>WOXC01007534.1:0-27413 GCA_011680675.1 Gymnobelideus leadbeateri
ATTTACTGTATCTTCCACATTGCTTACATGTATTGACTTCTTTCTTATTAAAGTATTTTTGGTCAGAGGAAAGCTAGTTAATAACAACTGGCACTTGACTAGTGCTTTAAGATTTGCAAGGCATTTGACATGTTTCGTGTTATCTCTTTCAATGCTCAGAGGAACCCTATGAGGTATCCATTTTATGGATAAAGAAACTGAAACTCAGAGAGGTTAACTGACTTGTTCAGGGTCACAAGTACCTGGGGCAAGAGTTGAACTCACAGGATGATGTAAGACTCAAAAAAGGCAGTGTTTTGTAAGAGTAGTATTACATAAATGGAAATCTCTAGTATGTATTAGTAGTATCAATACAAATATTTTTATTTAAATGATGGTTGAATGGACTCATCATGGACTAGTAAGATGTCAATAACAATGTTGATATATATGATGGGTAATATATACGATGGGTAAAAGCAAATCACAAACCTCACAACAATTATGGTTATATGTATATAAAAGCGACAGTTTATATTTAAAATGAACGCTTTAACCATTATCGAGAGTTTTGTTAAAGTATAAACATTATGTCTGAACACTGATTAACCTCAAATGGTTTCTTAATAAAATTTCCAATATTATCAATTATTATTAGCTCCTTAGTTTTCTACTTCATCCACTCTGTAGTGTAATAACAATGCAAATATACTTGATGATTCTGCAAGGATCAAACATGTTAACAAGCTTGATAATTAATTTATAAACATACACATTGTATCTCTCCAAGGAAAAACATCAGAAAGTAGAATCTTTGAGCTATGGGCAGCCTTAGGGATTATTTTGGTCAAACCTCCTCATTTTATAGACAAGAATTACCCAGAGAAAGGAAGTGGTTTACCCATGGTAACAGAGGAGACCAGTAGCAAAGCTCTGACTAGAATGAATGTAGCAAAAGATAATGGTAGCATATTCAGCTGCAATCATAATCAAAGAAGAAATATATTCCTGATTGGTTCAGGAATGTGGTTTTTAATTTTCTCATGAATTTAATGGACTAACACAATGAGCTCATAAGTCTAAGTGATTTTGTTTCAAAGATTGGTTCTCTAAAAATCTAAATCTAGATATAAACACAAATTATAGATGTATATTATATACAATATTTGTATGTGTATGTATATATACATATATACATAGATATGCATATCTAGACCTGTCTGTCTGTCTATATATCTAACTATCCCTTCCAAGCTTATAGAGCATAGATTGGTGTCTTTTAAAGTAGTTGGTCCATTATTATACTTTGCAATGTTTCTTGTTACAATGTGAAAGACCTTTGTTAAGATTATATAGGTTCATAATATATTGATCAGTATAAGGCACATTTATAGATGGAAGTGTTGGGGAGGGTCAGGGGAGAGGCACAAAGTATGAATAGTGCTTCCTGTCAGCTAATTAATTGAATTTCCCCAAATCCAGAAAAGACTCTATATTTAATCTCAGAACTCACTGGAAATTCATACTCAGTCTTTCATACATTGCTATAATTTGCTCATAAAAACAAGGGACATTGCTAGAAGTTTGGCATTAATAAAAGAGGTTATATTCATGGTGATTTCACTCTCATAAAGGCAAATGAGTCCCCATAATTCAGTGTACATTTTATAATTCAATTTCTAAGTTCCATTATGCAAACTTTCATGTTTACAAGATATAATTTCTTTTGTAGGTATGACATATCATACCTGCTAATAAACAGATGGTAAATTGGGACAAATAGCCTTTTTCCTCTGTCTCTATTTCACTTTAATATTTTTTTTATTAAGCAATTGGGGTTAAGTAACTTGCTCAAGGTTACAGGGCTAGTCATTATTTATGTATTTATGTGTGGGTGCTCATTTTCTGAGGCCGGATTCGATCTCGGGTCATCCCAACTCCGAGGCAGGCGCTCTTACTCACTGCGCCACCTAGCCACCCCAACGTTAATTTTTAAAGAAATACTTATGCACTATTTACTATTTGCTGTCAAGATTTCATCAAATTTATTATCAAGTTTGTGACCTTTTTGATCAAGGTCTTTCATCTATTCTAAATGCATTTAGTTGAATATCATTTTTAGGTTGGATAAGTACTCCCCCTATATGTGTAGCTTGGAAAGTTAAATCTGTATACAATATTAATTCATGATATATCTAATTGTACTTCTCCCCATCATTTTAATTTTATATAATTTTATTATTTTATATTATTATTACATTTTATATAATTCTTTTTTTTTTTTTGGTTTTTTTTTTTTTGGAGGGCAATTTGGGTTAAGTAACTTGCCCAAGGCCACACGGCTAGGTTTTTTTGTTTGTCTGTTTGTTTGGTTTTTTGTTTGTGTGTGCGTTAAGTGTCTGAGGCCGGATCCAAACTCAGGTCCTTCTGACTCCAGGGCCGACGCTCTACTCACTGCGCCACCTAAGCCGCCCCTATATAATTCTATAATTTCTAAAACTTCTCACATACAGATGCATACCTGTGTACATCCATTATATATCTTGAGGTCATACTAATCTACAGCTTTAGGCTCAGCCTCTTACTTCCTAAAACACAATAATTAAAATTAGATTTCCTAGACTCCTCAGCTTTTAGGCATATCTCAAATGAACTCTGCCTATTAGAATGTGGTTATGAGAGCCCACATTTATGTTCTTAACTTCAGAAACAGATTTCATATAACTTCTGGAGGACAAAATTTTAACCCATCCTTCATCTAGCTTTGAAAATTCATTCAACCATCATTTATTTCTTATCATGTGGAAGGCACTAGAGATGTAAAAATAAAAATGATAAAGGTCTTGCCCTCAAGGAGCTTAAATACTTCATCAGCTTTCATCTCAATTTCATCTTAAATTTGTGGACTCAGTGTTCTTAGATCCAACTGCTAGCATCTAAATTTGCCAGAGCCAAATCTAACTTTGTATATCTATAAATAATCTATGCTGCCACCTGGAAAAGGTATGGTTTTCAGAACTGGCTCCATCCTGATCTAGGTCCTCATATAATCATACTTCTCTTCATAAATCTCTTCTGATGTAATTTATCCTGAGTAATCTCAGAACTTAAAAACAAAAAAGGAGAAAAAGAGAAATATTCCAGAAAAATATGGGAAGGAAGTATGCATTAATTTATATAAACAAATTCTAAGCAATTTCAGTTCCTCTTAACCCCTTCCCACTTGTGAGAGATTTTTGGAAGATTAAAAGATTCATACACTTACATTATGGTGTGAACGTGGAGGTGGGTTGGGGTGGGGGTGTACTTTGTGAGTGTTTAAAAGCCATTTTCCTACAAATGAGTTTTGTTTCTAATGTTTTATTTTTACTTAGATTCTTGGATTCTTCAGTACCTTTGCTTTTTCTAAGATATGTTTGCTTAAATTTTATATTCATTTAAACAATTTATTCATTTTATGTTTTCTTTTTATTTGAAGTTCATGTTCCCATTTTAAGCAATACCTTTTCTTTTTTTTTTTCTTTTTTTTTTTTTTTTTTTGCCTTTTTTGGAGGCAGGAAGGCAGGGCAATTGGGATTAAGTGACTTGCCCAAGGTCACACAGCTAGTAAATGCTAAGTATCTTGGGGCCACATTTGAACTCAGATCCTCCTGACTCCAGGGCTGGTGCTCTATTCACTTCGCCACCTAGCTGCCCGGGCTATACATTTTCTTACATTTTATTCGTCTCTTTTCTTTTCCCCCCTTGCCTTTTGAGAACATGGTCTAATTTAGTACAGATATTATGTCCCCTTCTTCCTCTATTTCTTGAAATATTTATTCTCAATGACTCAAATCTCTATAATCATTCAATATTTTTTCTTTTTTCTCAATTATAAATATTTCTGCATTTCCCCTCTATTTCCCCCCTTACAATATGAATTTTCCTTTTCTTATTCTGAAACTATTTGTTTTATTTTTCCTGGTTACTAGTGGTCACAGCTTTTTGAAAGTCAACTAAATAAAATTCTCCTCCTTACAGTCTCTTCTTTCCTTTCTTTTTCTATTCCTTCCTTTCTTCCTTTTTTAGTTCTTTCTTTTCTTTCCTTCTTTCCTTCCATTTGTTTTTTTAAATTACCTGTGATTTCATTCAATAAAGTTCTCCCTATTATCACCCTTCCCCCTTTTCCCCCAAGAAAGCAAATTAGCTCTATATTTTGTAGTCTTTAAAATTTGCATGGAGGGGCGGCTAGGTGGCGCAGTGAGTAGAGCATCGGCCCTGGAGTCAGAAGGGCCTGAGTTCGGATCCGACCTCAGACACAACGCACACACAAATAAAAACCAAATAAAAACCTAGCCGTGTGACCTTGGGCAAGTTACTTAACCCCAATTGCTCTCCAAAAAGAAAAAAAAAAGATTTGCATGGAGATAATGAAAAATTAAGTGATTTTCCCCTCAGTCCAACAGTCAAGGCAAAACTTTAACCCAGGTCTTCCTCATTTTGAGGCAAGTTCTCTACCCACTTATCCATTGTGCCTCTTTTATCTGCTTTCTTATGAAACTAAAGAGAATAATCTGTAAAAAACAAAAATAAACAAAAAACCCCCCATCATCTTCTAACAGCCATAAACCAAGGAAGGGAAAAAGCAGAGGAAAAGTAGTTAAGGGTAAAATGAAGCCAGGTGAGGCACATAATTAGAAGATTTCTGTTTTGTTTTCCAAACAGTGATCTTAAATGTTTATTGAAAAAAAAACTTGAAAAAAGTTTTCCTCAAATAATATTTAAGCCCTATGCAAGGATGGATTCCTATATATCTTATTAAAGGTGAGTGAAAGTTGGTACACATTCAACCAGTTTACTTTTCTTACTTAAATCAACAATTCTTAAAAGCTATACCATTTTTGTCCTGTGTAAAAGTCTCTTTCCTCCCTGAACCCACTGAACATGAATATTTAATTAATTATTTTTGAAATATATGTATATATAACAACAGGTCCTCACACACACACACACACACACACACACACACACACACACACACACTATACACATACACTCTCCATAGTTAAATATCTGTCTAGAAGTATTAAGTAAACCCACATAGTTAACAAACGTGCAGTTCAAGGTCTGATGTACCACAATAAGAAATGGGGGGATTCCTTCCAATACTCAAAAGCAATGTGGCAGAGAAGGCTTGAAGAAATGGTGGGTGTTTCCTTGGGAAGACCATTAGTTTTATTAGCTTGTGTTTGATGAAGATTTAGGGTGTGAAGTACAGTGTCTCTCAATGATGAAACCCAGAAGGTAGCATATCAGGGACTAGAAAACAAGGTAATCTTCTTCACTATTACCAATACCACCCACCCACCCCCTGGGGTGGCAGAAGTCTACTCTAGAGAAAGTGGTTATGCTCCTCACATCTGAATGGCAGCTGCTTAAGGCATACCAGATATGACCAAAGTGCTAAAGCAATCTGTTTTCTTGACTAGCCAAGTAAAAGGGAACTTTTAAAATCAGGGAGCACATATTTACATAATCATTTCTACTATCAAAATCTAATCACTGAAATTTTACTTGAACTTTTAAATGTTCGACTTTATTAAAAACCATAATAGTTACTAAAAAAAGCAGTTGTTTACTGATCACAGATGAACTTAAAGTGGTCCTTTCAGAAATATTGGTTAAGGTTCTAGTAAAGTATATTAAAATTATCTTTTACTTCTTAATTATAGTTGCACCTTTTTTTTACTTTAGTAGATGTCAATTTTAACAGAATAAAGTCCAATCTATTCATCTAAGGATCTTTGAAATAATTCCCACATGCCTCTCCTAACTTATGGAATACTGCTCAAACCATCTACATTTCACTACCACATTAGGCTACTCAATATCCTTAACTCTTCTTGAGTTCTCTCCTGACTCCAAACTTTGCTTATGAAATATCACATGCCTGGGATGGACTTTCTAGCCAAGATTCTTCCTAGTCTCTGTCTAATGAAAATCTTCCCATCCTTTAAAAATATCATCTCCTCATCAATGAAACTGTCCTTTATTTCCTCATTTGGTAATAATCATTCCCCTTGAATGTCTCATTGAACTCTATAAGCATGAAGTGTCAATTCCCTTAACTTTTTTTCTTTGCATTATAGTTATCCATTTATAGGTCTTATTTTCTTCGATTTTTAAGGGTGAAGCCTAGCTCAAATTCCATTTTTTTCTCCTGACTCCAAGTACTATTCCTGGTATTGGATGTAGTGGTAGATATATATTCAAATGATGTTAAATGCAGTGCTGAAGAGATGCCCAAAAGCAATGTGGCCTTAATATATAAAATAGAAAAATGCATTTTGAAATGTTATAAAATCATTAGCCCTATAGAGTATAACGCGATGAAAATTAAGTAGGACTATGAACTTGACTCCACACTAACAGGTAGGTTATGAATATCTATTGGCATTTAAAAATCATTCAAATCATAACCCGTTAATATGAAGATATATCTTTCTGTTCACTTTTCCTCTTCTCTCATATATTTTTGAACCGACATAGTTTCCTTCTCTGCAGTTTTAATTATTGTAAGTTATTTACATGAAAATAATTGACACTTGCTCTGTGAATTTCAGAATAGATCATATTCATTTCGCCATACTGGCATGTGAGATTATATTATATTATATAGGTTATATATGTAACACTAAGATATATCAGTTTATCATTCAGCCCTGTGTCACTGGCAAAATAAAATACAAACTGTGAGAGTCAGGCTGATCTTGGAGAAGTCCGGAGAGGGGCAGCGGCACTTCTACGTGAGAACCACCATACCTTCTGATTAATGGAGAGGCCTTAACAGCGCCCTTCTTCCATGCGTCTTGCCATGAGGAAAGGGGAGGAGGGGAAAGGTGGTGATGGCAGCAACACCTGGGGAAGGGAGATGGGGAAATATGTAAAGGGAAAATCAGTAGGCCCTAAAATGGTGTCCATAGACCTTGCCAATAAAACTAATCATACAAACAAAAAACTCAAGAGGTTTAAATGGCAGAGATGTTCCTTAAATTAACCCAAACCATAATATAACAAAATGAAATAAAAATGCTGAATGAAGATGCTTGAAAGATACTAATTTGCAATCTTTAGCAACAACAGACAAGCTCTCAACAATTGTAAGCTAGGAACGTTGCAGACACTATATAGAAGAATCTTCAATATAGGACCAACTTCATTATTTGTCTTCTAATTGGTGAGAATCATCTAGGTGTAAGCAGATATAATCCCTATGGACTTGGAATCAGGAAGCCTGGGTCTGACATTTACTAGTTGTGTGACCCTGAACAAGTCACTTAAACACTGAGCCCAAGTTTCTTTATCAGTCAGATCAGGATGACAATATTTTCACAAGTTACTTCACAGGCTTGTTATGAGGAAAGCAATTTGGAAACCTTAAAGGGCTACCAAAATATAATTGGATAGTACTAGTGAGGGAATTTTCTCATTCATGAGTGCTCTATACCAATAATATCACAGGTCAGTCCCCATTCTATTAATTTTTATCTTTGTGAGCTAGTTAGTGAAATGCTTTGGACAATAGATATAAAGGGATTCGTGATTATGCTTGCAATGAAAAGATGGGTAAAAAGGTATTGACAATAGAAGATATATACTATTTGGAAAGGGTACTTCAGGCATTGCAATTTCATCATATGTCTAGACTTTGACACACTGCTTACTCTTAGCTATTATCTATGACTAGAAGGACACGACCCAAATTCTGTCTAGGCAATAGTATTACTTGAGGACAGTAGATAACAAATGAGCTATAAGGTCCTGTTTAAGGTCCTCTTATAACTTATGCTTAGCCTGATTAACAGTTATTCTTAATATTATAATAATTGTCTTTGTTTTTATGTTCATTCTTGGTTCTGCCTAATAATTGCCATTGATGTGCTGAGCTTGGCTGAATCAGTCCTGGTCCTTACACAATTTAAGAAAATCAGTATATGAAAAAAATAAAAAGATATCTCAAGAATTAAATGTTCAGTGAGATCTCTTTATAATTCCTAGGTTGAGGGGACAAAACAACAACCTAATAAACTCTCAGGCTGTTTTTCTTTTCTCGATGCAATAAATATACTTCAAGAAGTAAGGTCTAATAAAATGAGTAAGGGCTATTTTTTTGGTAGTTATTATTTTTATGGTGGTGGTGATGGTAATGAATCTGTAGTATCCAAAGTATAAAAGATACTTAATAAATGTTTGTTGTCATGATATAGCTCAATTTACCCAATGTAAGTAATATTAACTAGGTTGTCCTATATCTAGCAGAGCTAAGAGAGAACATAAAGAATGAGGATTTTAAAATATGAGAGACAATGAGAATACTATGGGAAACAGAACAATTGTTTTCTACAAAAGTATTTAATGTAATTTTATATTCACTAGACACATGCCACATACAGACTTATAAATCACCAAGCAAAATCCATTTATGCATATTTTCTGATTATGATAATTGTTATGTTATCTTAGAATAGAAAATCTAAAACTTGAAATGCTATCAAAGTTCTAGATAAAAATTTAATGTAAAAGTAAAAATTACCCTAGGAATAGTATTTATCACTGAAAGTATTTAAATTATAATTATGTTTGATGACTGTGAATAGAAAATTTTATCTTTATGAGCTATTTAGTGAAATGTTTTGTTAGATACTTTGTATGTTAGATACTTTGAATAATGATACATAAAATGTTTAGCAAGGAAAGATGGATAAAAAAAGAATTGACAATAAAAGACACGTACATTTCTCATATATAGAAAGAAGGACTTTCACTCTTCATTTCTATTGAAAGTGTTATGGCATTGGATTTTTTTCCAGAATCAGAGACATGGTGAATATATGACTATATTCCAATTTCTGAAAGTAGTTCTGTTCTTTAATCCAGATGCTGGGGAAAGAAGTAATCACAATGATCTTTGTTGATTTTTGGCATGAAATTCCTTTTGACCTTAGAAGGCATCTCAGACTTTGCAATTTCATAATGTCTCTAATCTTTGACACACTGCTTACTCTTACCTATTATCTCTGTTTGGGAGAACATGACCCAACTTATGTCTAGGCAATCAGGTTAGTCATCCCTGGAGTTGAGAAATTCTATAACTAACGACTTATCTTAGGAGATTAGTATCAAAGAACTCTGAAGACATGCTGAATAACTCTTAAGTTTTTGTGAATTGCCCCATATTTAAACATGTTTAGGCAGATGTGCCTGTTAAAATTTTATAGAACCAGATTATCAAACCCAGTTTTTGTCTGACACAAGTGAATAGAAATATTTGGTGATCTTTGCTACACTTCTTGAACTATTCATTATATCATTTTAATTTTTTCAACTCTTGATAAAACCTATTCATTGGAATCAGCTTCTGCAGCAGATACGAACAGCAATGAAGAAACTGGACTAAATTTCAAAACAGAGTAGTATCAAGGTTTTTAAAAAAATAGATACTTTTGAAGTTTGAAAAGAGAATTATCTGCTACTTGATATCATGAGAAAATAAAATAAACAAATGCTTCAATTGCCAGTATTTCAGCTATTAAAATTGCCTTACTTTTAAAGTAACTTGAAGAAAAGAAAAAAAATCTTATAAAGATGGCAACTATAATGAAACAAGTAATGAAAATAACAAAAACAACAAAATCAGTACATTCAGTACATTTGTTTAGGTATCTGCCTATGACAGCAGTTAGGGCACAATATGCCATTACATAAATATAGGTATTCAATCCTCTTCAAGGATAATAATCCTGAGGGCTTTCTGAAGCAATGTTTTATTTAGCCATAAAGAACACAGCAAAGATTTGTTCGTATGTATTTTATACAGCAATGTACTGGGTACTAGGGGAAGTACAAAAAATGACGTCTCTATACACAAAGAACTTACGATCTTTTTTAGAGGTATTAAATATGTAGGTGCATGTATATATACATATATGTGTGCATACACATACACACACAAACACACAGAACTGAAAACCCAGAAAGCAGGTGGTGAAATTAAAATTAATATAACATGGCTTGAGGATATATATGGGGAGTAAACACTGAGTAAAGGAGTAACTGAAATTAGGTGTGGTAAATCATGGTTTCTTTCCTTGAGGTAGTTACTTTTAAGCTGGCATAATAGGACATGTGGGGCACGTGATCTATTCTACTGACGCCCCAAATGTATTATACACTGTTTCTTCAAGGCCTTTTGCATAAGGAGTAGTGAATGAAGAAAAAGATATAAAAATGCATGCCTTTGAAAACAATGTATAGTATTTATTATATAGGGTTTCTTGAAAAGGAAATTTATTGTTTTATATTGAATCCTCTCTTATAGTCTTCTATGCACATGGAGATATTTTTTTCCTTTTCTCATTTTGTATATAAGTGTAAAATTAAAAAAATTACAAAAAACACATACCTTAAACTAGGTTTTTTAAAAAAAGGTACATATTGAGATTACTAGAGTAGATAAGGCCACGTTAAATTAAAATGACAGAAGGAAAAATGTACAGATATTTCAATATGTATGCTAGTGGCCAAAAATACTATTAGTCTACTCAATGATAATGGATAAATGGGAAGAATGGATGCGTGTTGGTAAAAGTGAAACTAGTTTTCCACTGCTATTAATGAAATAATCGAGAGAAAATATCTTCTCAGAAGAGCAAGAAGCATAGTGCCTCAGTTCCTAGAATAGGGCCTGATTCATCCCAGGTGCTAAAAGATTCCCCACCGAACTAAAACAAGCATCATTCTCCTACAAGGAAAAGATGAGATACCTTAAGCAAATGTACTCTGTACAACTTTATGTATTATTCTTCATTTTCAAATTGGGGATTATACTAATAATACCTATTTTACAGGGCAATCTTGAGGATCAAATAAGATAATGTATGCAAAACCAAGGTAATAGACAATATAATTATTATTATTGGAGTGTTTGGATGGGATGTGTCCTTCAAAGGGACTTGATCTCTTTTAAAATTATTTTATGGAGTAAAAATAACTTCTAAAGATATGTACTCCACACACAGTTTAATTATATTCATATATAGGATAGATAGTTAAAATGTGTGTGTATACATGCATTGCACATATATAAATATGATAAAATTATACACATGCATATATGTATTACAAATTAATTATATGTAATTGTAATTGTGTAAATCTAAATATATTCATTTACTATAAGTTAATATGAATGTATATGCATATAAATATTCATGTAATTTACACACAACTATGCAAACATATAGTTATTTATGTAAATATACATGCATATATATGCTTGCATATATAATTGTTCCTTGTTTACTATTATCATGCTTCTAACTCCTACTTTTGTCTGTTGGAAGAAAATTTAATAGCCCCAAAATAATAATATTGAGTTCTATTAAAACAAATTCATTTTTAATACTACCTCCTCAGTACCAGACAGAAATTGGCAGAAAATAATGCAATCCTGAAATGATAATGCCAAAGAAGAATATGGTACTCTGCTTCCAAAAAGCTTGGTGGCTAAAATTGTGTGGAGACAAAACTAAAGCATAATACAAAGGACAAAGTTAAGTTCTATGAGACAAACATTATAAGTGCATGAGAAATTAAAAGAAAAACAAAGATTAATCATCGTGGGTTAAGACAAGCCTGACAAGAAGTACTGAAGGGGTAAGTAAGTTGCCTGGTCTCATTAGTTCTGAGTATGTCACAGGTTTAAAAGTGAGAATAGGTTTTGCTTTAATGAAATACTAGAAAACGGAGCTCTGGAGTTGGATTAAATCAGATAATAGATAACCTCTCTAGGTTTTGATAATCAAAGTGGTGTTTTCAGATAAGTATGGAAGCTGTGTGTTTGTGTGTGTGTGTGTGTGTTTGTCTTTGTTCTTGTGTGATGTTTTGAAATGAGGAGGGTCTGGAATTTTGCAGACCGCTGCAGTGGCTATAACCGTCATCTGGCTATGAGGTGATAAGCCCTGGACTGGGTTAATGTCAGGGAAGGCAAAGATGAAGGGCTAATCTAAAAGGCAGTCACAGGAACGAATGACAGGACAGGTCAGGTCCAGGGATTAGTAGGTCAAACGTTATCTCCTTTGTATGTGGTGCTGCATAATTAACGACATAAGTGAGGAAGGAAGCTTAGTATCTCTTTAAGACCCAGGTAGGGCAAGATACTATTTTAGTCAATAGACATAATCAGAATTTTTCTGAGCAATATAAGCAAAAATAAAGATGTTTAATCATTCAACTGTTAAGACAAGAAATGAACAAAAACTTTTCAAATACAGTGAAATTTTTCAATAAAATGAAAAAAAAACCATTATATCTCTTATATATACAAAGAATGATGAAGGACATACCATATGATGACTTGACCACAATAAATTTTTGAGGCTTTTTATTTGTGTATCTTTTAGTCAATGTTATAAATGATGTATACGGCTATGCTGAGGTTTTTCATATTTTCTTGGGATTTTGTTTGCATAATTCATAGCTCATTACAAACAAAATTAAACTTTAAAAACTATTTAAAGTCATCGATTGTGAGAAAATGTTTCCTCAATGAAGAAATTAGAAAAAAATACAAGTCATTTATTGAGTAAACTTTTAATCTGCTACTTAACTTGTTTTAATTGGTTTTACCAAATAAACAATTTAACATGCTAAATTTATGATATTTTACAGTAGCTTTTTAAAAGATGTTTCAGCATCACTATAGAAAAATAGAAAATATCCTTTTCCATTTATTTAAGATGTTCACTTATTATAATTAATGCTGCATTTTTATTTTAACCATGTTCACTATGGTAATTACACACTGTTGTCATATAATTATCTGTAGTTGTTGCAGTTCTTTCATTCCATGTGACAATATTGAGAAATATTAAAGGTTATTTTTTTCCTTTTGAAATAGTTTTGAAACAGTTTGGAAAGACTGTAGTGTATATGGAACATTTTCCTCCTGAATTTGCCTAAATATAATTTTAATATTTTAGAAAGGAATAAGGATAATTATTTCATTAATATAGGGAACTCTCAAGCAAGGAAACACCCTCTACCAATATAGATCATCACCATCTCCGGAACTTGGAAACCTTGAGAAATACCTAGAACAGTAAGACAGTAATTACCTTTTACAGGGTGACAATAAGTATGTCTCAGAGGCCAGTCTTGAACCTAGGCCTTCCAGGCTTTAAGATCAGCTCTCTATCCATTATTGCACGTTACATACTATTTAAAGTGTGTGTGTGCGCACACACACTCGTGCACACATGCACATATGTGCGTACATGTATGAAAGGATTTAAAACTGAGATTCCAAATGAACATGTTTCATTAATAGTTCTAGCACCAAGTACCAAACAGCTCTTTAAAATAATTAATCCTCTACCAAAAGGCCTAGTTACTTACTCCTTAAAGCACTGAACAATGGCTTGCTTATTCTTTTCACTGAAAAAGTATTTTATTTTATTTCTGTCATGAATTTTCTATATTAATTCCCTCTTAGGAAGGAATTTTTGTATATTATTTGGGAGTGAGAAGCAAGGAGTTCAGGGAGAAAATTGTGTGTTTATGTGTGCATAAGTGTGCGGGTAGGTGTGTCATCCCCCAAAAAACTATTACATTATGGTTTTTATGTGCTATAATGAAGATTATAAAAATTCTAGAGTATTCATGGTAGCAGATCAGAAGAGCATTGACTGTGAAAATAAAACATCATGGATATTTATGCAGTATAAACTTTTTGTTTGTTTGTTTTAAGGTGTTTTGTTTTGTTTTGTTTTTGTATATTGCTAACTGGGGCAAAAACAACAATGGTAGGAGCAAAGCCAGCCACTGGCTTTTCAGAAATATAAGGTTAAGGAGAAAAACTGGAAACATGTTTTGTTCTCTATGAAAGACACATGAGAACAAAAAGCAAAAGTCATTTCCCTAAGTGTGAAAATGTTCAGTAACCTTTTCTAAAGAGAATGGAATCTTATACTATCTCCTGCAATTTTGGATAACAAAGGGGACTCTGTCTTTTGAGGTAAAGAAAATGAAACCTTTAATCAAATACTACCTGTGCCTTCTAATTTCCAAATAGATCTCTATGATGTCTCCAAATTGGTGTTATGCTTTGAGATTATTTATAAATGTCAGCATATGAAAAAATAATAAAGACATGGTACACAAAACATTTTGTATTGTTTTCCATATTGCATAATTCAAGCTGTCCACCTTTCAAGACACTGGCCTTGTGATCTTAAAAATTTTTAATGGTCACCAGAGGTCATCAATCTTCAAAGCAAAATATTTCTGTTGATATTCTATAGTCCTTATTATGGAAATAAGAGAAATGTGCTTGATAGACACTCAGAAGTCAACAAAGCTCTGGCTTAGTTTCCTGAAAATTTTATCTTATGCATAGAAGTAATAAACCTGATATTTTAGTACCTACCTCATACTAGTATAAGTTTATTGAGGGGGGAGATTCTCCTGAGTAAGAAAACGTTGTTATTCTTGTGGAGAAAATGGCTAGTAGTACAATCAAGTAGATTCCTATGTTGTTGAATGAAGGTACACACACACACATCTGACTAAAGGATCAGCCTGAAGAATTCTCTAACAATGGACCACAGGGCTCTATCTTTATTATATGTTTTGTTATGAATTTGCATAAGGATATGAAAGGCACTTTTTTTCCATCTCTTTTTGAAGATTACATCATCTGGGGATAGGTACCTAATAGGAAAGTATCAAGATTCAACCTTAGAATTGGTTAGAATTGGTGGCCTAAAAATATATAATGTAATAAGCCACATTTATAAAAGTGCAATATTCAGAACAAGGAAAATAATAATCTAACCATTCTCTTCAATACTCAGAACACATATGAAATACTTTATTTTGTTTCAAGCAATGCAGTTTTAAAGGGGGCTCCAAAAAAAGAAGGAAAAAACATCATAAGTGCATCTTGAGGAAAGTGACCAGAATTCTAAAGGACATGGATATCCCACTTCATGAAAAATAATGGAAGGAAAAAACTGGAAGTTTTTATATTGGAAAAAGTCGTTATGTTCAAAAATTTTTTAAAAATCAAAAGCGCTGTCATCTAGAAGAAAGATTAGCCAATCCATATAGTTCTACTAGCCTTGCACTGATGGGTCAATATTAGAAGGATGTAGATTTTCTTTAAAAATAAGCTAAAACCTTAATTACAGTCAGCCAACCATAGAAAGGTATGCCTCATTAGGCAGTGAGTTCTCCATCAGTGGAAGTGTTCAAATTAAGATTATATGACCATTTGTCAAGGCTGTTTTAGACAGAATTTTTGCATGGAGTTGGAGATTAGACTAGGTGACCTCTAAACTGCCTTCTGATATTATGATTCATTAATCTGGCAGTCCGTTACTTCATGTACCCTGTACTTTCTCCTAGTCTTTAGTTTTAACAAACTAAACATGGGCAGATTATTAGGCTTTTAATGATCATTTTTCAAGCAAATATCAAATAAAAAGAAAATGCTTTACCCAAGGTCATGCATTTGATTTTGATATATAGGTTATATCTATACAAATTCAAATAATTATACATATGTCAAGCAAACCCTTTCTTAAAATCAGTGCAGCACAGAAGACTGGTATGAAATCATGACAACAGCTTACCTTCTTCTACCCTGACTTTCCAGACTGTCAAGAACAGAATATTTTCAACTATGAACTTATTATTCCAACTATGAACTTTATTATTTCCAAAGACTTGTAAAATCTACTTCTATGACAGTTTTCAAAGGACCCTTTGCTATTTAGAGATGTGAGATAAACTATTAAAAGATAGAATCAACTGATAAATCACTTTTCCTAATTCCATTTGATACTTTTATTATGGGAACCTCTCTTTGCTGCCTACTCTAGGCAGATCAGCCCAAATCATAGAGCTTTAAAAAAATGGATACATTAATGAGCCCTTATACTCACATCTCCTTGGAGCTTCTCTATGTTTTTCCTTCTTATAATCTCAAGGCACTTCCTTCTTACACTCCCATGCCTAACAACAGTTGTCAATTGTCATTCAGTTTAAACTCCATAAGTGCAGGATATTATAAGGGTCTTCTCCTCCTTCTAGAGACTTGGAAATGTTCTTTTGTTAAATCTGTTTCACCTCTGTTTAAAAATAACAGAAGAATAGCAAACCCTTTTTTATCCTATCAGAATGAAAGTGCAAATAAAATGGCCTATTTCCTTTACAAAGGAGAAATAACTGCAGTGTGTTATTTGTAATTTAAACGCTCCTGGAAAGGCTATTCATAGAAGACTAGGGAAGGAAGGACAGTAAAACAGTCTGTTCATTACATCCTTTCTTTAAAGACTGTTTTAACAGTGAACTCAGTTTATCTGTTTTTATTTATAAAATATGAGGTACGCAGTATCTGTAATAAGCCTCAAGCAGAATTGTTGTTTTCAGTAACAAGGGCTAGATTTTTCATGTGCGTCTTGTTCTTGAGCTCTAGGTATTCATTCATGGAATAACAAACAGACCACAGCAAATCTTCAGTTAGAAATCAGCTAAGAAGTTAAAGCATCTGCCTAAAACTTCATAATCTAAGCCATGTGTACCTACTGAATGCCAACTGAGAATCTTCAAATCCTCTATGGGGGGATATGTATTATGTATATGTATATACACACATATATACACATACATATATTATAATAAATAATATATTATATGTATATATTCATGATATTTTATTTTAAGCCTAAAGTATAGCATTCTCAAGAAACCTGACAGATGATAAAGCTGCAAGAGGGTGGTGTATGTGTGTATGTTTTCATAATGAAGTGAAATCGCTAATTTCTTTCATTTTAGTCTGCCTAGATTGGGGAAATTGAATCAGATTTAACAAACAGCATATGGAGCTGCTAATGAAAGTGAAGAACCTGTTCAATCTTCCTCACATTTCTGCTCTTTTTCATTTGTCTGCAAAAGTCAAATCCCATGGTGACCCCAAAACTCATTTGTCAAAATAATATACCCATTATTCTGAAAATTGAGACAGAAAGATTGAAACTGAAGAACTTTATTCAAAACAAAGCACTGCTCAGATTCTGACATAGATCACAGGTTTCATGTGTTTACCTCCCCTCTTATCCCCCCCCCCCACCAAATTTTCCATTAATAGAAAGAGCATTTTAATTAAAATCTCATTTGTTAGTCTGTTAGGAACTATTTAAATGTATCATTTCTAGGTTTATCAGGAGAGGGAAGAAATGGGAAGTAGTATCATAACATCTTAAACTATCCTAAAGAGATCAGTGGACAAGTGATTTGAACAAGTTCCAAATGTCTGATAAAAGGGAAAATGTGCAGGAAAGAGGTTCAGGAATTTAATAGAATTCTTGATCACCTTACTGACTCAATTCTGTGAGTTTTGGAATTGGTCAAAATCACTTTGTGCCCATATAGTGCCATACATTTAAATTCTAAGTGCTGGTTTTGCCTATAATCTGCTTTGGCTACACACTTTTGGTACCACTGATTTTTTTTGTTGTTGTTTATTTTATTTTGTTTTTAAGTTAAATTGCTTTCACTGTCTCTGCCTTGTTTCAGTTCCTTTTTTCTATGGCTCTAGCAAGGAGATGTAAATGTATTTTAGGAAATCTCAAAAGAATCTTGTTCTGGGCCTCCTCTGCTTACCACACATGCTCAAGAATGCACTTTTGGAATAATACAAATTAAAAACAAATCAGATTTTTTAAAGGATTACAACTTCTATTGTAAATGGAAGAATCTTAAAACACTTTTTTTTTAATCACAAAAACCCAATACATTATAATATACCAAATTTGGGCATTTAAAAAATTACAAGGGAATATTTCATGTCATTAATGACATTATTACCTCTATTACCTTCCTCTCTTCCCACTTCCTTCACCATAAAAACAATATTATTTGATCAACTAATTAATCAACAAACATTTATTTGCAACTGCTATGTGCCAGGTATTGTGCCATATATAGAGGACACAAAGACAAATAAATAAAACCATCCCTGACCTCAAGAAATTTACATTTTATGACAAAAGGAATGCCCACACATGAATATATACAAAATAAATACTATTCATAATTCGTGGTCAAAATTAAACTCAGAGATGCTTGGCAGTTATACTTAGAATATAGGGACAGAATAATATGGACCCAATCAATTTATTCCAAGGACCCTAGATATCTCTGACATGTTAAAAAGTATTTTCAGAGAAACTGCATACTCAACATAAATGGCTTTTCAAAAAGCATTTCTAACCATTGTATATACTGTCAGATTTGGTGGATGTATTGCTTAGTTTTACTGAACTATTTTCTTGCCCCTTTTCTTTCACCCTTTGTTACACTGGATGTATCTTGTAGTGGGGGGATTAAGGGGAGGAGGATGATAATGTAAAAACAAAAGATAACAAAAAGTTTTTAATGGAATCCCAAACTGTCAGAATCATATTTAAACCCCAAATATTACTCATTTTATTGTCTTTCCAAGCACATAAACAATAGGTCTCAAATTCACATAGCAGGGAAGGGTGGTTCAGATAGATGGAACTAAAAAAATCATAAAAGTGGAAAACTGAGACTTCTATGTGGTAATATATAGAAAAAGGTGCTATTGATATACCATATTTCTCTACCATAAACTAACCTATGATTCTGAAAGTTTAGCCAAGTATGATAAGAAAAATTTAAGATATAACCTTATAGATTCAATTATAACAGGGTGCTGCTGGAATATTCTTCATTGTATGTATTCTATGGCTATATATGGAGTCATGTCTGACAGATCTAAAATTAACAAATCATCAATTATATACTTTCCTTCTTACATTTGCATTAACAAGTCATTTATGTACTAATATTCTTAGGCATACAAGTGACATGGTCCAATACAAATAGGGAGAAGGAAAGGAAGTGATGACAGAATTCTGGGAGACAGAAGAAAATTAGGGTAAGTGGTTAGTGTGGTAGGAAGAATAAGCAGAAAATAGGGAGAAAGGAAGATAATTCTTTTGGTAGTGTATAGTAAAACTTCATTCATTACATTATGACTTTTTTATAACAGAGAATTTGGTATGTCAGGTCCCAGTTATGCTACACTCAATGTGTTTTGTTGCCAGTTATAATATTATGAAAATCAAGGAAAGAAAGACTCTTGTGTAGCAAAAAATAGAGTGAAAAAATATAATATGCAACAAAACTAAAATGATTATTGCACACGCAGACTACATTTGCAGTAGATTATCTCCTCGAGAACTTGACTCACCAACTCTATCAGCACATTACTATTTTGGCCTTGATTTTTCTCTGAAAATCTGTCTTTTATTAGCATTCTTAGTTGAATGGACCCTAAGAGAGTTGAGAACTGTAATTTTAAAATGCTTCCCCAGCAAGGAAAAACAGTTTGAAGTAGAAAAGATATTTTGGACATAATGAAGTTTACATCCAAGAAGAAATGATTTTCAAGAGTTCTACAATTTTAGCATTCATCCACATTTATTTCCTTAGAGCATAACAATAAATCCATTTGTAAAAGAAATTAGTCTAGGCCTTTTGTTTTATGAAAAGGAGCAAGTTACAGAAAGGGAATCAGAAAAATGATGATATTTTTCTTTAATGAGGTTAAAGATTCCATCATCTCTAAAAGTCTTGATGTCATGTTTCTGCTCAGAATATCTAATAATTAATGTTAAACTATATTATCAAGACATTCACATGTGTTATATGTTTCATATATATGTACTTTATAATTGTTCAGTAGTTTTTCAGCTGAGTCTGATTCTCTGTGACCCCATTTGGAATTTTCTTGGAAGAGATACTGGAGTGGTTTGCCATTTCCTTTTCTAGCTCATTTTATAGATGATGAAACTCAGGTAAACAGGATTAAATGACTTGCCTAGGGTCACACAGCTGGCAAGTGTCTGAGGCCAAATTTGAATTCAGGTTTTCCTGACTCCAGGCCCAAAACTCTATCGACTGTGCCACATAGTTGCCCATATTTTAAAATATATGCACTTTAATATGTTTTAATATGTAAAACACTTCAATATCAACACAATAAAAACTCAAATGCAGTAGATACTGGGAAACTCTCATTCTAGGGAATAGAAGACTGGCATTTAAGGGTCCACTTGTAAAAAATACTGTTAAGACTTTGTACCTTGAATTTTTGAGATATGTTCTAACTTGTATTGCTCAAGGTTGTAGGGACAGGGTGTGCGTTTTTTTCAGTGCTTCTGATGCATCCTTATGCCTTACTCATTAATTTTAGCAAAACACAGCATACCATAGCATATACTATCCAAAACCCAAGCACTGTGCATGTTGATGCATGAGAAATTATTTGTGTTCCAAATTCTGTGGGTTACATGTTGGGTACAAGGAAATCTTTCACAAAGTTAAGTCAAGGGGCCAGCCAAATAAAGTCAAAGTTTAAACATTATAGGCACTACCGATGATTCTTTGAAATCATTGAAAGCACCCTGTATAGAAGAAATATATGAGTACATTATATGTTATAGACAAACTATGCTCAAGTTGTAAAAAATAAAATGAGCCCATGGGGTCGAGGAGTTGCCAAAATCCAAAGAAGTTAAGCATTGACTCTGTTTGGAATTACAGAGTGCTTAAAAAAAAAACATGCTCATCGAATTAGCATTATAGAAGCATGTTAAAATTGCTATAGAAGTCTTTACAATGTACCTTTAGTAGCTATGCTCTGTCCTGGTAGCACTGTATCTCAGGCCAGGTCTTTATAAGGTAGTCTCAGTAGGTAACTGAATTTTGCCAGGCCCGTTTTACAAAGGTATAAAGGGGGACCCAGTGACAATAAGAGATTCATCCTGTTTATAGGACATAAGTCAGAGGCAGATCCAGGAGGAGCGCTCACAGCTATTGCATTCCTAAACCACTTGTTTGTTAGCTCACCAAGCAGCTCTGTTTCTCTGCAAAATCAGTCCATATACTTTACCCTCATTAAAAAGAAAAATACAGGGGCGGCTAGGTGGTACAGTGAATAGAATACTGGCCCTAGAGTCAGGAGGACCTGGGTTCAAATCCAGCTTCAGACACTTAATACAAAGATTAGCTGTGTGACCCTGGGCAAATCACTTAACTTTAATTGCCTTCCAAAAGGCAAAAAAAGAAAAAAATACACCATTATTTCAATATCTCAGTAGATGAAAATATGAGACATGTTCATCAAACAATGACCATTTTAAGACACCATGCTGGAAAACAATGTTAGAAATTCTACAGTATACCACTGAAGTTTTACACCAATGCCTCACTTTGGCAATGAAGTGACCCTATGTTTCTGAAGACAATGCCAGTGGAGTGCAAGCTCTGGCAGGTCCAAGTTGGAAAGTGTCTGAGTATAACCCAATAATGAATTATGTAGCTTTTGTTCAAGGGCCAACCTAACTAAGTTTTCAGAGAAGGGTTCTCACTGAGTCAGCTGCAGGATAATTTTTGTGGGGGGTACACAGTAGCTTTTATAAATTATTTATAAGAGGTTGCCTTCTGGGTCAGAATCACTATCCTTTCTTGAAATGTTGAAATGTTAAGTAATGTTATAGTCAGTCCTTTTATGGGATGCCTTAAATGACAAACAGTTTGATATAGCAGATAATGGTTTTTTTCCTTAAGAGTTAGAAAATTCCAGAATCTCGTTTAACATCTGACAAATATGGTTGTGTATCCATGGGATATTCACTAATGTTATACATATAACATAAGTAAAACAAAACATGTAATGGTTGTGCCCCAGACAGTTCTCTAAGAATATAGATTGAGAACAAATGAAACAACTATATCAGTGAAAAGAATATACATATCAACTAACTCTTATCACCAATGAAGTCACAGGTCTGTATCCCCACCACCTAAAAGAGGGGCTACAATCTGTGTTAATAATCATCTCAGCCAGGGGTGGCTAGGTTGGGCCCTGGAGTCAGAAGGACCTGAGTTCGGATCCGGCCTCAGACACTTAACACACACAAACAAAAACCTAGCCGTGTGACCTTGGGCAAGTTGCTTAACCCCAATTGCCCTCCAAAAGGCAAAAAAAACTAATAATAATCATCTCAACCAAACCACAGATCCCTAAAGTAAATAATATTCGAGTCATTCGATGATCTAAATGCTAACTCCAAAGGTGATTAAGTTAGTAGTCAACTTTAAAGGTTTTTAAGTTTCCTGTTTCCTGACTAGTCAATGATTGTTAATAAAGAAATCTTTTTTTTACTTTCAAAATTCTAGAAGGCAATATGATCATACGTATTAGCATGAACTTGTCCATGCTGGTGAGCCCAACATTCTTGTTTAAACCTGTCTTGTTTTAAACGTATCTAAACTGAACACCAGCCCTAAAAGGCCTTTCTGAGTTTCTTATTTTAAGGATTGAGTAAATTCAGTTATTTTGAACATTTGGTAAATATATTCAAAATAAATTAAGCTGAAAAATTCTAGGAAGGAGAAAAACAGCATGAAGGAATTTATCCAGAAGTTATTTTCCACCAGAGCTGAGAAATAATAAAAATATTTTATAACTTCACTGTATTTAATATTTTTTAATGTTTTAGCCTTATAGTTTTAAGCCTAGAGTATGTGAAGGATGAAAAGCAACAATATATTTTCTTCATCTAACATAGACATCAGTGAATTCATTTATAAAGTGGTATTGATGGAACGAATAATTACTGTTTTGATTTTTTTAATTGAGTATGGAAAGTTGGAACATCAGAGTTTGGAAATTAATTTATTTTTAAATATTTCCAGAGAATTAATGACAACTTCAGGATTATAAAGTATACTCTTTCCAGATCTATTAAACATCCAGGCTACAGACTTATTTGGGGGGTTGTTTTTTGGGGGGGAGGTGATTAAGAAAGTAATTTCTGTTACCACCAAAACCACAGGGACTGTGGGGCTATATTCTTATGAGCTTATTTTCCTCTGAACATATGCTTCCTCCCAGTAAGATGAATATGTTTTTATATCTTGTCAGAATGAAGTGATATTTTTTAAACCAATAATGAAGTGTCAGTGCTATGTATGTATATCAGAATTGTCAATCAGTACTTGAATTATAGATCTTTGGCTATGTTATTTTTCAAAGTTTCATACTGTTAATTTCTGTATAATCACAGAACACTAAAAGAAAACCTAGTAGAATGTGAGGGCTGTTATGAATTACTATTTAGTGGCTTCACTTCTGACATTATGTTAAATTTTATGTTGGTCACATTTTTGTGGGGCTCTTTTATGATGAAATGCAATGAAATTATAAGATGATGCATTACACAGAAGCACAAAGACATATGCCTGGTTCGTACTCATGCATAACTCACAGGACAATATATTTTGTAATGGGAATTCCATGCCTGCCCTGATCTGACAATGTCCAATCTTACTGAAATACGGGAAAAAATATCAGATGGAAATAAGAGTGTGTTCAGAGAGTGTTCATCTGGTAAAATACAACTGTTTTAGATAGATATTATATTATGGTATATAATTTGATTTACTGATATATGATATATAATATTCTTTGTTATTACACTGAAGAGTATCACGGCTTTGCAGGTAACATAAAGCAAAAGAGATACTTGAATGTGTTTCTAAGCAGATCCTGTTGTCACCCTCCCAATCCCCCCTTTCGCTGAGAAAAGCCCCACAAAATATATTCTCAGTTAAGGAGGGAAAAAGGAGGACACCAGAGACAGCAAAGAGTAATATACACTGAGTCACAGAACTTGAGTTTGAATCCCTTACAATACTATTTCTGCAATAACCTGTTCTCCCTAGATGTCAGCTAACTTATCTGCAAAATGGGGAGGTTGGAATAAAGCTCCTCGAAATGCCTTTGTACCTCTAATCTTATGATCCTATGGCCAACAAAAGCATGAGAGCACTATTAGGGAGGCTGCCTCGTCCATAGAAGGGACCTGAAAGGAGGAGCAACAGTGTGCTGTAATCTTCCAAAAGCAGACGATTAAATTTTCAGAGCAAGCATTTCCAACAATCAACAAAAGCTATAAATCAAGGGCTGATGTATGGTTTTGTTGATGAGCTAGACTGAAGAAAATGACTGAATAATGTATATTAAATTTAGAAGTGTATTGTGCGTACACATTTGGGGGGATTTTTTGAGAGTCGTTGTTAAATTTTTAGTAGCACAATATTGGGTGTAGAGAAAGGAAAAAGCTAACCCCAGTGCAGCAGCTTCCTATTTTAACAAATTTTTCTTACTAATTGGTAAATCAGCATATGAAGTGGGTCCAAGAGCTGACCTCTCAGTTAGGAAAACAAACAACTGGGTTCCAATTCAGCTTCTGACACTTACCAGTTGTGTGGCTTTTAAGTGCCCCAATAGCAACTATTCCCTATGATTATAGGTTGTTGAGTTGTTGCCAATATGAATTAGTTGCAGTGTTTTTCATAATCAGGAGTTCTAAGAACCAATAATATCATAGTTTTTGAAAGAAAAAAAAAACTAAGGTTTAAACTGTGTTGTTTCTGCCCTACTGAAGACTTGCCAGCAGCACCTTCTATGTAAAATATACTTTGTTAAAAAAGAAAATTAATATTTTAAGAAAGAATTAAGCAACCTTTCAGAGGACTGGTATTGACTTAATAAGGCCCATGATTATGCCATCATACTTATATCCCTTCTCCCAGACTGTAGTAATCTGCTGTCACTGTACCATCCCAGTTGGATCCTCCCCTCCCTCTTGCTGTGTTTTCAATGAGACCGGCTTTAGTTCTAAGTAGACAAACAATATAAGGCAGTAATGTCCTTTAGGCTTTAAACAGCACAACATTTTTTGAAAAATACTTCATGTGTATTCTCAGTTGTGAACAAATAAAATTATATGCAGAAGCCTAGCCAATAAATTAGAAATTTAACCTTATGAGGTTACATTTATCATGCTTCAATATCCTTGGGTGATTTGCCCTTTGGGTATTACATTCCTAGGAAAGAATTCAGAATACCTTTATATTTACTTATGCTCCTGAATTCTCTAGGAGCCAAGCACATGCCAAAATTTAAATTAAGGGGTCTTCATGCCCAATATTTTTTAAGTTGAAAGGTGAGAGTGTAAGACACATCAAAAATTATTCCTGATCATAGGATTTCATAACCTTGGGCCCTTTCTCATTGAAAATCTTTTCTATTCCATAAGGAGTTTCTTAGAACTTTATTCTTTACAGACCTGATATTTTTTTTTTAAGAAAGACAACTATCAATTACATATCATACAGACATACACACCAAGGCAACTAGTAGGAAGGTAAAGGTTCCCTTGGTTTCTGACTTTCTTTGATTGATAAAATTTGAGCAGAATATGTAAAGCATAAAGAGTTTTGAAATTTTCTTCCATAATAAGGATGCTTCTGCCTGACCTGCAGGACCTTGTGGAGGAGATAGTAATTCAAGAATTCCTCTGAGCAAATAAATCCTGAATAAACAGCTACTTGGTTACCATTATAAAGGCATAATATGGAACCAGTGCATTTGTCCTGTTTGGTTTTGTATTGCATTGTTTCAGATTTTCATGGATTCTACTTCTTTTACAGTAATTGTGGTATATCAGATGGACTTTTTTTCCAAAACACGGCTTATTAAAATTTAATGTGGCATTTAATTAGTATGTATATGATATACACGATACATACACATAATAATTAGCATTTGTATAGTGCTTTAAGATTTGCAAAGCACTATGAATATTAACTCATTTTATCCTCACAACAATCCTGGGATGTAGGTGCTATTATTATCCCTATTTTAGAAATGAGGAAACTGAGGCAGAATTACATTAAATGACTTGCTGCCAAAGGCCACACAGCTAATAAGTGTCTGAGGAGAAGATTGAACTCAGACCCTCTTGACTCCAGTACTCTATCATTACACATATATTTCACCTTTACAACATCTCTTGAATACACTTCTTCCCTCCTCTGACACTGTCACCACTATGGAGCAGACACTTATTACCTCACACCTGGATTACTGTAATAACTTACTGGTGGGTCTGCCTGTCTCAAGTCTCTCCCCTCTCCAATATACCCTGTATTCACCACCAAAATAATTTTCCTAAATTACAGATCTAATCATGTCATCCCTTCACCCCTCAATAAACTCCAGTGGGTCCCTATTGCCTCCAGGATCAAACAGAGAATCCTCGATTTGGCATTCAAAGACCTTTCTAACCTAGCACCATCTTGCCTTTCTGACTCTGTGCTCTCTATGTACTCTTTGATCCAGTGACACTGGCCTCCTTGCTGTTCCACTAACAAAATATTCCATCTCTCAGCTCTAGTACATTTTCTCTGGTTGTTCACCATACCTGGAATGCTCTCCTTCCTTCACTCTTACTACTGGCTTCCCTGGTTCCTTCAAGTCCAAAGGAAAATGGCATCTTCTACAGAAGCCTTTCCCAATCTCTCTTAATTCTAGGGCTTCCCTCTCTTATTTCCTACATATGCTATTTACAGCCTTTTTGTACATATTTGTTCATTTGTTATCTCCTCCATTATATTTTGAGGCAATGACCTGTCTTTCGACGATTTCTGTATCCCCAGAACATATCACAGTTTCTGACATATAGTAGGTGTTAATAAATGTTTACTGGCTGACACATATGTGAGGTGGTAAACAGCTCCACCCCACCCTACCTAAAACATATGCTAATAGATTATAATATCTCAATAATATATTTTGCTGTGGAGTGGGATTTGAAGTAGGTCTGTTTAGTAAAGTAGCAAAAAGGCTGTTCTTCAATGAGAAAGTGAGCATTATAGCAAGGTTTTTCTGCCATGTTTCATGCTCAGAAAAATGTATGATAGTAAGGCTCCAGTGAATGTATTCACTGAATAAATTATGCCTATTTCACACATCTCTGGATCCTCTAAACCCATTAGATTACATTTTTAAAGAATATGTTTCATCTATTCATATTGGAGAAGGAAATGGTAAGCCACTCCAGCATCTTTGCCAAGAAATCCCCAAATGGGGTCACAGTCAGGCATGACAGAAACCACTGAACAACATCTATACAGTTTCCAAATATTCAGAAAAAATTCAATCTATATGTTCTATATATTTTTTTGCTCTTATCATTCTTGAGAAAATAAATAATATAACAACATGGATTCCAAGTGTTTAGAACATTTCTGAACTACTTAGTCTCATCAGATTCCCCTTAGTTTGTGATGTTTGTACAGTAATTGTGATGCCTCCAATGTGGTCTTATAATATGTGAATATACATTAAGAAAATGTGGATAATTCATATACTCTATCTGCAATTCAGGGATTGATATAATATTTCCAAGACTGTCCTTGCTCCCATGGAACAACAGAAAAATGACAATAAT
>WOXC01007535.1:0-345839 GCA_011680675.1 Gymnobelideus leadbeateri
AATCTAGGATCACTCACTATGGTCAGGCATCAGAGAAGAAACTTAGGGAAGAATCACTTACATACATTTATTTAAATGAATCTACTATATTCTTAGAAACAAATTATTAAAGGTAAAATATGTAAAAGGTACATTCCACCTCTTTATCAAAGGGAGGAAAAACTGTTCATCTTCTGGAAAAGGAGAAGATACAGGGAAAATATAGAGTTCTTATCTCTTCTGAATCTCAAAGGAACTGATCACAAATCTGCATAATCAAACAAAGGAATCCAAATTTCAATGCAATATATTTCAGGCAGCTTTAATGATGGATAAATTGTAATAAATACCCAAGCAGGTGAAAGGTTGAGAGAGAAGAGAAAAAAAATTATTTAAAAAAATGTTAAAAATAAATGCAGCTATCTTTTCCCTAAGAAATTAAAACCCAGTGGGTTCTTGATTATTCATAGCACATATAACCTTAATTCAGTATTCGCTACCTTACTTGTTAGGAAATATATCCAATATTGAATTAAATGTGCATGTAACAAGTGTCCTTTAGTACCACTTAATAAAAAAAAAGAAATCAGATAACATAAAACATACTAAAAAGTCAACTTCTTTAATTACTAACTTGACTGATGGAATTACGCAGTGATTGAACAAATCTATTCAGAGGCTGTTTTCTCATTTTGCAACAGAGATAAACCTAGTACAATGTCAGAAACTCCTTTTTCTAAGCAAACAAGCAATATAAAAAAGAGCTACTGGGTTCAATACTGTTAGTCTAACAATAAGCCAAACCTGAAACAAACCTATTCATCTTAATACTAAGTGCCACATATATATGACGTTCACATAAAATGATGTACTCTAAATATATAAAATTTCAAATATCAGGCTATACAGAATACTGATTCATAATTCAAAAGAGCTATGATTTCACCACATTGGATACTTCCTCCAGCAATGTAAATCATCAACCCTCAATACCTTAGGATAGTCTTCTAAGTCACTAGGGTAAAAACAGAACGAAACAAAACAAATTCATCAGGTGGCTAATCTTCTCCTAAGTTCAAACTTGAGTACACTAGGATCCTGAATGACAATTTGTCCCAACATTCGCACTAGCAATTTTTCTGGTTTGATAGGAAATGTCAGAGCTTTTGCTATACTACCAGAGCCTAGGAGAACCTGTAAGCACTCACTATGATTAAGAATCAGAGGAGATACTTAGGGAGAAGCACTTTTATGCATTCATTCAGATGATGGCACTATCCTTTTCTTAGAAACAAGTTAGTAAAGGCATAAATGTCACTTCAAACAGGTGCATTCCACTTCATTAGCTAAGGCACAAGGAAGGGTTCGCCTTTTGGAAAAAGTGAAGACACAGAGAGGGTAGAGCGTGCTGTTGTCTTTTCTTCCTGCCCCTTTCAGCAGGGCAGACAAGACAGGTCTAATCAGAATATTCTCTTTTTCTTCATAAACCTTCCCTTTTAAAGCTTAGAAACAAAATATTTTTTTACCCCAAATCCCAGTTTTCAATTCTAGAAATATCCCTAACTATTCACAATAACAATGGGGGAGGGGAGTATTGAATTGCAAATTACTCAAAGACAACAAAATGATACCTTTATTAATATTGTTTTACTAGCATAAAACTTGTCTATTGTCAACTTCAAAAGCTACTTTTTATTCCTCCAGATAATCTTTTACCCACATCAGTAAATTATTATTATAAATCTTATAATAACCCATTAACATAGTTATTGCAAACTCCTGGCAACTTAGGTTTCTACTACAGGGGAACAAAGAATATGTGCTTGGCCCTATACCTTCTTAATATTTTTGACATGCTCATCAAATTAACAGATGACCCAAACTTGGGACAGATCATTAACATACCAGATGACAGAATCCAGACCTAGAAATAGCTTAACAGGGCAGAGTTGGGCTAAATTTAATAAGAAAATTAGTTATAAAACAGTTCACTTGAAAAATATTCATTGAGAGTTGAGGGACCTACAAGTTCATTAAGAGTCAGTATGATGTAGCAGCAAAAAAGTTAATGCTATCAGCATCTGGAGCACTATGTTCTATTTTGGGCATCTTCTCTACTCCACCCCCACATTCCCAAGTTTAGAAAGGCCATTTGTTAAATTGAAGAGAATCCAGAGAATAGCAACCAAGGAAGGTCAAGAGCTTTGAACTTATTGTGGATTAAAAACATTGGGTATGTTTAGACTGGAGAAAAGAATATTAAAAGGAAACATGTGGATTAGACTTTGTTCAGTTTAGCCCCAGAGTGTGGAACCAGGAGTTCATGGTGGAAGGTGCAAAGAAACAAATTTAGATTTAATGTAAAGAAAAACTTACTAATCACTGGAGCTGTCCAAAGGTGGATCAGAGTTAGTAAAGTCCACCTCATTGAACGTCTTCAAACAGAGTCTATGTGACTAATTATCAAGTATATGATAAATATATAAGTATATCAAGTATATGATAAATAGGATACTTATTTTTTGCATGGATTAAGCTAGATGGCCACTGAGTTCCCTTCCCCCACCTAAAATTGTAATTTTTAAGTAAATTTCCTAACTCATACTTCAACCACTGAAAAGCATAGAAAACAATAATACTTATTTTGAACCATCAGTGATGATTTAGCTGAAATTACATTGTTTTACTATAATCAGAGTTCTTATAAGGATTAAACAAAATAATGAATATAAAACACTTTTCAAGTCTCAAATGACTAAATAAAAATTGATTATCATTATTATCACCCTACATTTCTATTGTAGAGGCCGGGTCATATGGACATAGCTCTTTCTTTACAGAGTTCTGCTATTTCAGGTTACAAAGGAACAAGTAAATTTGTAAAAATAAGTCAAGTCTTTGCCTTCTGAGGTTGTAGAGAAATGAGGGTGCCTGTCACTTCAATTCTCTGGACAGCCCAGCTTGTGTCTTTCCCTTTTTTTCTTTCCTACAAAGTCATGGAATTTGGCTTATTTTCTGGTTCCATCTACAATACCTCCTCATCCAATTCCAAGGATGCACATTTACAACTTTTTCCCTTCTCTGAAATACAAACTTTTGTTAGGTTTCCTAAGAGTTTTCACTACTGGAAGACAGAAGGAAATAAAAAGGTAGTCAAAAATTGTAAGAATTCTTTAAATGCCATTTATAGACCTTTCACTGACCCATCTCTTAATTTGGTTTAAGGAGCTAAAACTTTTTCAATGATCAGTTTCCTCAACTGGGAGTTACTCAATGGGCACAATAATAACACCTACCTCCCAAGGCTGTTGTGAGGATCATATGAGATAGCTGTAAAGTTCTTGGCACACAGTAGGCAACATATAAATGCTAGCCATTATTGTCTAGCTGAGATGTTAACTGTAATCAAAGTTTTTATAACATCAAAAACTATTAAGTACAATCAATCAACTATTATTATTCTCGTTTATTACTTTGAATTTTTTAGCCCCTGTGGATAAACAATCATAAAAAAGCCTTATCTTGTTTCCTCTATCCTTTCAGTAAGCTCCATAGACCCCATAGAGAGGGACAAGAATGGCTCTTACTTACACACAAAGGATAAAAAAAATTTCTTCACATTTAAAAGATAATTCTACATTGATATTTCAATCTACATAGTCCTCTGGATTGGAAAGAAAAGTCAAATGTCAATTATTCATAGAGACAGAGTATCTTTTTCTTTCCCTTTATTTTTTATAGGCTTTGAATTATATTCACCTGTGCCTCAACTAGAATCCAAATTGGCAGAGGGCCTAAATGATGAGCCAACTCGCTCATTCTCAGTGCTCCCTGGGAGTCTGCACTGAGTTTACAACCAAAAGTAAGATAAGAATCAGTTACATTTTAACAATTGTCTATAATATTTCTATCTGCTGATAACCTGAAATGGACCTTTCTATTGAGATGAAGCTTTCAGGTGTTATGCTGAAAATGGTCATTTATTTTAAGTCATAGCAGTTTCACACTTATATATCATACTAAAAGAATTGTAATATGGTAGATAATATAGAGAGATGATAGATTATGAGTCAGACCTGGTTCTTGTTTAAAAAAAACAAACCTTTCTTCGGAGTGGCACAGTAAATAGACCACTGACCCTGGAGCCAGAAGGACCTGAGTTCAAATCCGGCCTCAGACACTTAACATTTACTAGCCATGTGACCTTGGGCAAGTCACTTAACCCCAACTGCCCTGCCTTCTCCCCTCCAAAACAACAACAACAACAACAACAACAAAAAAAACCTCTTTCTTCATCTCAGTTTCATCACAGCAAAATGGGGAAATTCAGCTATCTTAACATTAAAAAAATTAAGTAGCAGCACTGCTATGTTCTTCGTATAAGACAATTTTGCTAACAATTAAATATTTAAAATAGAAAAAAATGAGCCTAAATGGATAGCTATGCATCTAACCTTTTAAAATCAAAGGACAGGTGATAACCATACATCTTCCAAAGTACAATGGCTTAGCACAAAAACTCAAGAATTTGAAGGTCCGTGTAAAAACGCTATAGTCTTGACAATTTCATCTGTTACTACTAATGAAACTGAAACTTTTTAAAATAATGAAAAATGCAAACTAAAAGAGATAAAGGAAAAACTGTTTAAATATAGTCAACCAAACCAGGACTTAGGTTTAGACTGCTTTACCTGTACAGTTTTCCAAGATTAATAGGACCTCTCTAATGATGAACTGCTTGAGGATTTTATATAGAAAATTTTATGCAAAAAAGAAAATACATAATGAACTACTTTCCAAGGAAAGATGATGGGAGATCCTTTGACCTAAAAGAAACTACTAAATCATTTTTAGAAATCTATATTCTGACTAAAATTTTTAAACTCATCTCCTGAACAATTATTCAAGATTTTGCTAAAACAATATTAATCTAGTATATTTTTTACAATTTAAGTGTGACTTAGGTCATCTAAAATCTATTAGGTTTTCATCCTTTTCTGGAAAAAAAATTTCATTAGCCTTGAACTGTTATAAATATTTTAGTCAGAGCAGTAAATAGAAGAGGAATTAGATTTATTTCACTTGGCCCTGGAAGACAGAGTTAGGACCAATAAGTGGAAGTTGCAGGAAAGGTAGACTTCAGCTGGGTATAAAGTAAAACTTCCTAACATTCTAAACAGACCCAAAATAAAATAGGTGTCTTCAAAAGGCACTGAATTAATTATCACTAGAGGTATCTTTGGAGTTTAGATGATCGCTTGTCAAAAGACATTTTAAATAGAAATGAAACTCTGGATAGGGATTTGGCATCCTTTTAAATCTGTAATTCCATAATTAAGGGGTAGTCTACTTTGGGAACATAAAAATACCTCCAATTATTCTTTTAGGGTATCAGAGTATCATATAGTTACAGTGGCCATACAAACTAACCAAAAATTGGGACCCATAAAACAAACTTCAAATAACTTCTAATTACAGTCACTAGGTACTCGAGAAATATTCACCTTTAATTTTGCCTTGCTACCAACTGTAACTGATATGGACTGTGAAATGTTTGTGGATTCTACTATTAGAAATATCATGCCAAAAAGCTGTCACCACCACCAGCTATGCCATATCCTCCCCTACTTGGATACACAAGTATAGATATATGTACAGTGGACTAATATGCACATACTTTCATGACTCTCACTCTTTCCCTCGCCCCACCCTGGTCCCAGTCATGTCCAAACCATGTCACCTATACTTTGGCTATTCTCCTTATCCTGTTACAGAATTTAGACTCTGCTCCTAGAATCTTGGGCTCTGATAGGTGAGCTTTTGCTTTATTTTGTCTGAAAATAAGCCTCCATGTCATTTCTCAGTCAATTTCAAGTCATGCACTCTTGCCATCCTCCTCCCCAAACTCCCTCCCACTTTATAGTTTCTCTTCATGTTATCTTCCCTCACTGGAATAGATGTTCTTTGAAGGAAGTGTCTATTTTACTTGCTTTTTATTTCTGTTCCCAGTACTTAATATAGTGCCTAGTACAAAGCAACACTGAATAAATGCTTCATCATTCATTTATTCATTCATGAATTTTTTTGTGATAAGGTCTACCAACAATTCAATTCTTCACTTAATTGCTATTTGCTGAAATATTAGAATTTGGGGGATATTTTTATAGTTCAGAGAGATAATGGGAGAATATTTGAAACTGGAAATGTCCCTGAAAATCTGGGACACATGGTCACCATACATATAACTGCAGCCATACAGGCAATTTGAGAAAACTTACCTGCCTTGCACTTTCAGTAGCTGTTTGTTGGCTGCTGCCGAGAGCCACCAGAGCAGGATGATATGGTGGGGATCCAGAGACACCAAAAACCATGGCAGGCTTCTTCCTGGCAGCTAAAACATAGGGAGCAGATAAATGGTCACCTGCCCCATATGATCCACATGACCCTACAAGTGAACCTGATTTGGTGCTCAATATTTTTCACCTTATCCCCTTGTTACTCCTGAAAGAGTTTTTATATAACAGTAGCCAGCTTATACCCAGAGAACAATTAATTCACTGGGAAAAAATGTAACTACAAATTTGCAAAGACCTAAAGTGTACTAAACACAAGAATGTACTCCACATTCCTCAAGAAACAGCTACCTCATACTTTGCTGGAAATTCCAATTAAAATTATATAAGCTCCATTTTTCTTGGACCCAGTTTTAGGGCTTGATAAAAAACAAAGATAATGCCTTTAACTCCAAAATGTTTCACTGGTCAGTTGGTCATTTAATGTAAATAACTTACATAACAACATAAAAGTAGTACCAAGAAAGTTGACAAAAAAGAATACAACCTTTCAAACTTTTGGAAAATTACCTACTAATAAAGGTGGCAAACTAAAACACTGAGTGAATATTAAATTCTAAGTACAGTAATCAGAGGTTATATGATATAAAAAATAAAGTGTCATCAAAAATGTATTTGCAACACAGAAGATACTAAGAATCTATTATACTAGAACTAGTGGATTGATAAAGAACTAAAATATTAAGTATAGAGTGTTATTTGGATCTTTACAAAAAGCTACCAAAAGGACAGAAAGGGTCAGCTGAGATGCTGAATTAGAAACATCAATTTTATCTGGTAATACTGTTTAAATAAAAAGCAATAACTTATGTTGTATTTCAAATAATAAGATAATTATTCCTGAAATATCTCCTAGACTTGTCAAGCTTTATATAATTATTTTTTGCCTGGTCTATAACAAAAATTCAATACAGCCATTCTAGAGGACAGCAAAGTCCATGTGTAAAATATGGAGATATGTATAAAAAAATACCAGGCCAATTTCCAACCTATTGCAGATATAATATACACAAGTTTTAAATTATTTTAGCACCTTACGGTTTTATATACTAGACAAAAGAATCAATTGTTTGGCAGCAGTGTACATAGAGTTAAAAAAAAATCGAGGTGTGACAAGGACTATAAAGCAATCTTGGACACTAACAACAGAAAGATATTAATTTCTATTTATGCCCCTTCAAGCAATAAAGCCTGTTCTCTTATTTATCTTTCTTCTAGTAAACAAAGTGTTTTTAAGAAAAGTGAGCAGTTATTTTGAGAAAGATTGGATTGCTCTTTGATCAGGGACATAATTTCTCCATTATTAAACTAAAATCAAGAATACTTAAATCCAGGACGATAAAGAGCTAATAATTTAAAGCAGACTTCATCACATCAGTACTAAAGAACTCAATGTCATCCAAAGAAACTGAAAAAGCAGCAAGACAGTAGCATTTGACATGACAGATTATCTTTGAAGAGAAGTTTTATGACCATTCATGATCAAATACATTATTTTGCAATGAAAATTCTTAATTTTATTACAAAATGTTATTCAAAGAGAACATATTTTTATTGGTTTGCTTTCCTATAATCCCTTTCTTGGACCTCTTCTCCATTTTTCCTCAAATAAGAAGCAGATCTATAATACAAATTCCCACAAAAATCTAAATCACTACTGGGCAGAATTATGAGGGTCACTAAGTCTTGGCTCATACTTTGCACAGTCAGCTGTTCCAGAGTTGCCTTTGGATTGATTTGACCATGGTACCAGGCACATAATTGCCTTCCATGGTAGTCTGACCCTTAATATGAGGGATTTGCTATATGTTACAAGTGCACAAAATATGGAAACATGAGGAAATATACATTATACCATGACATGCTGCCTTTCAACTACTCAGATATATTAAATCAATATTCGTTTAACTCAGGGTTTGAAAAATCTTAAATGCAAGGTAATCATGGCATCTATTAATTTAATCAAACCTTGTTCACCCATTTTTACTATCATAACAGCTTAAGGAGAATGCATCTGCAGGACCAAAAAGCATTGCTTAGTCTGGGGGCTCCTAGAAATACTGCCTATACATATTTTGAGAAATGGAAAAAGGAAGGGTGATGTTTCAGACAGAATGGCATGAGAAATTATTAGCTAGTAAGGTTTGTAGCTGCTTTGCATATGGCCAAAGGATTACACTGGTTAGATGTATTCTCTAAACCTTTCCAGAGGTCTAAATCCTCTGAGACTTTCTCTCTTTTTTTTTGTCTTTATTAATTTGTTTGTTTACTTTTAGTTTATAAGATTCAATTCCACAATTCCTTGAGTTTCAAATTTTCTTTCCTTCCCTTCCCTCCATGATGGCATACAATCAAGTATAGGATCTGCAAATACTTTCACATTAGACATTAGTCAGGTTATAAAGGCGGATTGTACCAGATGGAATGAACAATGGGAAAGAAAATAAAACCAAACAAGAAAAAGAAAAAGATCAAGTAGTTTGCTTCAATCTGGATTCAAAGGATACTTTCTCTCTTCTACAGATTCCTGGGAAAGGTAAGTTGAGTCGATATTATGTTGGGAACAATGCTCTATGGCAACATGATGCCTTCCTATTTTATCTTTTCATTTATTTTCCTTAGAAAGCTGTAAAAAGGTATCTGACTCCTAAATTTGAGGCATGATCCAAAGGAAATTTACTGAGTTCTGGCTTGATTCACAGGAAAATTCACAGATAACACTAATGGCAGCATTTCTCATACTTTCTTAGCCCACAGACCTCTTGGCAGGGTAAGAGAAGTCATCTCTTAACTATGCCACTTAGTCTTTCCTTCCTGCTGGGGAATCAATCGACTCACTAATCAAAGTTAATGTAAACAATGGCCATGATTTTGAAGATATTTTAATGAGGTGAATGAAAATTCAAATTAACCATTCAACAAATATTTAAGGTGCTACCAAGCTATATCATGCCTTATGGGAGAAAAAAAAGAAGTCAGATTTAACAATCTTAACAAGGTCAAAAGAGAACCTTTCCCATGAAAGCTATATCATTTTTCTGAATTTCCCATATTTATAAAGGGTACCACCAACCTCAGCATAATTCTCAATTCTTAAGCTGGAACTATCCCTTCTTTTTTTTGGGGGGGGGGGTTTAAAAAATTAATTTGTTACTTTTAGTTTATAAGATTCAGTTCCACATTCCCTTGAGTTTCAAATATTCTCCCCCTCTCCTCAATCCCAACCCCACCCCCCCACGCCAGCATGCAGTCAAATAAAGAATCTACAAATACCTTCATATTAAACATTAGTTAGATTGTAAAGAAAAATTATTTTCTTTAAGGTAGGGTTTGGCTATGTCATTCCTCTACTTAACAAACTAGAATGATTCTACTGCCTCTCAGATAAAAATAAAAACTTTTTGGGGGGGGGGCAGGGGGACGGAGGGGGTGGGCAATAAAGTACTTTGCGACCTGGCTTTACTATTACTTTCCAGCCTAGTTATATATTACTCCTCTTCCAACATTCTACTGTCAGGAAAATCAGCCTTGTTCCAAAAACATGAATTTCCCATCTCTATGATTTTGCATTGGCTACCCACCCGCTAGCCTGAAATGTACTTCTTCCTCACTATTTCCTCTAAGAACTTCTTCTTCAAGCCATTATCAATCACCAGCTTTTACAAGAAGCCTCTCCTGATCTACTCAGCTGCCAGTACCTTCCCTCCCAAAATTACCTAATTTTGTGTATTATATGAATGTGTGTATACAGAAATACGCACCAAAAAATACTCATACAAGTGTATACTCTCACTGTACATGTATGTAAGCAGCTAGATGGCAGAATGGACAGGGTAATGGGCCTGGAGCCAGCAAGTCCTAAGTTCGAATCCCACCTCAGAAAGTCACCAGCACAGGGTGGACTGTTCAGCCTCTGATTTTCTCAGTTTCCTCATATGTAAAATAAAGACAGTGACAGCACTTGCCTCCTAGGGCTTCAAGGTGCTCGGTGAAAGGCCTGGTGCAGGCCAAGCACGATGTGCGTCTGAGCTATTGTTACTGTTATGTGTCTGCTGGAGGAGTTCTTTCCTTCCCAAACAGAAGTAGCCTCCTCGAGGGCAGGGGACCTGGTTCATCAGAGTTGTTGTTTCTCTCCCTAAGCCTGAACAGTGCCTAGAACACAGCACAAATGCTTCTAACTGATATATTGATGAAGCTTACAATCTGCCTGAAGGAATGAGAGCTGTATACCTGACAAGTTAAGCAGCAACACAAAAGCTTCTACAAGTCATCAAGCGATTCAGTGTTACATAAAAATAAACTGAGTGTTGTAAAGTCACAGAAGGGAACTGACAAATAATTGGGGGGGGGGGTTATAAGGTTTGGGGATTTAAAGATCTTCCATGCCCTTTGAATTTGCTGAGGTAGCAGGAGGGGGTGGGGCAAGAGGAAGCTGAAGCCCAGCTAGAGTAGTGGCTAAGGCAGGAGGCAGAAAGCAGAGGTGCGAAGTCCTTCTTTGAGCCACCCAGAATTTGTGCTAAGGACACCTGCTGAGGATTGCCAGGAATGGGAACTTCTGGTGGGAGCTGCTGGGAGCACACTTCCTAGATGCTGAGCAGTTGCCCTGAGTGGGGAGAGGAGGATCTTCACCTGAGGTAGCCTGTTCTGTTTTGAAGGCTTGAGAATGTGGGTATGACTACATTAACTACATGTGCCAACTTCATAACTACTCTGATGGCTTTGACTTTCTGGTTTGGGGACTAAGTTTTCTGGTATTTGAATAAATGTTCTAGCTTTATTCCCCATGTAGAGAGCCTGGTATATTTTGTGATTGATAACCATATCAGTATATTTATAGTTACTGTAGGCATTGTGAATACTGCATTGTTGATAACACTTGTAGACTTGGATTTTGAAGAATAACTATTTTTTGTATTAGTTTAAGAACAGGAAGGAAAATCTGGGAGAAAGCATGGAGGGAGAAATACACTGCAATGTGTTTAAGAGAGTAACTACCCCCATGGGACTAATGTAAAAAGTATATGTGTGTATAAGAGTAAAAATGTTTAGGAGAGTAAGGTTTCCATAGATGAGGAGACTACAGATATGTAATGGAAAGGTGTCAAAGGTTTTTCAAAAGAGGGAAGTAGTATAATGGATTGGTATTTTAGAAGAGTAAACTAAAAACAGTACGCACAATTGATTGGAAGGGTACAAGGATGAATACAGATTGATAAATTAAGAGATAAAATCCAGAAATGAATTAACCTTAGACAGGAAGGATAGCAACTGGAGTGAAAAAGGAGGGATGCAAAAGATGCTACTAATGAAGTGATGACAGGGCTTGGTAAGTGATGTGAGTCTTCTCTCTTGCCTCATATTCAGGATTTCAGAGAATGATATTGACAAAAAGATAAAAGCTAAGAGAGAAAGTTGGCCTTAGGGGAAAGATTACTAAGGTCTGTTTTAGACGTAATGAATTTGAGATAATAGAATATCTAAGAGCAAATTAATGTCTGATAGGCAGTTGATGTTGCTAACAGTGAAAATAACTAGTGAAAGGTTCTCAACTGGCATCAACATAAGGAACAATCATACAAGAAACAGCTTAGTATTTAGTAGCATATTAATTAAGGTAACAAGACCAGCACAACAATTTTGCTGACTCATTTCCTTCAATAGGCCTACTCTTTTTATTTCATAAAACTGAGGAGCTATAAGAGAACTTAGAGGCTATTTAGCTAGTATAGGTATGTAAATATACTGTGTGGGTATACATACATATGTATATATGTGTATGTACATATATATGTATGTGTGTGTATATATAGTGTGCATATATATGTGTACATATATATATATGTATATATAAATTATTAGTAGAATGTAAGCTTCCTGGTGGCAAGGACGCTCACTTTTGTATTTCTATCTCCAATGTTTAGCAATGTAGACCAAAAAAAAAAAAAGTAGGCATCTATAAGTCCTTGTTGGTTAAATGACATTTAGGTAAGTCCCATCCAACTACAATATCCTTGATGCCCTAACTCTTTTTTTTCTTTTCCTCTCTCAACAAGAAATATATTTCCACAATCCTTACAATTCTTATATTTCCATGCTCCAGAGAGATGTTATGTCAAGTTTCACTTGTTTCTTATGATTTATTCTCTCTGGTCAAATGACTATCCTCTCTAGCTATACCTCTACAACAACCAAATCTGAGGGAAAAAAATTAAATAAAATTGTCTTTGAAATTCTGTTATGTCTTCCTTAAGTAATTCTCCTAATCACTGTACCTTCATGCATTCTTGCTAAGCAGTCTCTAAAAATGACTTTCTACCTGAATAAGCCCTCCTCAAAAAGTTTAGTGTCTCACACCTTTTCCTCCTTTCTCCATCAATCAAATTTTTACATGGCTTATATCTCTTAAAACTCTAAAATCTTAAAGCACTATATTAATACTAGCTATTCTTATTGTTATTAAACTAGCTAATCTGATAAAATAACCTCCTGATGGGAACTAATAGCTTAATGTGATACACAGCCAAGGAAATATTTGTATTTTGCCAATGGCCTTAATTCAAAAGAGAAAACTTTGTGGAAATTTTACACCCATTAGCAGAATAATGTATATATTCTGAAATATGTGGGTCTTTGGCATATTTCAAATGATATCAGGTTAGTGATTATCCACATAAATTATTCATAAAGCTTGATACTGCATGCCTAAATTCTAGCACTGTCTTGTTTCCTATTATTCTTTAGATATATACTGTAGATAACAATAATATTTTGAGTTTCTATTTAGCTTTGTGTCTGAATATAATCAGGATCATTGAAAGGGTCCCAATTTTAGGGATCAATTAGGATAATTTGAGAGAAAATGATTAATAAAATAGGAGAGTATCTTTTTTGAAATTTTATTAATATCTTTTGTTTTCACATCACCTTCATTTGCCAATATATCTCTCCCCTAAGAAGCCAAAAAAAAACTAGGAGGAGGGGAATTCAGTTAAACTAACCAACACATCAACCAATTCCAAAGGAATATTCTATGTTCCATAATCTACAATGAAGGGAGCTTGGCCATTACAATTACACAGCATCCAATTTTGTTTTTGATTTTTTTTTTGTTCTACTTATATTACTCTAGTCATTATGTACATTGTTTCCCTGGTTCTATTTACTTTCGTTTATATCAGTAGTACGTGTGTGTCTATTTTGCCAAGTCTCTCTAAATTCTTCAAATTCATCATTTTTTTATGAAATAGTAAAATTCTATCAAATTCATGTAATGCCATCTACAGGCAGTCAAACTAGTGTACTCTAAGCAGCAAAGTACCTTAAGAAAAAAATAGGAAGCTACATGTGTAACACAAGTCAAACCACCACCTTCCTTTACTTCCTAATAGAGAGAGCCCAGGACTCTGAACCCAAGAGTCTTGAGAATAATAGTGCTTATAGTCCAGCTTCTGGTGCCATTCTATGTAGAAATAAGGCCTGTGAAATTGTAGTAGAAAAAATATTTCTGCAATTTTTGCAGCCACAGCTAACAGAAGACCCAGAAAAGAAAGTTACTGAAACCAGTCCTTGGTATTGTTGAATAGTTCAACATCAGAAAGCATATTGTTGGAAATAAACTTGATGTACCATAAGGACCTGGGACCTTTTCCATCTGTTTTGTGGCTGACATCTTTTATATGTGTTTTCTCCCTTGCTGGAATATGAGCTTAAAATAGCAACTAGCTTGATTTTCTATTTGTATTCCCAATGACTAGACAGCACTGGTGTCAATGTCCTTGAACAGAATGCTGTGGCTGGCTGTCCCTAAAGCCATGGTACTGTTAGAATCCTCATGGAATTCTCCAATCTGGGTGTTGCAGCCTACTTCCATCCCAGTCAGTTTTTCCCTGGTCTTAGGGTTACTTGGGCTTTTCACCTGAGCTGATGCCAGTTTTCAGAATGGATGCCTCTGCATGTTTTTGGGTGTATTTTTGTGCAGTCCTAGACTACATGAAGGAATTTATGTTTTTCTTGGGAATATTTAACCATTATTTATTCTGCTGATTTTGTATTGCTTTGTTTTATATTATTATTGGAGTATATGTGGCACCATAAAGCTCCTTTGTGACCTTTCATGCTACCCTCATAATCAGAAATCTTATTTTTTGACTTTTATAAAGTATTCACAGAAAAAGGAAAAACTGACTTTAAAAAAAATCTTGGTTTTAGCAGTGTCTCCAATTCAGATATTAAAATTATAAAAGGTTGCTTGAAAGGCAAAATAATGTTAGCAATTTTGTTTTAAAAAAAACCTCTCCCATTATCACATGAGGTATGAAACAAAAGAGACAAATGCTTGTCAAAAATATCTGGCACCATTATGGAAGATGTCTAACAAAGGAAAGAGGGATCCCTTGAAGATTGTTAGGTCATTCAGAAGTACCAGTTTATGGATGGTATCATATCCATTGCCTGAGACCCAAGAACACTGAAAAGCCTCCTAGATAACATTCATAAATAGTCAAAAGTCAGTCCACACAAGAAAACCCAAGAAGATGAAGGATTCCTTTATTTCAGGCTATGATATTAAGCTGAATGACAGTTGGTCCAATAGGTCATATATCTTTTAAGAAAAACCAGGAATGTACAATGAACTAGGGTACTCAGTAAATATTTATTGCTTTGATTTTAAATATGATAATAAAAGAAAAGCCATATGGGATTCTGGAAGACTTCTACCATTTTTCCTTCAAAAGTACTTAGAAAAAAATATACATGTATACTTTTTCTTTCAAGTGTTATGTTTTCCAACTCAGTAGGAAGTAAACAATTAGAATTTGCAAAATTAATTCTATAGTATCCAAATATACTCCTATTTCAACTAAGGTTATTCAGATAACACTATTAAAATCATTTCTCTTCTAATAATTCTTAAATTAAGAATTCAATTAGAAAAAAAGCTTTATTAAACATGTAACTTATGTGAGGAATTGGGTGAGGTGTTGGGGATACAAGGACAAAAGCAAAATAATCCCTGCCTTCCAGAAGTTTACATTCTACTGAAATAAGATTTTTTCTTTTAAATAACACAAATAAAGAGTGAAATTAATAGGCTAGCAAAGACAATATATTTCAGCAAATCAGTCCTGTCCTAAGTTGGATATCTAATGACATCAAGTGACAACAGGTTGACAGCACACACCACTGATTTATTGGTGAAGTTAGGAGGAAATGAGGCTATCTTCTGGTACAGAGTGGACTTCTTCTGATGGATTTATGGAGAGACATGGGAGTCATACAGGATGGTTAGTCCTCTGTAAATTGTAAGCTTCATCATTATGTGGAATATCAAAATCTATTAAATCACAGATCTATCTGAATATTTGAGAAAATACTGAAATTTGTCAGGAAAAGTCTCTCTTTGATAATTGGGGTTTTTTTCTATAATTTCTTTAATGTAATTTGTCTATAAATTTTTCCCTATGAATTTGCTCATGACATTATTACTTTAATTTGTACAGAGTTGGATAGATAAATAAATTTGGGAAGGAATAATTTTTTCAATCTATATTTCCTCAATCTAACTATGGCTCCATCTTTTCCTAGAAAAAGTATTTCTGATTCTTCTGATGGTCTTTGATTCTTGAAGAAAACAAATGGATTCTTCAGTGTACAGAAATAAAGATAATTTTTACAAGTTTATAATAATATACTATTTATTCAGTTTAGTTGTTTAGTTTATTAATTTTATTCTTCTTGGGTTTGCTAGATATAGGATCATGTCATCTACAAATAGGAATATTTTAGTTTATTCATTGTCAATGTTTATTACTTTAATTTCCTTTTCATGCCTTACTGCAATTACTACTTAAGATTTTTAAAGTTAGGATGAAAAAAAGAGGCATAAATGAACATTACTTCCTTTTAAATGAGAATGCTTCTGATACTTCTACATTATACAACAGAGCATTTGAACAACAAAAATATTTCATAGTCTGGATGTATTTGTTTTTACCATATTAAGGAAAGAATCTTCTATATTTTTATTTATTCTTTTAAAAAACATAAATGAATGCTCCATTTTATCAAAGGCTTTTTCTGTAGCTAATGATATCACATAAATTTTGTTTTTTGTCTTACTAATATGATTTACTCTATTTTTGTCCCTGTATTCAACCATTCTTGAATTGTAGTTATAAGTCCTACTTGGTCATAATAGATAATTTATTTTAGTGAACTGCAGTATTCTACTTAAGAATTATTGACCTAATATTTTTACTTTGATATTAATGATACTGGTCTATAGATTTGTTTCTCAGTTTTGCCATTTTTCATTCTAGGAATTGAAACCATATTTGCCTTATAAAAGTTACTAATAACATTTTCCATGTTCTGATCTGTTTTATAAAAGTACAAGTTACTTGTTCTTTAAGTTTAGAAAAATTTCTTTGTGAAACTATGTAACACAATCATTTTGAATATTTATTTCTCACTGGCAAAAATTTAAGTAAGAAACAAGTACTCCTTATATGGGAATTTTCAAACATTTCACTAATGAAAGTAATCATTGTGTTTTCCTTTCAAATTCCGTCATTCATTTTAAGTTGTTATCATGCTTAGAAGAATTTTCCATCCAATACAAATAAAAGTAAATCTTCTTTCAAAGAAAAAGAAAGGTGAACATTTTTCAAATAATCACCAAAATGATATCAAAGTCCATTGTTTTATTTTCAACATACATAATTTTAATTTTATTCATTCAACAAATATTTATTGGAGTTCTGGTGTTCAACTAAATTAAACTTATATCTTATGTTTGTGATATAATGTCAAAGTAGAACATAACTTTTTTTCTGCCTAAAAAGGCAGTTGGTAGCACACTGTATAGAGAGATAGGCCTTTAGAAGGGAAGGCTTGAGTTCAATTTCAGCCTCAGTCACTTACTAGCTTTGTGACTCTGAGCAAGTCACTCAAGCCTCTGTCTCCCTCCACTATAAAATAAGAATCATAACAGTACCTACTTTACAGGGTTGTTTTTGTAAAAGCATTTAGCACACTGCCTGGCACAGAGTAGGGACTACATAAAATGCTTATTCCCTTCTGTATCTTATTTCAAAACCAATGCAGAATACATCAGCATAAAGTAAGAAAGGCACTAATCTGCCAGCTCAAAAATGGGTTTAATCCATCAAAACATTTCTTAAGCCTTTATTATATATTAATGGCTGTTCTCTGGGTCTCAGATATCTCATCTTTAAAAAGAACTTAAACTAGATAACTACTAAGGAAGGTCAATTCCAGCTCTGACATACTATGTTCTATGATGTGTATGCCACAGCTGATGTAAATAATCCACTCTACATAAGCAGCTAATATATGAGAGTATCCAGCCCTCATAAAATAAATGAAATTCCTTTCTCTAACGAATTTTTTGGTTAGAGAAAATCTATTTCAGGAAACAAAATCTATGCACTGCAATATTATGAGCCAAATTATAACATGCACACAACTAGATTACATTTATTATGTACATATGGTAATTATACACAATAACTATCTTTCACTGGTATGCACATGTATGTTTGAAGAAAAAGAAAAAGTAGTCATTGATGTGGATTTAGCATACGGTGTCTTAAGGGTTAAAAAGAATAATATGGGTTGTTTTTCCAGTACTTTGTGAAGACCATCCTGGGAGGTGGAGGGAGGGGGTGGTTTGAAGGTTCAAGTTCATCCCGTAACTTGACACAGTCCTAAAGTCCTTTTCCCCTCATCCTGTGTCATAAATTCCTTCTTATCTTGTAAACAACCATCTCCCTCATCTTATGCCACGAAGTCTCCCTTAACCTTAATCTTTAACAAACATAAAACCTTAAAACTACATCATCCTTAACACCTATATAAGCTCGGTCCTTCCAAATATCAGGACCTTTCTTCAACTCCTCACTAATCTCAGACCCGTGAAGCTTTCACATAATAGAGCTCCCACAGGTTAAGAGAAAATAGTCTAAGTGAATTCTTTCATCCCCTCTCCCAACCCTGACCTCAACATTTATGATGCTAAAACCTAGGAGTCTAAATATTAATTGGACTCCGCTGATTTTCTCTTAGACAATGGAATGGTAACCACCCTTTTCTTTGTTCTCTTCCCAAGATCTTTCTGCTCCTACTGTCTCCTTTGGCTGCGTGACCCCTGGAGTGCCCAGACACTGACAGCAACATCTGAAGCTCCACTGGCTTCTGGTGGACACCCTTACTCTGGGTCAGTCACATTTTTTTTTCTCTCCTCTGTCTTTGGATGCTAAGATGGAGTAGTGAAAGGCTGCTAGGAGACTGCTAGAATGGGAAATTTGGGGAAGGAGATCTTAAGGAAAAGCAACCCTTAGTATTCTTTTTAACTCTTAGGGCACCATATGCTATATCCACATGACTATGATTGAGAGCAGAATTTTCCAAAGTTTGGAGGTAGGGCCCTTTCAGTGCTTTTTCAATAAAAACTAAGTTCATATCAAAGTAAGACTAACAAAAAAAAAATCATGTCAACTTTTGGAGGTGGCAAAAGGGATGAATTATTCATCATTGGCTAACTCTTATATATCTGATGGTTTAACACAGTCAGGCACCCATCTCCAGTTGTTCTTCAAGAAACTTGGAGGCAGGGAGGAAGAATTTGCCAGATGGAATGCTATATACTTATGGTCATAGAGATGCACTTCAGTGCTAATTTGATGCATCTTTAATCCCCACCTGACTTATCAAGTGCTGAAGAGGACCAAAAGAGATAGGTAAAGAAGGTTTTGTGCAAAGCAGGTGTCTGGACAACAGTGGCACATAGTGGGTGCTACATAAAATGGAGGCCACCACTGAGTACAAAACAGCAACCCCAAAGTTTGAATATTTAGGCAACCACTCATTTTTGCCTTTGGTCATCAGCACAATGCAGTAGAAAGAATGCTCAGATGGAGCCTGAGAACCTATACATAACTCTTGGGTATGCCACTTACTACATGTTACCTTGGACAAATCACTTACCATCTCTGGGCTTTTTTATTCAACTATAAAATGAGAGATTTAATCTAGATGAATGTGAAGGTTCTTCCAATTAATGATCAAATGATAACCATGCAAGTGAAACAACTTTTCACATTTTTGTTTTATGTTTAAGATTTCTGTAATGTTATAAAATATTCTTGAATCTATATTAGAATGAGAAGACCTAAGAGATCTTCTATTCCTAAAGAGGAATCTTATCTAAAACTAACTTACAGAAAGTAGAAGACATCCCTAAGTAACGCATATATAAATATGTCTCTTGGGAATCATTGTGACTGTAAAGTGCCTTTGGAAGGCTTCATCACAAATATAAAAGATGATCTTTCCCCTTTATCCTATTATCAGTCATTTCCTAGGGATTACTCCCACAGATCATTGAACCCTGACGAACAAAGAATTATAATCTTGATGACTAGATTCAGGGCGGCTAGGTGGAGCAGTGAATAGAGCACTGGCCCTGGAGTCAGGAGGACCTGAGTTCAAATTCAGCCTCAGACACTTAACTCAAAAACTAGCCGTGTGACCTTGGGCAAGTCACTTAACCACAATTGCCCTCCAAAAAGCAAAAACAAAACAAAACAAAAACCCAAAGTAATATGGTCCAAAAGCAACCGAGGCCTTCATGGACAAGAAAATAAGGCAATACTTTTATTCTTTCCTAACTGATTCCTATCTCACTCATCAAAAAAGCTATTCCAAATTTTCACTTAAGTCTTCAACCCTGTCAGACCTCCCCTTAATCTTCTCTCTCTCAACTGAGGACCTTATCTCTTACTTTACAAAAAAAAAAAAAAAACTGAGGCCATTCAATGGGAGTTCCCAATTATCCCATTCTCTTCATCTCAATTATATTAAACTCAACACGTTCAAAATTTAACTCATTAGCTTTCTCCAACCCTTCCCTACTTCCAAACTTACCTATTACTATCTAGGGTACCAACATCTTCTCAGTCCCCCAGGCTCATAACCTAGATTTCATCTTTGATTCCTCACTCTCTCTAACTTCCCCATATGCAATCTGTTGCCAAAGTCTGTAGATTTACCTTGATAACATATCTTGAATACATCCCCTTTTCTCCTTTGACACAACCCTGATACAGGCCCTCATAACCTCACACCTAGACTATCATTATGAGTCCATTTGTTGTTCTTCCTGTCTTCCTACTCCAGGTCACCCTCAAGTCAGTTGTCAAAGTGATAGATCTTCCTAATTTAAAAGTACGACCATGTCACCTCCTTAAGTCTATCTCTAAGTAAGAGACAGATTATTTCTACAGTCTACATTCTACAAGACATACCAGAGTTATGTGACTCCAATGTAAAAAATTATTATGTGAAAAAAATTATTAAATACAATATGTTTAAGTAGGCACTGCGCTAAGCTCCAAGGATACTAGCTAATTGTTGTCCTTTGTGTGCAAAGAGAACCAAAATGACATTACTACACTGGGATCAAGGTAGAATATGTCCAACTGAAGCTGATCAGACCAATGAGTTCAGAAGGCTCTATCACAGGTCAGGCACAAAGAGTTTGTATGAATATTTGGAAAAGAAAGGCATCCTTGAACTCCTAGGGGATAAACTCCTCTTGCCATAAAACCAAGAAGATTTTAGTCAGCTTTTGTATGAGCAAGGTATGCCTTGTAAATCTCAGCTGGAACAGAATCAGCACCAAGCACTATGTCACATAAGAAGAACTTAATGACATTCAAACCCTTTTCTTTAGTTAGAAAGTTCAGCTATAGAGGAACTGACTTCAACCTGAGGAATATAATCAATGGCTTCTGCACTGGTTGATGATGGAAGTATTAAGCTCCAACATTATGTCTTTATCACTAATCTATGTGGTTTCATCTGCACTAAATAGCTGAGATAGACCACAGATCTTTGGGCCTTAAATAGCTGTCAGGGCATCATAAAAAGCACTTTGGATTGTTACTGTCACTGGAAAACTGAATTTCTTCTGCCTTCATGTGAGCCAAGAATCCGAATCTCTCTGAATTTTGCTTGCACTTTACTTTTGATGGAGTTAAACATTCCCTTCTTAGAAGACAGACAAACTATCCTGTTGGTAAACCCTGCAAAATTTTTGTCTTTTGTTTATCGGCTTCTGAATTTCCCCATCATTTTCATGAAACCAATACTGATGTTTGCAAGTGCTCTGGTTCAGATGAATACATGCAGTGCTTTACACCAGATCTCTAAAAGCTGCACACTCCTTTTCTGCTCCACTGTTGCCAACTGTGTGTTGCCTCTCCTTTCCTCCTAGTTTTCAAGGAACTGTTAATGCATGGAGAAGCATTCTTATCTGTTGCCATTAAGTCAGGTAGTCATCTTGCCTTGGAGCTGCTGCTTTTGTTGAATACCAATGTTTAGGATAGAGAAGATAAGTCTATGATTGGTCCAGTATTCTGTGCCATACATCACCTTCATTACTCTTATATCCTGTGTGTCTCTTTTCCTTACAATTAAAGTCTGTTCAATGCCAATGTTTGCTGTGAGGAAGCATCCATGAAGTCTTATTGTGTTTAGATAAATGAATGACAGTGTTGGTGATTGTAAAAAAAAAAAAAAGTTATGATATATACAAGTCTTCAGTAGTAAGTGATTACTCCTCTGACTACATTCCTTCCAAAGACTTCCTGTCATGTCTGATAGTCTGCTCCTCATGTGGCATTCAAGTAACCTAGAATTACAAGTGTGTCTTCTTTTGGCACATGGATGATGAGGGTCTCCAGATCTTCATGAACTTTTTCTTTGACTTCATCAAGGTTTGTCACAGTAGGAGCACACATACTGATAATGGAGACATGACACTTTCCTGCAAGTGGCAATTTGTCATAAGTCTGTTGTTCACTTCTTTTGGGATGCATGCAAGCATGCTTACTAGATTAGTTTTGATTGTGAAACCTATGCCAGCTTCATAGTGCTCCCCATCACTGTGGCCATTCCAGAAAACATGTATCTAGCTCTACTTTGGTAAGCTGGCCTTCATTTGCCAGCCTTGTTTCACTGAGGACTACTATTTGGATGTGATACCTGCTTGAGTTCTCTGCCAACAAAAGTTGTTCATCTTTCAGGTCTACTGGATTTCAAATGGTCTATAAGTGTGCACACATTCCAATTACTGATGGTGAGTGGAATAATCTTCAAAAAGGAATTTTTATACATTTTTCTGTGTTTTCAACCATAGGGTAGGATAGCATCTGCTAAGGAAGGAAGCCAGGGTAAGAGTAGACAAAGCAGACATTTTTTAGCACACCTTTTCTAGCCCCTTCCTCGTGCAAGGAGGTGAGCAGTGCACTCCTTTAAAAAGGGTGCTCAGCATTATACAATGCAAAATGGATAATTCTGATTAATTTGAAAAGTTTCTGTACAAATAAAGCCAATGTAACCAAGATTAAGAGGGAAGTGGAAAATTGGGAAAGAATTTTTACAACCAGTGTCCCTGATAAAGGCCTCATTTCTAAAATATACAGAGAATTGAGTCAAATCTATAAGAATACAAGTCATTCCCCAATTGATAAATGGTCAAAGGATATGAACAGGCAGTTTTCAGAGGAAGAAATTAAAGATATCTATAAGCATATGAAAAACCATTCTAAATCACTATTGATTAGAGAAATGCAAATCAAAACAGCTCTGAGGTACCACATCTCACATACCAGATTGGCTAAGATGGCAAAACAGGAAAATGACAAATGCTGGAGAGGATATGGGCAAACTGGAACATTAATGCATTGTTGCTGGAGTTGTGAACTGATTCAACCATTCTGGAGAGCAATCTGGAACTATGCCCAAAGGGCTATAAATAAGTGACCCTTTGACCCCGCAATACCACTTCTAGTGTTGTATCCCAAGGAGATCATAGAAGTGGGAGGAAGACCCATTTGTAAAAAAATATTTATAGCAGCTCTTTTTGTGGTGGCAAAGAACTGGAAATCAAGGGGATGCCCATCAATTAGGAATGACTAAACAAGTTGTGGTATATGAATGTAATGGAATACTATTGTGCTATAAGAAATGAGGAGCAGATGGACTTCATGTTTACCTGGAGAATCTTATACAAACTGATGTTGAGTGAGAAGAGCAGAACCAGCAGAACTTTCTACACAATTATAGACACAACATACGTGTGGTGACCAACTTTGATAGACTGGACTCTTCCCAGCAGTGCAAGGTTATAAGACAACTCCAAAAGACTCATGATGGAAAGATGTCTACATTCAGAGAAAGAACTAGAGTTTGAGTGCAGATTGAAGCAAACTACCTACTCTCTTTTTTTTTCTTGTTTGGTTTTGTTTCCTCTTTCCTATTTTTCATTCCATTGGTTATAATCCTTCTTTACAACCTGACAAATGTGTAATGTGAAAGTATTTGCAGATCCTATACTTGATTACATGTTGCCATGGAAGGGGGTGGGAGGGAGAGGGAAGGGGAGAAATTTGAAACTCAAGGGATTGTGGAACTGAATCCTGTAAACTAAAAGTAAACAAACAAATTAATAGACAAAAAAAATAGAAAAAAAAGAAAAGAAATTGCAGCAAGAGGTCATGAGTTCAACATTTGGTTCTGTTCCTTATTATATGTAGGATGCTGAACAAATCTCTTATACTCTGGGTCTCAATTTCCTCATCAATAAAACTACACAAACCTCTGGAGGGGAAAAAAGGCTACTCAGACAGCTAGGGAAGGCCAAATCCCACTGTTGCTTCAGTTCAGTAAGAAGACAACCCTATGGCCTGGGCTGCCTCTGTGAAAGGCTGTCACTACAACTCTCAGTGTATCTGCACCTGCTGCTTCATCATTTGCCTGTCACCACGGGATTCTGAGGTAATAAAATGGTATGGGTGATGTCTTTTGTCTCATGCATAAATTAGGTTTAAATGAAGTAGAGTTGCATGAAGTCATTGCCCTCACTCCTACTTCCAGAGTTACCAGAATCCAGTGGCAAGACAAAAGTAAAGATTACTGGTGATGGCTCAGAATATAGTGGATGATTTTGGCATCTTTGATGTCTAACCAAGTTCTGAGCACTCCAAAGTGTCTGCTTCAATTGCCTTCATGGCCACTAAAATAAAATGTTCTCATCAGCCCATTCCACCAGGGAAAGTTTTCAACTGCTTGGGGTATTCATCCCCCTAATTCTCCAAAAAGGTCCGTCGGTTATCCTCAACCTGGTTTAGTCTGTTTCTGAAACAGTTTTTACTGGGGTGTGACTGTTGCACATGCTACAGCTTCTTAGAGACACAAGTGAGAGTTGGGTGGCAGGTGGATACCCAAGGTGGAAAGCAGCCCTGAAAAGGGCTCAACAGTTCTTACACTAGAGGTACTAGTCTCCCCCTGAACACCCATGCTTCGCCCCCACCAAGGACACAAATAGCAAAGCAAGGAAGTCTCTACTTTCATGGAGCTTACATTCTAATTGGGAGAAGCAACAGATATAGGAGAGTTCAGTTATAAGGCAAGACAGGTTCATCTTACCAAAAGGATTAGAGTTATTAACTTCCAGTTCATCAAAATTATGTGTGCAGCTCTGTGCCCCCTCTGAGATATAGGACTAGAGACAGAGGTCATGTTGGGCACAGTGAGTTATTTTGAATAATACCTTTATAATTTTACTCGTATTAAAATGGCAGCAAGAGAACAGAGAAAAGAATTTAAGAAGAAACTGGTGGCAAAGGTCACCACAATTTAATCATTTACCCTGAAATTGCTCTTAGCTACCTGAGATTACATAGTAATGGATTTAAAGTGTACATATCCATCTGTTACAATCATATTTCATTATATCTCACTGGTCCATTACTTCATTGCCATGGGTAATGTCTCTCCTGAAGTAGACCACAACCCTCTCTATAGCTTAGTACACTCTTTTTAAATTGTTATAGGCAGGAAAAAAAACAATCAAGTGGTGGTTGGACAGGGGAAGTCTGGCCTCTCCAAATTCAGCAAAGCTGGTCCTCTGACGGCAGATATACATGCCATGCCATCCAATGCCATGAAGCTTGTTTGACTTGGGAGGACCTACTTATTATTAGACTGTTATAGCCTTCAAGAACCCAGCATCACCTCCATATGTATGAGACAATGGAGAAGGGCTTAGTGATTTATTCAATATAGGCAATATAAAAATACATCCTCACTGCTCCAAGGAGAAAACCTGATTATAAGGAGATAAGCAAAACCTGCCTATTAAATTAATATATTGCACTTTTAGTTTCCTAATTTTTAATGTAACTATAGATAATGAGTTGTACCAGATATAGAATATGTAAAAATAATAACCAGTAAAAAATTTTCTATCTACTATGTTATGCAACTATAATACAATTTTGACTTAAGTCATACATTGCATGACATAAAATGCCCATTTACTGCTATGTTACTGCTGAACAACTGCTACTTGCTTCTGGCATTCCCCTCTCCTGTAACAAGAAATGTATATAGGACAATGCCATGTACCTATGTAATCATTCTCGTTTATTCAGCTACTGCTTTATTTCTTCTTAAGACAAAAGCTACAAAATATATAAATGACAGTGCCTGACAGAGGGTCAGAGGCACCAAAATAAAGCGTTTTTAGTAACAAGGAAATGTGGAGAAAACTACCGAAAACCTTGCACCCAGGCAAGTAGGTATTGTCAAATAATATGATTCTAGCTAGAAAAACTTATAATCCTTTTACTTTTTATTCAAATATTTAAACTTTTTAGATTTATTCAAGAGAGTTGCAGGACCCCAGAAAACCTATGTTCCAACTCCCCTGTTTTATAATAAAGAAACTAAGACCTAGAGAGAAAAAGTGATTTGTGTAGGGTCACAGAATAAACAAATACAAGATATGACTCGTAATCTTTTGATTCTAAACCCAAAGTTCTTTCCATTACACTAACACACTGTCTAAGCACTAGCTACAAGTTTTACAATTTATTTTAATTAAATTTTATTTCCAAAAAGTCTCGAATCATAAAACTAGCGTTATTTGTAAAGCAGACAAGCTAGAAGATTTTCCGATAAGATTTGAAATGAAGCAAGGCTCATTATCACTATCACTATTCAATATTGTACTGCTAGCTCTATATCCCAAAGAGATTAAAAAGTAAAAGGACTTATATATACAAAAATATTTACTGCATCTCTTTTTTGACAGCAAAGAACTGAAAAGTGAGGGCATGCCCATTAATAGCTAAATGACTAAATAAGCATATGATACTATAATATTGTGCTATAAGAAATAATAAAGGGCACGGTTTCAGAAAAACTAAGGAAAACTTGTACGAACTGATACAGAGTAAAATGAGCAGAACCAGGAGAATAATTTATACAATAACAACAATACTGTAAAGACAATCAACTCAGAAAGATTTAGTAACTCTGATCAACACAATGTTGAACCACAATTCCAAAGGACTGGTGAAGAAACATGTTATTCAATGTCAAATAGAGAATTAATGGTCTCAGAGTACAGATGAAAGTGTATTTTTTCCTTCCTTCCTTCCTAGAAGCCTAAGAAGGGAATTTGTTTTTCATGATTATGTATATATGTAATAGGCTTTGCTTTTCTTTCCATCTCAGTAGGTGGGAGTAAGTAGGGTGGTGAAAGAATTTGGAATTGAAAGCTGAAAAAAAAATTAAGGAAGAGTGTACATAGAGATCTACAAGTTAATTTTTTTTTTCTTTTTGGAAGGGGAAGGCAGGATAATTGGGGTTGAGTGACTTCTCAAGGTCACAGGGCTAGTAAGTGTTAAGCATCTGCAGCCACATTTGAACTCAGGTCCTCCTAACTCCAGGGCTGGTGCTCTATTCACTACACCACCTAGCTGCCCCTAACTTAATTTTATTAAACACTTAGCAAAGAATTAATCCTTATTACATAAATGGTCCACAAAAATAAACCAGTAAGACACCTTAGGGGCAGCTAGGTGGCACAGTGAGTAGAGTGCCAGCCCTGGAGTCAGAAGGACCTGAGTTCAGATCCGGCCTCAGACACTTGCACACACAAATAAAAACCTAGCCGTGTAGCCTTGGGCAAGTTACTTAACCCCAATTGCCCTCCAAAAAGCAAAAAACAAACAAACAAACAAAAAAAAAAAGGCACCTTAGCAAATGCCATGCATAAGACAAATAGGGTCCTGATACCTAAACTAGGGAGAGATAAAGCAGAAAGAACTATATTCCACTATCATCAAGTAATAGTGATGGGAAAATACCAAATAAAATATTAGCAAAGAAACAATTAAATATGTTCATTATGATCATGTTGGATTTATACCATGGGAACGTAAAGATGATTTAACATTTATGAAAATTAAAAAATTAAATTAAATTAAAATTAAAAATTAACATGATTTAACATTATGCAAATGGAAAATAACTGTGCATATGAACAATGAAAATAATAAAGGTTATATGAGAGTATCACTAGACAAGGCTTAAAAATACTACACATTTATTACAATACTGCTAAAAAGCATGGAAATTAAAGGACTTTTTCTTAATATAAAGAAAAGTATCTATAGAAGTAGATGAGACAGAATTATGTGTAATAAAGAAATATTAAAAGTTTTTCCAGATGATTAGTAGTTAGATAAAGAAATTCAGTATTTCTCCTATTAGTTGATACTAGGTTCTAGACAATGACATGAGAAAGAAATTGAAGGGAGAGGTAAAGACAAATAGGAGGCTAATTTATCTCTATTTACAAACAATATTTTAGTTTACTTAGAGAATCCTAAATATTTAATGGGTAAAAAAAGTCTCAGCAAATAATTAATTTCAGCAAACTGGCAGGCTATAAAATAAATCCACAAAAGTAATAAGCTTTCTTTATGTTACAGACAAAACCCAGAGTTGGATTATTCCCAACCTGTAATTATTCCTACTATCTAATGCCTTCATTCTTATTTATGTGATATTTTTTAAAAATCTGGAGAAAATCATGAAATCATATTGAGAGTACTACAGATGATGCTTTTTTAAAAAAATAGTATTTTAAAAATTTTTTAGCATTTTTTTTTTTTTTGCATTTTGAGTTCCAAATTCTTTCCCTCCCTTTGACCAGTCCTTCCACCCATTGTGAAGGCAAGCAACATTATACACAGGTAGCCATGCAAAACAACACAACTTCCATATTAACCATATTGGGGGAGAGGGGAAGAAAAACAGTGAAAAAAAATTGTTTCAATCAAGACTCATTCTCTCTAGAAGTGTAAAATAGCATTTTTCATAATTAGTCCTTTGAAATTATCTTCGATCATTATAATAATCAGGGTAGGTAAGTCTTTCACAATTGACCATCCTTACAATATTGCTATTACTGTTTACAATGTTCTCCTGGAACTACTTGAGATTACACATTTCAATTGGACCCTCATAGATTAAGGGAATTCTTTTATGTATCTTTAGGGATTCACTATCGCTTTTCATTATCCCACTTACCACAGTAGTTTTTCCAAACATCTCATCTCTCCTCAAGCCTCCCACAATTCTCTCTCAGTTGAGAACCTTGCCCCACATTTCATTTAAGAAAATAAAGGTCATTCACCAAGAGCTCCCTCTTGTCTCTTCCTCCACTTCTGACATTACTCAGATGCCTACTAACACTTTCTTATCCTTCACTGCCCTCTCATATGAAGAGGAGGCCCCTTTCCTTGCCAAAGCAACCCCTCTGTATATGCTCAAGTGATTCAAATCCATTCTATCTTCTCCAGAAGATTACCTGTTCTATCATTCTCACTATCCCACTAATCGTTAATCTCTACCTGTCTACTTGCTGCTACCTATAAAAAAGACCACATTCTCCCCAGTTTCAAAAAATTTGATCCTAACTATCCTCCTATATCTTTCTTTCTGTGGCTAAATTCTTTGAGAAAGTCACCCACAATCAGTGCCTCTACTTCCTTTACTCTCACTCTCTCTTAATTCTCTGTAGCCTGGGCTTCTAAATCTTTCAATTTCAATTGTAATTGCTCCCTCCAAAATTAACAAAGATCCCTTAAAGTCAAATCTAATGGCTTTTCTCAATTCTAATCCTTCTTGAACTCTCTGCAGTCTTTGACATTACTGATCACCTTTTTCTCCTTCATACTTTCTTTTCTCTCTAGGTTTTTGTGACATTGCTCTCTCCTGGTTCACCTCCTACTTGTGACTCCTCATTCTTAGTTTCTTTTGATGGTTCTTTACCCAAGTCATGCCAACTAACAGCAGGGCTCCCAAGGCACTGGTCTGAGCCTTCTTCTCCCACTATAATATTTTAGTTTGGTGACCTCATCAGGTTTTCATGTATTTAATTACAGTCTATATGCATATAATCTCTAGATATGCAGATAAACTCCAACTGGATGTCCTGAGTCTTAAACTCAGAATATCCAAAACTAATGTATTATTCTTCCTCTTAAACCCTCTTCCTCTTCCTAATCACCCTATTATTGATTGTCAAGGGTACCATCACCATCACAGTCACTCAGTAGCTTTCATATCTATGGTTCCAGGGAAATTTTTTAGACAAAAAAGGAATAAAGGAGATCGAGAAAGACAAAATATATATTAACTATATAAAATTAAAGTTTTTTTGCATAAGCAAAATCGATCTTTATATGAACTATCTTTGATAAAGTTAAATAAAGTTATATCCCAAAATACAATTATAGACAGAGCTAGAAGGGATCTAAAAGGCAATTTACTCTATCCTTCTCATTTTACAAACAGAAATAAGGAGAAAATGAAGGCCTAGAGAAATTAACTGATTTCTTCACCCAATATAAAGTAGTAACAAAACCCTGATTTGGAGTCATATGACTCCAAATATAGAGACTTTTCAATAAAACCATAAAATGTCTCCCTAGTATACAAGTGGAAAAAGGATATAAACTATTTTCAAAATGTAACAGGGGTTTAAGAACTTACTGAGAGATTCCCCCCAAACTATGTAAAAGGGGACTCTGAACAACTTCTGGAGCCCCAGCACCCACAGAATGACACAGAGAAGCTAACCTCCTGCTGAGGACAGCCCAGCAGCCCTGCAGGAAGGACCAGCGCAGCGCACTGGGAGCGGGCAGCACGGAGCGCACAGAGCATGGGGACCCGAGCCAAGCGGAGCCCAGGTCCTGTGAGCTGAGGTTTTAGCCCCAGGGCGGCAGGGCCAGCAGCCGACTGGACAGACCCCAGAACACCAGCAGCTGTGGCGACTCCAGAATTATCAACATAGACATGCCTAGGACAAAGTAAGAGGTTAGTGTCCTATGGACTTTGGGACCAGTATTTGGGGAATGCGTCAGCTCCTCCCCTGGGGGCTAGAAGCCGCTGAGGAGACACGCCATTTTGTAGTTTTCAGAGGTAGCTCCAGTTCCTGGCCTGTGAACTGTAGGGATATCCAGCGATCAGTCTTGGGGGGTAATCGCTCTTGCTTTAACCTCCCTGGATCTGGATTGTGATCTAGGGTGGAAGTCATGGGTGGGTTTACAGCTTGCCAGAAACGGTTGCAAGGGAGGAGGAGAATGGGAAGGCAAAAAAGGCAAAACCACATTCTCATTGAATTTGGTTCAGAGAGAGAATGACATACATACTAAATGGGATATCTCAACCTGCAGCAGAATAGGGGGAAGGGGGATGAGAGGAGGGATGATGGATGGGAGGGCATCCTTGGGGTGAGGGGAGGTTGGAAGTACCCACTATAGAAGAGGGACAGGATCATGTGGGGAATGGACCAGGTGGGGGTGGGATGAGTGGGAGGGAATTATAAGCAGCCTTGTACAATATATCTACTATGATAATGTTTTGCATAGCTAGACATGTATAATATATACTGAATTACTTATCTCCCCAGAGGGAATGGGTGACAAGGGAGGAAGGAAATGGATCTGAAATTCGAGGTCTTAACATTAAATGTTTCAAATATAATAAAAAAAAAGAACTTACTGACATATGAAAATTTGTATTTTAGAAGGCCAAATCTCTTAGTCCTATGTAGGACTAAGATTCTTAGCCCTGAATAGGCCTTTGGACTATTTCAGTCTCTGAGCCAAGGCAAACTGGAGTCATACCTAAGAGTTTTCAAAAAGAACACAGAGTTTGTGATAAAGCTTGAGAGAAAGGATGGCCTTCTCAGCCCTACCAAGGACTCAATGAATTGAGCTTGTGGTATAGGGACTGAAAGAGAAACCATAAGGAAAAACCAATAGGAGAAACTCAAACAACAGTGAAGCTATAACAGAGAAGGGAGAGATATGTGATGAACCATTGGTCTCGGAACAGAGGAACAGGTATCTTGGAACAAAAAACTTGGGCTAAGCTTAAAGACACCTCTTCAAGTACTGAGGGGCAACCAAAGGGAAAGAAAAATTGTGCACTTTCTCCAATTTCTCCTCCTTGTTCAGTGCTAGACTCTATAATATACTCTGCTCACTTCTTTTAATTAAATATTTATAATATGCCTTACATATAAAGAACCCAGGGATTAACTGGAGATATGCAAAAATTTGATTTAAGTCAGAGAGCCAAACATTTGAATGAACTTCTCTAACTGGGGGCTCTTGGCTATTGTAATTGCACTAATACCTTTCATCTGATGTGAACTCCACAAAACAGTAGAATAGGTAACTACAAGGATTAAAGAGGGGGATAATATTGCCTTTAAACTGAAAAGTGAGTTATAGTTATAGTTATAAAAGTATAGTGGATTAAATCACTAGTGCCTCATGGGAGAGAAGAAAGGGTAGAAACAGGCTAGGCTTCTGCGACAAGGACTAAGAATAGGCTCTCCTACCTTCCAGGAAAAAAAAAAAGGTAGTACACAGGATCACAGTACCTTCTAAGTACCACTTTTCTTATCAAAATAAATATACAAAGAAGGCAAACTATAAATGACCATATGAAAAAATGTGCCAAATCACCAACATGAGAAATACAAATTAAAATATGCCTGAGGTTTCACCTCATAACCATCATATTGATCCAAAAAAAGTGATATGGAAAAGACTCAAGTGTTCTACAGAAAAGCAGGCACAGTGTTAGAAGGAGAAAAGAAGGAAATATTTAATAAGTGCCTACTATGTGCCAGGCACTACAATGAACACTTTACTTAATCCTCATAACCAACTTAGGAAATAGATGTGATTGTCTTCTCTATTTTACAGTTAAGGAAACTGAAACAAAATTTAAGTGACTTGCCCAGGGTTACACAGCTACTAAGTGTCTGAGGGGATATCTGAACTCAGGTTTTCATGACTCCAGGCCGAGTAGTCTATCCTTAGTGCCACCTACCAGCTGTGGGTAGCACTGTGATTGGATCTGATCACCTCAGAAAGTTAAGGATAACCTTAAAAATCAGTGATGTTATTGGGGGTAGATACCACAAAGGAGGTTAAAGACCAAGGGAAATATTCTACAGTTATAGCAAGATAGTTTTAGCAGCATATTATAGTGGCAGCCAGGTGATGTACTAAATAGAGCAGTGGATATAGAGTCAAAAATAACTGAATTGAATTCCGCCTCAGACACTAGATGTAATTTGGGGTCATGTAACGTTCTATCAACTTAATTTCCTCATTTATAAAATAGGATAATAACAGCACCAACTGTACAGAGTTGTTATAAGAATCAAATTAAATAATGTATGTAAAGAGTTCTTCAATGTGCTTCATGAATGCTATTATTATTTGGGATAGTAAAAAACTGGAAACAAAGAAGGTGTAAATAGACAGAGCAATAGCTGAACAGATTTAAATAAAGAATCTGGACTTTTATGAGCTGAGCCAGAGTGAAGTACAGGGAGGTAGAGGCCATGTACAGAGAGAGCACTTTAAGGACTGGAAAGCATTTTACAAATATTATCTCATTTTAACTTCACAACAAACCAGAGAGGTAGAAGCTATTATTATCACAATTTTACAGATAAGGAAACTGAGGCAGACAGCAGTTAAGTGACTTGCTCAATATCACACAGTTATTACTAAATGTCTGAGGCTGTCTTTGAATTCAGGTCTTCCTGACTCCAAGTCTAGCAGTCCACAAGCAGAAGAACACAAATGAAAACAACACTTAAAAGTGGCGGAACTCCAATAAATGTAATAATGACTCCAGATAATTAATCATGATGAGTGAAAATGTATTTAATAAGCGCTTATGATGTTCAAGGCACTGCTCTAAGTTTAGAGATGTAAACGTAAGTCCTTGCTCTCAAGAAGCTCACATTCTAGCGGGAAGAGAGACCAAACAGGAGGTCTCAGCTACAAGTTACACTGAAACATGCAGTAGTCCAAGGGTAAGGGGACAGAGTGTGGTAACGGATCTTCATTAATGCCATTTCCACTGATTTTTGCCTCTATTTTTGCCTCATGTTGAAACAGCTAACAGTGCCAAAACCTTTGGTTGCAAGAACGCTGTTTTCTAGGTCTTTAGCAGCCGTGGCTGCCAAGGAAGCAGGAGCTGGTAGTGCCTGCTTAGGCAGTGGTCAGGTCACATTGTTCTCTTGGATGACGGTGATGGGGCCCCGGCTGGCAGTTATGAAATAGATCAATGGTGACCTGTAGGTATGGAATGAGGCATATGTTATTAGACATTGTCAAAAACTTGTTTTGAACTTCTTTGCAATATAGTTAGCAATTACATAGCTCTTTACAAATATTCTCACTTATCCCCATTTTAAAGATGAATGAACTGAGGATAAGTAACAAAGGATGAGTGATTTGCCCTGGGTCACCCAGTTAGTAAGCGTCCAAGGCTATCTGAACTCGGTTCTTCACTCCAAACCCAAGACTTATATACTCTGCTGTCTTGCTTGTTAAAAGGTTTACTTGGGGGGGGGGGGGTGAGGCTAGAGGTTATGAATAATAATAATTGTAACAATTATAATAATGGAGGAGAGTGGACAAAGAAAGAAGAAAGATGAAGGAACTGAGGTTGAATGTGACTTCTTCAGGTCACATAGCTAATAACTGAGGGAAGATCTGAATTCAGGTCGTCCTCACGTTTAAGTCCAACAGTCTATTTATTATATCATTTAGCTTCAGGTAGGTTATTAGAAAGGAAAAGGGGGGAAAAATCAAACAACAACAAACATTTTTAAAAAATCAAAATGTAAATGGCAATAGTAGTAATGACCATAGGATTTGGGGGAGTAACACATGAGATAACTTATGTAAAAGTACTGTGCAAGCCTTTAACCAGCTACTTTACTACTACAGATTAATCAGCTATTATTATTATGGAAAGAATTTTTTTTAAAAGTTTGCAAATTCTTTTTTTTTTTTTGGAGGGCAGTTGGGGTTAAGTAACTTGCACAAGGTCACACAGCTAGGTTTTTGTTTGTGTGTGCGTTAAGTGTCTGAGGCCAGATCTGAACTCACGTCCTTCTGACTCCAGGGCCAACACTCTACTCACTGCACCACCTAGACGCCCTGGCAATTCTTTTAATTCCATTTGGTAAAAATGACTAATTTTCTTCATTTTAAGTTAGAATAGAAATCTCATGAGAATTATGCTTCTCTCTTTTCAAATATTCTGTTAGTACATAGCAGCCCTGACGACAGTTCAGTACCAAACGGTAATGAAGTCTAAAGTCTAAAAATTGTTCACATCTTTAAATGATCATCATATAACTTTTCTGTTACATAAAAATTGAAATTTTAATTTTTCCTGTCCAAACCTGCCTTCCCTTAGAATCAACAAGAGATTTTTGTGCCTGATTAAATATGAAATATAAAATATGATCTTTAAATACATTGGGATTTTGCCCAGACAAAAACCATTCTAATCTTTGTCAGCCTCAGTAATTTTAAAACACACATTCCATTAATGGTTTCTCACTTTTGTATTAGAACAGAAGACTTTCTAGAAATAGATAATTTTTCATCACACTGCAGTTATTCATACAAACTATACTCTTTGAGCATATTCCAAATATAATAAAGTTTTTAAAAAAAATCTCAAGGGGGCAGAGTCAAGATGGCGGAGGAGAAACAGCTCTTCTTCACAGCTCTGGCTCCCATAATTTCCAAATTCATGTAAAAGGGGACTCTAAACAAACTCTGGAGCTCCAGAACCCAAAAAATGACACAGAGAAGCTTACCTTCCCCTGAGAATAGCCTGGCAGCACCACAGGGAGCAGCCAGCACAGCGATCTGGGAGCCAAGCCCAGGTGTGTGTGTCAGAGGTTTTAGCCCCACAGTGGCCAGACCAGCAGCCGGCTAGAGGGACCCCAGAACACCCAGCTATGGCATTTCCAGAATTACCAACACAAAGATGCCATGGACAAAGTGAGAGGTTAGTGTGATATGGACTTTGGGACTTATTAGTTGGGAGAGCATCTGGCCTCTTTCCCTGGGGGCGAGAAGCCATGGACAAGGAAGCTTCAGTTCCTGCCCTGCTAACTGTAGGGGGATCCAGTGATCAATCAATCAATCGCTCTTGCTTTAACCTTCTTGGATCTGGATTTCAGTCTGGGGTGGAGGTCTTGGGGTGTGTGACCAGCTTGCCAGAGCGTGTGGGGTCTTCAGAGAGGGCACCCAACTAATACCCCCGGCAATTGGAAAACCCCAACGTTTGGGACGGAAGCTTCCCTGGCTGGTGGCAGAGCCCTACTATGGCAACAAGACCAAAAGTCTAGTAATTGAGTGGCAACATGCCTAGGAAAAGGAAACAAAATAAACAGAAAAATTAAACATTAGACTCCTATTTTGGAGGCAAAGAGGATCAAAGCATAGAATAGGAGGAGGACTGTGAGGTCAAAACTCCTGCACCAAAAGCCCCAAATGAAAATACAAGCTGGTTTATAGGCCATAGAGGACATTAAGAAGGATTTTGAAAATCAAATAAGAGAAGTGGAGGAAAAACTGGAAAGAGAAATGAAAATGATGCAAGAAAATTATGAAAGGAGAGTCAACAGCCTGACTGAGGAATATAACACCCTAAAAAATAGCCTAACTCAAATGGCAAAAGAGGCTGAAAAAGGCAATGAGGAGAAAAATGCCTTAAAAAGACGAATTTGTCAGATGGAAAAAAGAATCTCAAAGGCTCACTGAGTAGAATCTTTCCTTCAGATTTAGAATGGACCAAAGGGAAGCTAGTGACTTTGTGAGAAATCAAGATGCTGTTAAACAGATCCAAACAAATGAAAGAATAGAAGGCAATGTGAAATATCTCATGGGAAAAACCACTGACCTGGAAAATAGATCCAGGAGAGACAATCTAAAAATTATTGGACTACCTGAAAACCATGATCAAAGAAAGAACCTAGAAATCATCCTTCAAGAAATTCTCAAGGAAAATTGCCCTGATGTTTTAAACCCAGAGGGAAAAATAGAGGTTGAAAGAATCCACAGATTACCTCCTGAAAAAGATCCCAAAAAGAAAATTCCTGGGAATATTATGGCCAGGTTTTCCTGAGTTCTCAGATCAAGGAGAGAATATTGCAAGCAGCCAGGAAGAAACAATTTGAATACTGTGGAAATGCAATCAGGATAGCACAGGATCTGACAGCTTCTACACTGAGGGACCCAAGATCTTGGAATATGCTATAAGAAATGTGGGAAATGATGGTTTCAGATAGAAATAGAAAGACTTGTATGAACTGATGTAGAGTGAATTAAGTCAAATCAGATGAATACCATGTACTATATATATATATATATATATATATATATATATATATATATATATATATATATATATATAGTATCATAAAAACCAAACCATTTTTGAAAGAATGGTTCAGTACCATGATCGACTATGATTCCAAAGGACTGATAAAGAAGAATGCTGCCAACCTCACACTGGGGACATAATGAACAGGGAGATAAGGCAAAATAAGAAATGCATTTCTATGTGTGACCAGTATGAGAATTAGTTTTGCTTTACTGTTCCTATATGTAATACAAAAGCAGATATTCATTCTCTTTCTCTGTCTCTCTCATTCTTTCAGTGGGTAGGGAAGGTACAAAGCAGGGGTAACGAATGCTTGAAAAATAGGCAATAAGGGATGACATCAAGGGCACAAGTAGAGGGGTTGGTATTGGCAAGAAGAGTCACCTCTTTCAAAATTTGAGCAATGAGGACAGGATGAGAAATAATGCTGAAATGATGTGAAAATGTAGAGTCAGGAAGGAGAGGGAGTTAAGGATACATGGCCTCAATTAAGCAAGGTCCTCCACTGAGAGAGAGTAGGGAGGTGGTACTATGAGAGGCTTAAGAAGAGAGTTTAGAATAGGCAGAGGAAAGGAACTTGAAATGGAGAGTAAAGACATACAGACTTTGAACACAGACAATGTAGGAGTTGTTTTTCTGCTGAATTAATTTGGGGTAGAGAGAAGGAAAGTGGCAGGTAGTTAATGTGTAAAAATAAATAAACTATCTTAAAAAGGAAGAAAAATAGAAAAAGTGACAACCTACTCTTGAACAGTTCATTTCCTAGACTAATGCTTTTTCCTACCTCTTCATCTCTTCTCCCCAAATGTAAACTTCCTTCACATTTCTGAACTCTGCTCTTTTTTCTCTAAATTCCCCTTAAAACTCATCAAACTTTCAGGATTACTCCATCATCTCTAAAATAAGGATGCATGAATCCAAATCTCTAATCCTTATTTCTCACTTGCTTTCCAATTCTGTATTTCCAACTTCCTCCTGATGGGAGTATTTATGATAGTCCTGTTCTCACCTCAAAATAAACAAATTCAAAACTGAAATAATTCTCTTCTCCCACAAACAATTCCCTTTCCATTATTTTTCTAGTATTCTGAGCTAGAAAGAAATTATAGAGTTATCTTTGATTCTTTTCTCTGTATGCTCTAGATTAAATCATTCACTTACACCTATCATTTTTTTTCTTTACTAGGTCTTTCATATGCCATCCTTGCTTTACTCTGAGTGCTGTTTCCCTCCTGGATGACAAGAGCCTCTTTCTTACTTACTTTCTTCCTGTTTCTTCAAATTTCAATTCACCTCACAGCACATTTATTATATAAATCCTTTACTCAGCACCTAACAATGGCTTCCTTCCCTACCACATCAATCAAAAACTGGCTTTTTAAGAACTGTTTTAATTTAACCTTATTTTCCATCAATCCCCAGAACAAACTCTCAGCTCTTCTAAGGTTAGAGAATCTTATCTTCATGACAATTCCCCTACCTGTTATATACCCTCTTCTCTCACCTACTTAAATCCTATTCATCTAGAACCCAGCTTAAAAACCAGCTCCTCGGGGCGGCTAGGTCGCCTAGTGAATAGAGCACAGGCCCTGAAGTCAGAGGGACCTGAGTTCAAATCCATCGTCAGACATTTAACACAAAAACTAGCCATGTGACCTTGGGCAAGTCACTTAACCCCAAATGCCCTACCTTCCCTCCTCCAAAAAGCAAAAAAGCAAAACAAAAACAAACAAACAAAAAAAACAACCCAGCTCCTCCTTGACCATTTCGGTCTGAGGTCAAATGCCTGTAGCTTACTATTTACTGTAGTACTTGTTTGGCATTTATTTTCTACTGTCTTGTTTTGGAGAGACTGTATAGAGCAGAGCGAAAAAATCACCAGACTCCAGAGACTCTGGATTTAGATTTTAGCTCTACCATTCCTTGCTTAATCGCTCTAGCAAGATAGGAATGATCATAGCAAAGCATAACCTATTTAACCATACACTTCTCCATCTGAAAAATAAAGATGCTATTCACATCACTGACCTCATAACCTGGTAGCAATAATATGAGGATGATAACTGGAATGTATATGGTACTTTAAAACTAGCATTTGAACTCTATAAAAACCCTAGGATGTACGTGCTATTACTATCCCTATTTTTTTTTGGTTTTTTTTTTCTTTTTGAAGGGCAATTGAGGTTAAGTAACTTGCCCAAGGTCACACAGCTAGGTTTTTATTTGTGTATGCGTTAAGTGTCTGAGGCCGGATCCAAACTCAGGTCCTTCTGACTCCAGGGCCTATGCTCTACTCACTGCGTCACCTACCCACCCCTACTATCCCTATTTTAAGAAACTGAGGCTGAGAGAGTCAACTAATTTGCCCAGGGTGACATAGCTTTTGAGTGTCTCAGGGGGAATTTGAACTCAAGTCTTCTGGACTGCTAGTCTGGCACTCTATACAATATGCCATCTAATAGCTCTCAAAAATAACTACAAACTATTAACAGACATATAAAAGACTGCTCCAAATCAATAATAAAAAAAAGAAACACAAATCAAAATAACAAGGCCTCATGTCACACTCAACAAACTAATCAAAATCAAAAAAGGTGGCAATAGTCAAATATCAGAGGGGCTATGAGATGGCAAACTAACAAACACACTGTTAATAGAGCTAAAAACTGATACAACTGTTGTGGAAAGCAATTTGGAATTTGTTTGTAATATGACAAAAATGTCCATACCTTTTAGGACCCAAAGATTCCTTTGGAACACATGTAACTCATGCAAGTTTAAGACAGAAAGGAAGCCCTATAAACACCAAAATATTCATTGCAGCAGCACTGTTTGAGGAAGCAGTAAAACTGAAAACAAAGTAGATACACAATGGTTGTGGAATGGCTAATCAAATTGTCCTACGTGAATATATAAGAAATGTATCTGGCCTTAATGATGAATATGAAAAATACAGAAAGGAATGAGATGAGTTATATGAACTGATAAAGTAAACAAAAACAATATACACCATAAATTGTAAATGGAAAAAAAAAACAAAAAAAAATGAATGTTGTATAGTTATAATGATCAATCTTGGTCCTCAAGAAGAGATGAGAAAAATGTACCTTTTTCCTAGCATTGTAGAGCTGGAAACTATGGAAATGGGATATTGCATAAACCATCAGATATGGTCAATATATTGGTTAGTTTTGCTAAATTGCTTTTTTCTCTTTCTTTTTTAATCTTGATTGTAAGAGAGAAGTTCTGGATGGGAAAGAGGATAAAGAATATATCTGGAAATGAGGGTGAAATACAAGTAAAATTATCAAAATAAAATAAGTTTTTGAAGAAAAGTTCATGGTAAAGATTAAAAGCATCACACAAGTGTGAGTCATTATTTACCTTTTCATTTTTATATGTCATTCATGCCAATTAGAGAGCACACTCATTGTTTCTAAATTCCTCACATCACTAAGTATCATCTCTTATAGGTTAACAAATCATAAATACTTGCTGACTGCAGGGAGGGCACATTCCGTTTCTAGCTGTCTAATATCATTAGGCTCTTCCTAACTGCAGATACTGCTTTCCATTTTCATTATTTGTTTACTTGGAAAGTATTAGTCTTTTGTCATTAACTATCTGTAACTGCACAATTACAAAAGGTATTATGAACACAGACAATATCATGAAAAGCTCTATCCTGACATTTAGAAGATCAAGTGTGGTTTTTAATTGTTTGAATGAAGTGGGTGATAAAGAAAAAACAAGGAGAAAAACATTCAATGACATTAGCAAACAAGAATGACATAAACAAGACAAGCATCAGACATGCTTTAGGTAAAAGCAAACACTACTGAACCTCAAACACCAACACAACCTTAATCTTCGCTGTTGTTCAGTGGACTCAGATGTTCTGTGACCCCAGTTGGGCTTTTCTTGGCAGACACTGGTATGGTTTGCCATTTCCTTCTCCTGGAGGCAAACAGGGGGGTAAGTGACCTGCCCAGGATCACACAACTAACAAGTGTATAAGGCTGCATTTGAACTCCAGGTCCAGTGCTCTATCCTCTGTACCACCTCACTGCCCAATATTAAAGGTGAAAATTGCAACAATTAAAACATTATTAACATTTCAATTTGTCTCCCTTCATCTTCACATGTAAGTATGCACCAAAATCCATCAAATTCATACTTTAAATGAGCATCCCTGATATTCTGGAGTCCTTTTTCCCCTATGCCACAAACTTCAGTATTGAGGAAAGACTATATTTTCTTTGGATTTTTACTATCATCTCTTTCCTTATCCCTCCGAGGTGTTCTACTCCCACCCCTACTCCTACCCCCCCCAGCCCAGCAAAAAAAGTTTGAATCAAACTCCAATTCTGATTACACAGTTTGGGGAAAATCTCATCACTTTAATATTCTTATTTGTTTTAAAAGTCATTCTAATTTTACTAGGAACTGAAAAAATTCATCATATTTAATTCAAAATCAAGAGAAATGAAGACTTACTAGTATTATTTTTACTAGTATTCACTCATCCATACAACCAAAAAACAGACTTAATATAATCATTAGCTAACTTTTCCAGGCTCCCAGCCAGGTGTTTCTTGACTGCTTCGGAGAAAGAGTAAATCTGACTTATCTTCAGGGTTTTTTTTTTTTTTTTTGAGCATTCCAATTTAGCCACGGAAGGCTCCAAGAACTAAAATGAGAGTTGTTGAGCTATTTCTTATCCTGGAAACAGTTAAAATTCTGTTTTAAACAGAGCAGAGTGGAATTTTTTTAAGCTTTTTTTTACAAGCAGCTTGAACTTGCTGTTTGGTAAAAAAGAAATGTGTGTACAGGAGGGTGGGATGGGAAGAAAAGGAGTATGGATTGCTAAAATCCCATATGGGTTAGCTGGCTGCTCAATTAGAATTTAAAACAGTCACAGCATGGTGTACAGGAGTTTCCCTTTTAATTCAATTCACTAAGTCAGCAGGCTTCCTATGGAAGGCCTCTTTACTCCGCTGGTCCAGAGTTTCCCAGAAGCTTATAGAACTCTGACTGAATGAATAGATAGGAAGAAATTGTTTTCAGTCACCAGAATTCCTAAATTCTCCTCCTCTTACTTTGTTCTCTGAAATCTAGTTATAGCTATTTCATTATCTAACTTCTGCCACAGATTGTGCAGGGTTCTTTAGGAAATGCTGAAATAATGGGGCCGAAATGGTAATGTGGGCTCTCTGATGATAAGCTTTATTTAAGGAAGGATTAAAAAATTAAAGGGGAGATACTTGGAGTAGGAAGGAGTTCATGGCCTCACAATAGTTGGCTGACATGCAGCTTCCTAGGTCTCCCACAGTCCCAAAGAGACACAAAATAGTCTGGACCCAATAGGGCTGCAAGCATGAGTCTGTAAAACCACTGGAAACTCTCTGCAAAAGTCTTTATGTTGTCTCAAAGTTAAGCATGATATCTGGATGCCATTACAGGACATGGTTGCATATTTTGCAGGCCATAAGTCTCCAAAGTCAGGGTGAAGACTCTTTTGGGGTTCATAGCCTGACTTCAAGAGGGTGATAATTAGCCAAATAGAGAGCAAGAAGATGGGTTGTACCCCACCCTCCCAGCAAAAGACAATCTTGGTGCTCACCTCTAACAGGACCACACCAGAGCTTATCAGTCAACAATACTCTGCCAAAATCCATACCTGCCCTCCACCAAGGAAGTTGCCCAGATTCAGTTATGACCCAAGCAATACCTGAGCAAAACCTGTGAAGATGCCAGAGGGAAAATTCCTCTCCACATATACAGAAACCCTTCACTCTTGAGCAATGAATGGCAAGTCAGTGCTTTTTAATGCAAGAGGGAATGAAATGAATCACAGGAGGCACATGCATAGAAAAGGCCATGGGTAAGGTGATGAAGTGGGTAAAAGTACTGAACTTGGAATCAGGAAGACTCAAAATCAAATCCTGCTTCATATACCTCAAGTTTTGTGACCCTAGCCAAGTCGAATCTCTCTCAGCCTTAGTTTCCTCAACTGTAAAATGAAAATAATAGCAGCACTTGCCTCACAGGGTTGTTAAGGTTCAAATGAAATGATATATGCACTACATTCCTAATAGTGTTATGTATACAGTAGCTATTATTATTATTATTATTGATAAGTTATGATATTCCTCATTAGGTCTCCTTATATTGTCCTTCCCCTTTCCCCTGGACCCATCTCCCAAACTTCTTTATTATTCAACCTCAGGGTCATCTTCAGCTTTTTATTTTTACTTACTGCACATACTGAATGAGTTACCAAATATAATCATTTTCCACACCCATAATACTTCTCACATCCATTGTCTTTTCTCTACTTATACAACCCCTAGCTGAGTTCACTAGGTATTGTGTGGACTATTCCAATAGCCTCCAAATTTATCCCCCTTGCCTGAAATCTGTCTCCTCTTCTCCATCCTCAGCCACACCCTCTTCTACTCTAACAGAGCAACCTCTCCTCCTTTGAGGTTCACATTATCCATGTTAATCATCCAACTGAGATCCTAGTGACTTACTTATCCACCACTTCCTGGGCAGTTCTCTTGCTTTCAATGAGTTCATTGCTGTAATGGAAATGCAAATTTAAAGATCTTCCCTGCCCTTAGCTTAAGTGCACCTGGAGCCTGGGGTGGGAGGCTTGTTTTTCTGGAAAGCCCACACCTTGATACTTTGTGATTGGGCAGCGGGTCCAGAAGGTTGTTACATTCTCTGAGCCAGGAGAAGGCTATATAAACCCTTAGGAGAGGCTTTGCTTTGGGGCTCACTTTGAGAAGTGTTGTGTGACTTGACCAGGTGAGACTCTGGGAAGCCGTTGTTGAGAGCCCCCCGGCTTTGAAAACCCAGATGTTGATGCTTCCCTCTCTGGTAACTGTGATTTGGTATTGATATAATGGTTGGACGGTTTGGAAGCCTGTCTGTTTGATCTGTAAGTTCTGTAACTCTGAAGTTCGGGGTGCTGACCTTTTTCCCCTGAACTAGGTAATGTATGTTTGTTTGATTAAAGTAAGCTTGTTAACCCATTTTGAGTAGCTTTCCTTTTGAAAAGCAGATCTAAGAACCTGTGTGGGCAGTCACCCTGGGGATGTTGGGGTGCTTGCTGCCACAAAATGGCGACGAGGGATGGGATCTGCTGAGTAAAAGGAAAGTATGGGGGCTGGGATAATTGTTTGTTTCCCAGTTGTGGTAGCTGTGATTCTATGGAGCCATGGAGCAGGAGAGAGGAACGACCTGCATGCTGACTTCACTGAGCTGAGAGCAGGAATGGTGAGCTGCCTGCATGGAGACCTGTGGAGAAGCCTGGAGCTGCTGCCTTCTGCTGGAGGAGAAGGAACCCAGGAGTTTGGAGTTAAGCCACAGGACAAGATAAGGACTGTGTGGCAAAGCAGGGGCACTGAATGTGTTTCCTTGCTGCATCCCACAGTTTGGGACCCAGGGGGAGGATGGACTTGTGACTGGTGGGTGGGGTGAAGTGCCATGGACCCCAAGGACCCCACTTTGGTTTTGTTGCCCAGCTCCCTCTCTGGACTTGGAAGCAGGGGCTGGAGCAGTGTTGTGGGAAGGACACCCCCTTCCTCCCAAGAGAACTTTATGTGATAATGCTTTGTATTTTGTGAATTGATGTGAAAATGCAATGTACTTTGTTTAAGACCCAGTGGCCACTTTGGTAACTTTAGATGTACCTTGAAAATATGACTTAAGGGATGGTTAGTGATAATTGAAATGTAAATTGTCTATGCTATGGGCATACTTAGTAAGACTTTACTGAATAAGTGACTAATTGTACTTTGAGATATTGTTACAGATAAGAGACTAATTGAGCTAATCAAGACTTTGCCCCATGAGTGGAAGACTTGTACTTTGAAAACTGATGTAACTGATTGAGTTAACTTAAGAGTGACTATTTTTTGATTTTACAGATAAGTGACTGAGTTAACATTTGCCCCATGAGTGGAAGACTTGGACTATTGTATTTTGAGATTATATTGTGATTTTCTTATGTACCTGGAAAATGTGACCTAAGAGATGTTTAGTGCTAATTCAAATGTAAATTGTGTATGCTATGGGCATGAAAGATCTTGGGGCCGAATGTAATGGAAATGCAAATTTAAAGATCTTCCCTGCCCTTAGCTTAAGTGCACCTGGAGCCTGGGGTGGGAGGCTTGTTTTTCTGGAAAGCCCACACCTTGATACTTTGTGATTGGGCAGCGGGTCCAGAAGGTTGTTACATTCTCTGAGCCAGGAGAAGGCTATATAAACCCTTAGGAGAGGCTTTGCTTTGGGGCTCACTTTGAGAAGTGTTGTGTGATTTGACCAGATGAGACTCTGGGAAGCCGTTGTTGAGAGCCCCCCGGCTTTGAAAACCCAGATGTTGATGCTTCCTTCTCTGGTAACTGTGATTTGGTATTGATATAATGTTGGGACAGTTTGGAAGCCTGTCTGATCTGTAAGTTCTTTAACTCTGAAGTTTGGGGTGCTGACCTTTTTCCCCTGAACTAGGTAATGTATGTTTGTTTGATTAAAGTAAGCTTGTTAACCCATTTTGAGTTGCTTTCCTTTTGAAAAGCAGATCTAAGAACCTGTGTTGGCAGTCACCCTGGGGATGTTGGGGTGCTTGCCGCTACAATTGCCTATTTCATAGTCTCCTTCTCCAAGGCAACTCTACTCACACTGGGGGACTGAACATATATACTGATGATGTTCATTCACTCTTCCTCCTCAGTACCTCAGGATACTTAACTCACAGGAACTCATCATCTCTTCTGCCTCAGCTAAAGAGAGGTCATATTCTTGATCTTGCCACCACTCACAAATATTCCACTTCCATGTTGGTGAACTATGAAACTCCTTAATCTGATCAAAAATGTTTCTCCCTCCATTTCCCCTATTCTTTATGACTAAACGCTAATCTTCAGTCTCACTAGGACCTCCATTCCTTCCAACTCTCACTATTTACACAGGTCATCACCATCCCTTCACCAGCTATACTCTTCTGGGCTCCCAATCTCAAGCCCCATGATGAACCATTTCAATTCTATACGCTAAATTCTTATATCAATTTAATCGCTTTGAACCTTTATTTGATAGCTGATCTGAACTGTAATAAGTTTTAAAACCATCCTGATTGGGTACACTAAAAAATTTATCTATTCTCAACTGCAAAGCAATCCTTTTGCTCCTCCCTAATTAATCCTATACCTCACTCATCATAGAAGTTTTTTCAAATCTTCTATCTGTTCTGTTTTCTGATGAAAAGCCCTCCCACTACCTAATCAACAGAAAACTTCAATTCATATTTTACTGATAAATTAAAATAATTTCCTGAGAGCTTCCTCTTGTCTCTCTTCTCCTACTCTCATATCCCTCTGACATTATTTCCCCCTATTTTCCTTTCACTTGAATCTATGGCCCTTATCCAAAGGGATGGTTCCTATCCTTAATAAAAAAAAAAACAAAAAAAACCCTCTACATCTATTCTTAATTCATCACCTCTTGCCTTCTCTAGTTGCCCCAGACTTCTTGAACTTTTGTTCACTCACAACTCTGTTATGTGGGCAAGACAACAGTACATGTCATGTGTTCAGAACCAAGGCTGCAGTGAAGCTGTGAGATACAACACTGATAAGCACTGCGAGAAATATCTCAGATTCATTATGTGTTTGACTTTGAATGAATTTTGGTCATTCCATATTCAGAAACCGTTTGCGGTTGCCAAAAGTTTTCACAACCCCATATGGGGTCACAACCCACAATTTAAGAAGGACTGTGCCAACTACCTCCCTATTCCCCCATCTAAACTTATCTCTCCCTACCTGCTGGCTTCTTCCCTATAATCTTCCCTCTATCTTAAAAAAGTTGATTTTACCATGCATACCCATCAACTTTCACCATATATCCTTCCTTTTCTTCTTGGTTAAACTCCTTGAAAAAATCATTTATACATTTAATTGGACAGATAGGTGACACAGTAGATAGACTGCCAGACCTGAAATCAGGAAGACTCATCTTCTTGAGTTCAAATCTGGCCTGACACTTACTAGCTGTGTGACCCAGGGAAAGTCATTTGACCCGTATTTGCCTCAGTTCCTCATCTGCAAAACAAGCTGGAGAAGGAAATAGCAAACAACTCTAGTATCTTTACCAAGAAAATCCCAAATGGGGTCATGAAGAATCAGGTACAACTGAAATGACTGAAGAGGAACACTCAGGGTCTCCACTTCTCTAATTCTTTTCTAAATCCTATGTAATCTGGCTTCTGGATCATTCGCTGAAATTGCTTCCTCCAAAGTTACCAATGACCTCTTAATTGCTAAATATAATGCCCTCTTTTTAGTCTTCATCCTTCATGACTTCTCTGGAATATTTGACAATATTGATCACCATCTTCTCCTGGATAACCTCTATGTTTTGAGGTTTCAAGATATTCCTTTCACATGGCTCTCATATCTATGTGACTTGTTAGCCTTCATGGCTAGATCTTCCTCACAGGTCATATCTATAAATGGTGGGTGTCTCACAAGGTTCTGTTTTAGGTCTTTTTCTCCTCTCCATCTATACTCTTTCATTTGGTGACATTAGCAGCTTGTATGAGTTCAAGTATCACCACTAAACTATGCAGATGATACCTAGACCAATATATCCAGTCTTGGTCTCTTTCCTGTGAATCAATCATAAAATCTCAGCTGCCTAAAAGCCATTTTAAACTGGATGTCCCATAGGTTTATTAACTTCAATATATTTAAAACAGAATTCAGTTATATTTCCCCCAAAACTCACCCCTCTTCTGAACTTTCTTATTAATGTCAGGAGCACCCTGATCCTTCCAATGGCCCTGCTTTAAACCTTGGTGTCATCCTAGACCTACACATCCAATTAATCGCCAAATCTGGGCTTTTCTACCTTCACAACATTTCTCCTGTACATCTCTTTTTCATCATCCATAAAGCCTGAATCTCATTATCCCTTTTCAAAATTATTGCCATAGCCTCCAAACCAAACTCACTTTCTCAAGCCTCTCACCACTTCAGTTCATCCTATACACTGTTGCCAAAGTGATTTTGCTAAAGTGTAGATCTGGCTACATATGTCACTGCTCACTCAATGAACTCCAATGGTTCCAATTCCACCTAGGATAGAATACAAACTACTGTGTTAGGAGGTTAAATGCCCTCCCCTGGTTCCTTCCAACTTTTCCAAACTTTTCATATTTCATTCCCTCTAGGCATTCTACATCCAACCAGACTGGCCTGTTTGCTGTACTTCATATATGACACTCCATTTCAGAGCTCCATGCCTTTGCACTGGCTGTCCACTATACCTGGAATGTTTTCATTCTTCACCTCCACATCTTGGAATCTCTGGCTTCCTTCCAGACTTAAGCCTCAAACATTATCTTCTGCATAAGGACTTTGACAATCCCCCAGATGATGATATCTTCCCCTCTGGGTTAACCTTCCATCTAATCTATCACTTACCTATCAATGTGTATATTGCATCTCCCATTAGATTGCAAGCACTTTGAGGAATAGATTGCTTTAGTTTTATTTTTGTGCCCCTCCCTTCAAGTGCCTAGAATAATGTTACATTATAGGTATTAAATAGCTTCTTAACTGAGTGACTAAAGAAGTAAGGCTGAAATCATTAGGAATAGGGGTCCAAACTCAAGTATCTGAGCAACTAGGGGCTGGAGCATTAGTAGGAGGAGGAGAAGGAGGAGTAGCACTTGTACAGCATTTTAAGGTTAGCAAAGTTCTTTTCAGATAGTATGTTATTTTATCCTCACAATAACCCTAGGTACAATTATCATTCCCATTTTAAATAGAATGAAGCTGAGGCACAGAGAGCTTAAGAGACGTGATCATAGTCACACAGCTGGTAAGAAATTCGGTTGCGAAATCAGATAGTGTCCATCACATATACCAGCTTCTCTCCACTCATACAGTCACAATCCTACCTGGGACCCAAGCTCTCTCACCAGAACAACTATAACAGACTTCTATTTGGTCTCCATGCTTCAAGTCTCTTCATACTCCATTTCCTCCTCCACATAGCCACCAAAGTTATTTTCATAAAGATCTGACATCACCTTCCTACCTTAATCAATAAACTTCATGCTACTAGGAAATTTTTTTTTTAAATCAGACAATAGAAAATACAATTATATTCGATGTAGGAGATAAGATATATGGAAAGATATGTTCTTTCTCACTTTTTCCTCATAGGAATATGCATAATTTTTCTATGCCTAGTCATAAACTTTTCCCAATTTAACCCTCATTTTAAACTGAGAAAGGAAAAAGGCCTTAAATACCACAGATACATTTTTTAAAACCCAAATAATATAGTCACATTAAATGAAATTTTAATAATATTTAACTTTAAAGCTATTATGTCCCCTTTAAGATATCTGAGAATCTGCACAGCTCTGTTACAAGATAAGCATCCTCAAGTAACACACTGCACTCTGGGACAGGGACCTGAACTCATTCAGTCCTGTACAAAAGAAGAAAAGGGACTGAGTGCGAGAGACATCATGGAGGCAAAAGCGGTGAGCTCTGACCTCTTACTGGACGTGCAGGGACTGAGAAAACAGCCCTGCCAGGACGGTGCCCCAGGTACGAACCTAGGAGGCTGGGATAGTATGGGCACCTTCAACGGAAATGGGGAAATTCGGAAGAGGTAACCACTTAGGGAGAAAGACGAGTCCAGTTTTGTACGTGCTGAATTTAGGATAGATCTGGGACATCGAGACTGAAATATCTGATTGTAAGCAGGTGATGTGGGACTGATTTGTGACTTGTATGGAATCCCTGATAGGCGAGAAAAGAATCAGAGGAGCTGGGGAATTGGGAGCAACCTTAGCTATCATGTAGCTTCCTATAGAGAAGAACCAGGTTCACATTTCTCTAGACTGGCCACCAGAGCTGTTGGGAACACGGAGGCTGGACAAACAGGGAGAGGTAGACGATCAATGTGTATGTATAAGATGCTCACAGTTAAGGTGTTCATAACTAGAGAAATGTCTATACAGTAAAACAACACTGTTGGGACTGCTTAGTAATTGAATATTCCAGTTAACTGAATTTAATTTAGTTAATTCAAGTGGAATTGAATATTCCAGTTAAATAGTAAGCATTAGCCAGAAAACATTCTGTTCCAAACTTTTGAAAATCTGACATATAACTTGTATAATACACAAATGCATTTTAGAAACTGAAAAGAAACTTGCCTATTTCATGAAGGAAAAAGTGTTGAAATTGATACAAATGGTTTCTACTGCAAAGCCTATAACAGGTAATACTACTTGCACATAATATCCGTTCTTAGACTGTTAGCCAGCAGAACCCTACCAACTTCACTGAATAATTCCTTATTATTTCAGTCATAGGAATCAGTTTCCCTAAGTTAATCTAATAGTACCTGTGATAACTATTGAAAAAATACCAATAATTTAAATAAAAATTAGTCCTAATTCCCTCAGGAAGATGCAGACTTGGGAAAAGCAAATATGTGTAATTAGGTTTCTATGAGAAGCAGTTGTCTGATTCTTATTGGGATCCAGCTGTGCAAAATGATCTTTAAGAAGTTTTAATCCCTCACAGTAGTTATAATGATCCCTATGACCACAGATCTTTGTGCATTTTTTTCTCATCTGGTTCTATACACATTACTAAACTATACTAATGCAAAATAAGTGGAAAATACTTTGTCAAAACATATCTGAGATTCAAAGGCACAAACTTAGAACAGAACTACAGAATTTTAAATCAGAAAGGATTAAAAATGAACATATGGGGAGTAGAAACAGCATGTCCAAGGTGCTCTCCCCCTCCAGATCACATCCAAACCATGTAAAAGGGGACTCTGAACAACTTCTGGAGCCCGAGCACCCACAGAACGACACAGAGAAGCTAACCTCCCACTGAGGACAGCCCAGCAGCCCTGCAAGGAGCAGCCAGTACAGAGCTCTGGGAATTGACAGTGCGCTGGGAATCAACAGCGCAGCACCCTGGGAGCTGAGCCCAGGCCTGTGTGACCCTGGTTTTAGCCCCAGGGCGGCCAGGCCAGCAGCCAGCTGGAGGGACCCCAGAACACCAGCAGCTGTGGCAATTCTAGAATTATCAATACAGACATACCTAGGACAAAGTAAGAAGTTAGTGCCCTATGGACTGTGGGACCACTATTTGGGGAACGTGTCGGCTTCCTCCTCTGGGGGCTAGAAGCCACTCAGGAGACACGCCATTTTGCAGTTTCAGTGGCAGCTCCAGCCCCTGGCCTGAGAACTGTAGGGAGATACAGTGATCAGTCTTGGGGGTTAATTGCTCTTGCTTTAACCTGCTTGGATCTGGATTGTGATCTGGGGGGGAGGTCTGGGGTGGGCATCCAACTTGCCAGAACTGGAAGTTGTGAAAACCCCAACATTTGGGATGGAAGCTCCCCTGTCTGGTGACAGAATCCTACTGTGGCAAAAAGCCCCAAAGTCAAGTAATTAAGTGGCAACATGCCTAGGCAAAGGAAACAAAATAAACAGAAAAATGCAACATTAGACTCCTATTTTGGGGGCAAAGAGGATGGAAGCATGGAACAGAAGGAGGACTGTGAGGTCAGAAATCCTGCTCCAAAAGCCCCAAAGGAAAATATGAGCAGGTTACAGGCCACAGAGGACCTTAAGAAGGACTTTAAAAACCAAATAAGAGAAGTGGAGGAAAAATTGGGAAGAGAAATGAGAAGGATGCAGGAAAAGTATAAAATGAGGGTCAACCACCTGACTGAGGAAAATAACACCTCAAAAAACAGACTGGCAAAGGAGGCCCAAAAGGGCAATGAGGAGAAGAATGCTATAAAAACCCGAATTTGCCAGATGGAAAAAGAATCTCAAAAACTCAACAAGGAGATTCATTCCTTCACAGTTAGACTGGACCAAATGGAAGCTAATGACTTTATGAGAAATCAAGATGCTGTTAAAGCGATCCAAACAAATGAAAGAATAGAAGGCAATGTGAAATATCTCATGGGAAAAACCACTGACCTGGAAAATATATCCAGGAGAGATAATTTAAAAATTATTGGACTACCTGAAAGCCATGATCAAAGAAAGAACCTAGAAATCATCCTTAAAGAAATTCTCAAGGAAAATTGCCCTGATGTTTTAGACCCAGAGGACAAAATAGAGGTTGAAAGAATCCACAGATCACCTCCTGAAAAAGATCCCAAAAAGAAAACTCCCGGGAATATTATAGCCAGGTTCTAGAATTCCCAGATCAAGGAGAAAATACTACAAGCAGCCAGGAAGAAATAATTTCAATACTGTGGAAACACAATCAGAATAGCACAGTACCTGGCAGCTTCTACACTGAGGGATCAAAGGGCATGGAATATGATATAACAGAGGTCAAAAGAGCTGGGATTAAAACCAATAATCACCTACCCAGCAAAACTGAGTATCTTCTTTCAGGGGAAAATATGGTCATTCAATGGAATAGAGGACTTTCAAGCATTCTTGAGGAATAAACCAGAGTTGAATAGAAAATCTGACATCCAGACATAAGAAGCAAGAGATGCCTGAGAAGGTAATCAGGGAAAAAAAATCAAAAGGAACTTATCAAAGTTGAACTATTTACATTCCTATATGGAAAAACAATAACTGTGTCTGATGAAATCTTTCTCATTATGAAAATAATTGAAGAAGGGTATATGGGCATATGAATACATACGTGAATGTGTGTATATATGTTTACAGGTATACATGGATAGAGGGCATAGGTTGAATTTGTTGGGAAGGGATGATACTTGAGGGGTGAAATTATGAGGTGAGAGAGGAAAGTGGCAAGAGGAGATGGGGAGAGACAGGGTAGGGTAAACTATATCATGTAGAAGAAGCAAGGGGAAGTGGCTGCAGGGGAGGGGTAGAACAGGAAGGCAAAAAGGCAAAACCATATTCTCACTGAATTTGGCTCAGGGAGAGAATGACATACATACTAAATGGGATATCTCACCCTGCTGGAGAGTAGGGGGAAGGGGGATGAGAGGGGGGATGATGGAGGGGAGGGCATTCTGGGGGGAGGGGAGGTTGGAAGTACCCACTTTCAAAGAGGGACAGGATCAAAGTAGGGAATGGACCAGGTGGGGGGTGGGATGGAAAGATAAGCAGTCTTTTACAATATATCTACTATGGTAATGTTTTGCATAGCTATACATGTACAACACATACTGAACTGCTTATCTTCCCAGAGGGAATGGGTGACAAGGGAGGAAGGGAATGGATCTGAAATTCGAGGATTTAAAATTAAATGTCTCAAATATATATAAATACTATTATTAATACTATTTTGCATGTAACTGGGAGATAAGATGTGCAGACCTTGGGGCACAGAGACTCACCTTGCTCTAATGGAAAAGTCGAAGGGGGTATGGGAGAAGATATGGGAGAGAGCAGATTGGATGAGGAGTTATCTTGTGCGACTGCTGTTCTAGGGCGGTGGGTAGGGGAAAAATGGGGAAAAAATTGTAACTCAAAATCTGGTGGAAATGAATGATATAAACCAGAAGTTAATAAAGCATTTGTTTAAAAAAATATTTAAATAAACATATCATCATATGTGGGAAAAAAATGCAATAATGAAATTACAAAAAAAAAATTGAACATATGTAATCTGAAAAATAGAACTCAAACATTTCATATATTTTCTCTCCAGGTCATGTTCTGTTAATTTTACCAACTAATTTTATATCAAGAGCACAGAGCTAATATAATCTAAAAAAGGAAAGAGTTTATTTTTGTCTTTCTGTATCTCAGGTGTTCTGATTTTAGCCCAACAGAATCACATTATTTTTTCACTCTTTTGAATATTAATAGTTGGTTCTCCGACAACAATTTTTATTTCTCAATCCTTTGGAAGTTAAGTACCAAAAACAGAAAGGTAAAAACACATGGCAAAAAACTAAGCTTAACCATTCAGCTATGCAACCATTCAAATCCTGTGAAAATTTACTTCCATATTTACATCGTGAGGGTAATTTTGTCCAGGATACAAATAAGTTCTTGACTTCCCCAAAGAATAAGATAGTTTGCTACTAGAGTTAATTTGCTAACCAGTGAAGCTGTTTAATATAAAAAAGACCCCAGGAGACTAGACTGTGGAAGAAAAAATAGAATCTGTGACATCAAAATAAATCTGAATGAAAGAATAGGATGAATGGGGAGTTAGGTATAAACATCAGAATTCATCATGGAAATAAGTATATTTTGATTTTATAGAGGAATTTTCGTCCCGAACATGTGGGGGGCAACTTCCGTTTCTGGCAAGCTGTAAACCCACCCATGACTTCCACCCTAGATCACAATCCAGATCCAGGGAGGTTAAAGCAAGGGCAATTACCCCACCCCCCCCAAGACTGATCGCTGGGTCTCCCTACAAATTTGCAGGCCGGGAGCTGGAGCTGCCTCTGAAAACTACAAAATGGCGTTTGTCCTCAGCGGCTTCTAGCCCCCAGGGGAGGGAGCCGACGCATTCCCTAAATACTGGTCCCAAAGTCCATAGGACACTAACCTCTTACTTTGTCCTAGGCAAGTCTATGTAGATAATTCTGGAGTCGCCACAGCTCCTGGTGTTCTGGGGTTCCTCCAGCCAGCTGCTGGCCCTGCCGCCCTGGGGCTAAAACCTCGGCTCATGTGGGCCTGGGCTCGGCTCGGCTCCTGCGCTCTGCTGCCAGGTCCCAGACCGCTGCGCTGGTCCTTCCTGCAGGGCTGCTGGGCTGTCCTCAGCGGGAGGTTAGCTTCTCTGTGTCATTCTGTGGGTGCTGGGGCTCCAGAAGTTGTTCAGAGTCCCCTTTTACATAGTTTGGGGGGAATCTGGGGGCAGAGTGGCTTGGATGAGCTGTTTCTACTCCGCCATCTTGGCTCCGCCCCCAGTATATTTTGATTTTAATAAACTGTAACAAATAATAATTAAAAACTTAAAGCTCAATTTTTCAACAGAAGCTTTAACTTGGTGAGTTTCACACAAGAAATGTCAGTGGTAAAGATTCCACTAAAAACAAATGTTACTATAAAAAAAATCTTATTTGACTTAAAGCATTAATTTGCTAAGCTAAACTATGCAAAGATTTTTAACATCATGTAATCCTTTAATAAATCGAAATTTCATTCAAAGAACAAAACAAATAAAAATCTTCTAACACCTTGGACCCTTCCCTTTTGTCTCTCCATCTTAAAATCTGTGCTTGACTCTGCTGTGCCCTACTACATTGCCTTATTTCATTTAGTATCAAATCTAATTCAATCAAACATTCATTAAATATGAATGATGGGGCGGCTAGGTGGTGCAGTGAGTAGAGCGCTGGCCCTGGAGTCAGAAGGACCTGAGTTCGGATCCGGCCTCAGACACTTAACCCACACAAACAAAAACCTAGCCATGTGACCTTGGGCAAGTTACTTAACCCCAATTGCCCTAAAAGGGGCGGCTAGGTGGCGCAGTGAGTAAGAGCGCCGGCCTCGGAGTTGGGATGACCCGAGATCAAATCCGGCCTCAGAAAATGAGCACCCACACATAAATAATGACTAGCCGTGTAACCTTGAGCAAGTTACTTAACCCCAATTGCTTAAAAAAAAAATGAATGATGCAGAATGATTAAAATAACCTTTTCTTTTTTATGCCGTATCAGTACTACATAGATGATAAGGGTAAAATTAGTAAAATCGAGACACAGACAGAGAAACAGAGACAAAGAAAGATAGGAGAGACAGAGAGAGATACAGAATGAGGTATTGGGTTCTATTTTCCATGTAAAATTTATTTTATTTAGTCTTTTTTTATTACTATGTGTTGGCAAAGCACTATGGACACAGATAAAAAATAAATAATCCCAGCACTCAAATCTTATATCCTACTGAAGAGATACAACAATTATGCATATAAGTAAAAACACGATAATTTGAGAAGGGAGAGATCACTAGCAACTGGAATGCTCAGGAAAGGTCTCTTGTCTCAGAGTTGAGAAGAGTGTGTTGAAAAGGATTCTAGGAAGATGGCAGAGTAGGCCAGAAAATTCCAAGCTCTCAACATTTTCCCCCACAAAAAAATAGCACCTAAGGAACAAAATATGGATGGAGATAAATAAGAATAGGGGCACCACAGGGTCTTCCTAGGACAATTTGAGAAGATCAGAAGGAAAATCCAAGAAAGAAAAATCCTAGGACATGGTTTTGTCCCAGTGAAAAGTAAACACCTCCAGCCTAGGTTCTACTTTAACAGCAAGTGGGAAGTCCAGGGGTTAGTTGGTTTGAGAGGCTGTATCAGCCCCAGCTACAGTAACTTTTACCCCCGGGAGAATGAGTGTAGTTGGGCATCTAAGCCTGGGGAAGATTAAGGGAACCTCTGCTGATAAGCAATGCCAGAACTAGTTGTGCTGTGAAGTGTGGCAGGGGCAAGAAGGAACTAGCACAGGCCTAGTGAGTGCAGAAACAGTGGGGCAGAAAGCCCGTGGCTGTGGATTCTTACAGGAGGTTGAAGATTTAGCTTTCATTCCAGACTAGAGGGGAGAACTGAAGATCTGGGGCAAGAGGCACCATTTCCCATACCACAGGACTAGAGATAATTTTAAAAAAATTAAGATATTACCATAAAAAGAAAGGAACAGGCAAAGGAGAAATAATACAACCATAGAAAGCTATTATGGGAATAGAAATGACTGGGGTTCATCTTCAGAGGAGGATGTTGAAGTAAAGAAGAAACCCCCAAGGAGTAATGTCAAATGATCACTTGCCCAAATAGAATTTATAGATCTTAAAAAAGGACTTCAAAAACCAAATGACAGAGATGGAAGAAAGACTTAAAAAAAAAAAAAACAATAATCCAAGATAAACAAGAAGGTCATGAAAGCCAACCAATTAGAATAGGAGATCCAGAATCTTAAGGAAGAAAATGACACCTTGAAAATTAGAATTGGGCAAAGCAAAGCCAGCAAAATTATAAGAAATCAAGAAATAATTAAATAAAATATGAATAATTAAAAAATAGAAGAGAAAGTAAAATAACTTATAAGAAAAACAACGGATTTAGAGAATAGATCAAGAAGAGAAAATATAAAAATAACTGGACTAACTGGAAGTTATGATAAAAAAAGAATCTTGAGAGGAGCATGTTGGAGAAGTGAAGGCATCAGATCAGAAAACTTTTTTTCTGAAAGCTTTACAGTAGAGAGAAAGAGAGATATGTATTAGTAAAGTAGATAGAATAAGATGAATAGGAAGACTTGGGAGAGCTGAGGATATCTGTTAGATGTCGAGTTCAATATTTTAAGGGACAGTCTGAAGATGAATGAGTGAGGGGGATGGAAAAAAACAGAAGGAAATGAAATCAAAGCATCAGAGAGATTCACCTTAGCAAGAACTAAAGATTTTTACTCCTCTGAAACAGGAAGAATGGAATAAATGAATGATTATGTGAAGAAATTTATAAACAATCAGGAAAAAAATGGGATCCAAATGAGAGCCCAGATATAAAAAATGGAATGCAAGTGATAGTTCATCAATTAGCTTCAGTCTCAATGAAGGAGAAGGTCAAGAGGAGATGGATTTGGCTGATGATTTAAATAGAGAGAAAGAATTTGGAAGTCTGGTGGATGGGATAAGGAGTTGATAGTTGGTAGACTAAAACAAGTGTAAAGAAACCATAAGGGCCCAGTCAAAGATATATAAGATGCTCTTAGCTATTCTTCCAAGTTTGATGCCAACACCTGCTGCTGCAGCCACATTCCCTGAGACAAGATGATAAAGATTGGAGTCAATGGATTTGGGAATTACTGGATGCCTGGTGAGCAGGGCTGCATTCACCTCAGGTGGAGTGGATGGTGGGGCCAATACTGACCCTTTCACTGAATTCAACTACGTGGTTTATATGTTCCAATATGAATCCACCCATGGTAAGTTTAAGGGTACTATCATGACTGAGAATGGAAATATGGTGGTCAATGGAAAAATTATTACTCCCTTACAGAAGCATGAACCCAATATTAACTGAGGAGATGCTGGAGTTAAGTAGAGTCTACTTGTGTCTTTCCCACCATGGAAAAGGTCAGGGTTCACTTGATAAGTGGAGTCAAACATGTCATCATCTCTGCCCCTACTCCTAATGCTCCTGTGTTCCTCATGGAAGTGAACCATAAGAAATTCAATAATTACCTCAATAACACCTCCTATACTATCAATTCCTTGCCTCCCTGGCCAAGATCATTCATGACAACTTTGACACTAAGGAAGGACTCATAACCACAGTCTATGATGCCATTGCTGCTACACAGAAGACAGCACATACTCCCTCTGGCAAGTTGTGGTGTGACAGGCATGGAGCTACCCAAAGTATCATCTCTGCTTCCACTGGTGCTTCTAAGACAGTAAGCAAGGTCATACCTGAACTGAATGGGAAGCTTACAGGCATGACCTTTCATGTTCCTATCCCAAAGTATCTGTTGTGGATCTGATTGCCACCTGGAGAAAGCTGCCAAATATAACAACATTTAGAAAGAATTTTAGAAGAAAGTGGTGAAGCAAGCACTGGGGTCCCTTTGAAGGGCATATTGGGCTACACAGAAGACCAGACTATATCTTCTTACTTTAACAGCAATGCCCATGTTTGATGCTGGTGCTGGTATTTCTTTCAATGACCATTTTGTCAAGTTCATCTCCTGGTATGACAAAGAATACTGTCACAGCAACCATGTAGTTGCACGGTCTCCATAGCCTCCAAGGAGAAAAGTGGAAAGCCATGGATCTCTCCATACAAAAGAAAAGTTCCACTACTGGTGAGCCCATATCCCTAACTATTTCCCTCTGCTGGGGATCCCATGTCCCATTCACAATCCTTGTCCTAAAGTAAAGAGGGAGAGGCATAGAACTCTATGTTGCATACACAGTAAAATCATTATATTCAATGAAAAAATTTTATATATATATATATATATATGATAAATATGTAGCAGGCAAAACATTATTTATTTTATGATTTAATTCATTTCTTAAGCATCCTATCAGGAGCTTATGTGTAAGATTGTGGAACCTCAAAAATAATTAAAAGTTGAAAGAAGAGAAAATGTAATCACAGTAAGTGAAAGGGATTAAAAGACTATAGAAAAGGAGTAGTCAAGAGACTATAGCTAACAATGAAGGCAAAATGCAGGTCATTTGCCAGATATAATAGGACCATAGGTCATAGATATAAACTGGAAGGAGCCTTATTCATTTACTAGCCGAACCCCTCACTTAAGAAGTGAGAAAACCTGGGCATAGAAGTTAAATAACAAGCAAAGATAACACTAGGTCATAATAAAAATTATAATTTGTCTTGAATACACTATTATTCACAATTCCTTAGGCTGCTATATACTTTTATTTTCTAATTTAATTACAGATATTTTGAACTCAAGTCAAATAAGGGACTTAGACTTAATACAATTCTTCCTAGCCCCCCCCCAATATAATTTTAAATAAACACTGTACTAGAATCTCTAATGCTATTTACTATATTGCAAACTCCATAAAAATGGGGACCCATTTTAGACTCTTATCCAAGGACATGGCTATTGAAATAATGGTTCTACCTAAAAAGTGACTCAGTATGCAGCATTATGAAGATTAATTATATAAAAATCATTACCCTTCCAGTTTATTTTTATCATTTATGTGCTATAAGGGTAGGTTCAGGAATGCTTCTGAAATGTAGAATCATGGGATGAGATATCTAGAGCTAGAAAGGATCCCAAGGAGCATCCTACCCCAAGCACCTCATTTTATAGATGAGGAAATTGCCACAAATATACCATAAATAGTAAACACCAGAGCTAGTACTCAAACCAGTTTTCTGACTACAAATTTAATGCTTTTTTCAACTGTTCTAGACTCTAAATCTATGTTTAATTTTATTAGTTTCCTCCAAATACTTGAGATTGTCTTTTATAAAGGGTCTCTCTTAACATATCCACTGAAAAATCAAAAAAGAAAAATATTCATCTAACACTTGTAGGATAGAAGACAGGAGATTTCATAGAAGTCTCTCATTGACATATCCATTTTCCTTGTCCTCAAGAAGCTCACATTCTAATAGCAGAGGGCAATAGATATGAGTGGAACTAGAGTTGGAAAGGGGAGAGAGGCAGCATGGTTTGGAAATGGGGGTTGGAAAGAGATGTGGAAGTCTCAATCTGGGCAAGATGAAGCAAAAAGCTCACCTCTCAGAACCTGGAGTCCCCGGGTCAGAGTTTAGGGTTCCAGTGGAAGGGAGATATTGATGATGTAGGCAGCATGGTATGGAGATGGTTAGGAAGTAGAATACTCAAGGATGGTACCAAAGTTGGGAACTTTTTACTTCTAATCTGAAATGTCCAATAGGCAGAACAGGTGCTATAAGGAAGTTCAGGGGTGAGAATGGAGCTGGATAGATAGATTTTGAATCATCTCCATAAAGATGATAATTAAGCAAGACCTGTGATAGTTGATGATGTCATTAAGAAAGACTGTAAGATAGAAAAGGGTCTAGGATCAAGTCTTGGAGAACATTTAAAATTAGATGTGAGTGATATAAAAACTAAAAATTATCTGAGAGCTTAAAAAGGTGGGGGGCATGGAAATCTGGTCAATATAAAAACAAGAGACTTGCAGAATTTTACTTAAGAAATTCTTCATTTTACTCTTGAACAAATGAACAATTACAAAAATAATTTTTAAAAGTATCTCTTTCATATGCCTAAGAATGCAGTTTATATTGTATGACTTCATATTTATACAATAAGAGACAGTATAGTGTACTAGACAGAGTGCTGGCCTCAAAGACAAGAAGATGTGGATCAAAGTTCTTTCTCTAACACATACTGGCTGTGTTGCCCTGGGGAAGCCACTTACCTACCTTTTCAGTACTCTAGTCAACTAAAAATAGGGTGTAAAGGTGCTGACCTGCACTTTTGGAAGGAATTCCCTAACTGGAAGTTCCCTATATCAATGAAATCACAGGTCAAGATTCTATGTGTTATTTTATCTAACCCATATTTATGTTATCTATAATACTTTTTTTCAAAAGCTAAAGATGCGATATTTGTCCAATTTGTCCTTATTTTGTTATACTTCTACCACTGGAAAACTTTTCAGGAATCTTCATTTGTAAAAACTTTCTCTAAAAAATCTCCACATTTTAGCACAGACTTGTGGGAAACAAAACTTCAGGTTAGTCCAATATGAGTCAAATTAGACAACAGGTCAGTATAAATAGTGTATAATATAAGCCCACTTGGGCAGCTAGGTGATACAGCGGATAAAATACTGGGCTTGGAATCAAAAGGACCCATCTTCCTAAGCTCAAATCTGGCCTTAGGCTTACTAAGCTGTGTGACCCTGGGTAAGTCATTTAACCCCATTTGCTTCCGTTCCTCGTTTATAAAATAAGCTGGAGAAGGAAATGGCAAACCACTCCAGTATCTTTGCCAAGAAAACCCCAAAATGGGGTCACAAAGAGTAGGGCATGGTTGAAATGTATGAGCAACAAGAACAAAACAAAACAGAACAGAACATCCACTTGGATGCCACAATTCAGAGGTCAGTTAGAAGAGAGTGTTTAGGTATGTATCTGAATCCAAATGAAGTCTCAATTCTCAGGATTCAGAAATCAAACTGAGCATAACAGGCAAAGTGCAGAGACCCAGAAGAGAAAGTCTGACGGTGGCACAAACTTGCTTCTCCCCCAAACAATGCCTCTGTCTTTGTCCTCTTGGCTTGCCGTTTTACACCTCTAATCCGGCACTTCCTTAAGCCTTCTGGTTATATGATCTCTCTTTCCCAGCTTGGGAGACTATAACACTGGAGACTTTCAGGTTCTATATTTAGTATAATTTTGCAAGATCTTGTAGACAGGATGGATTCAGAGAAGGTTTAGAGAGAGAGGTGGGAAATGGAATCTGGACAGAGGACCTAATGTCACATAGTAGACACTCAATAAATTGTTTGTTGAATGATTATTTAACTTGTTCAAGGAAAATACCATGTCAGGAAAATAAAATTACGGGGGGCTATTAGTTACATAGGAATAATGTTACAAATGCTCATTTCAGCAAATGATGTTACAGTGAGATCTGAGTTACATTAGGTTTTGGTTATAATGTATTAAAATGTTATTGATGTTATTGAAGTTAAACTAGTCAAAACAATTTTATACTAGATTCTCTCAGAAGGGTGGGGAGAAAACTGCCCAAACAAGTTTTTTTTCCAGTATGATTGTAAAATTTTAAAATTAAGATTAAAAATGGAAAGCTGGAAAATGCCTTGAACTTTTAAAGGTGAACAGTTTAACAGTTCCATATAGCACATTAAACAACCTACTCATTTCTTTTTTTTTTTTGGTTTGTTTATTTTTTGGAGGGGCGATTAGGGTTAAGTGATTTGCCCAAGGTCACATGGTTAGTAAGTGTTAAGTGTCTGAGGCCAGATTTGAACTCAGGTCTTCCCTACTCCAGGGACGCTCTATTCACTGCACCACCTAGCCGTCCCAACAACCTACTTATTCCAAAAAAAATAACATTTTTTCCAACCTAGTTTCTGCTTGAATCAAGGAAAAAAATAAATTTAAAAGTCTTTAAGTCAATTCCAATGACTATGCTATACTGCTATGAAAAAGGAAAAATATGGGAGGGGAGGGTGAAAAAATTTTAGCATTATTTGTAATCCCAATTTATGACTTGTCAACTTCTAAATATCTATTACATTTCTGTTAGTATAATTTTTTTTTGGAAGGGGGAAGGCAAGGTAGTTTGGGGTTAAGTGACTTGCCCAAGGTCACACAGCTAGTAAGTGTGTCAAGTGACTGAGGCCGCATTTGAACTCAGGTCCTCTTGATTCCAGGGCCAATGCCCTATTAACTGTGCCACCTATCTGCCCCTCATTGGTATAATTTTTATAGCTTTTTTTGAAGATATAATGTTTCTGTTTTCCTTGAATTTGTCATCTAATTAAATGTTTATTATAAGCTTTAAATTTTGGTTGAATGGGGGCAAATAGGTGGCGCAGTGAGTAGAACGTCAGCCCTGGAGTCAAAAGGACCTGAGTTCGGATCCAGCCTCAGACACTTAACACACACAAACAAAAACCTAGCCGTGTGACCTTGGGCAAGTTACTTAACCCCAATTGCCCTCCAAAAAAAAAAAGAAAGAAAAAAAATTTTGGTTGAATGAATAGTTATACTGTACTATATTATATTAACCTATATTATACTACATACTTTGGGCATGTTTTCCTTTAGCCTCTCCCTTCTCCTAGATTCTCTAATTCTCTAATGTCAAGGATACCACCATTCTTCCAATTACAGAGGTATGCAACCTAGGAATCATCCTTGTCTAATTCCCTCTCCCTCATCCCTTAATCCACTCAATTACCAAGTCTTATTAACTCTACCTCCCCAATTCCTCTTGAATCTGTCTCCTTCTCTCTATTCACATTATAACCATCTGAGTTTATGTCTTCATCAACCACTGCCTGAACAATAACCTCCTAAATGAATCCTGAATCCATTCTCTTCTCTAGAAAAACAGCAAGATGTGATACAGAGGGCTCAAACACGCTATCAATGGACCTTAGGTAATACTCCAAACACCAGTCTGAACCAGATTAAAATGCAACTAGTAAATATTTAACAAAGTAAATAAAAATACAATAAAAGATAGATATATTGCATTGTATAACTAAGCCAATAGGTGGTCCACATGGATTCTTATGGATTAGTCACCCCAATTCAAACTTGACACCACTGGCAGAATAAGTAGAAAGACTTGGAGTCAGGAAGACTTGGTTCAAATTCCACCTCTGACAGTTATTAGTTATATGACCAGGAGTCAGTCACTTAACTAAAACTTCAGTTTTCTCATCTGTAAAATAAGGAGGTAGGACTAAATGGTCTCTAAAGTATCATTAAGCTCTAAGTCAATGATCCTATGATAGGTTACTAAAAACCAAGCTGCCTTTCAAAAATATAGATAAGTGAGGACAGAATTCATTAGTTAACAAATATATTTGAGGAAACTAGATTTAGTTCCACATCTCTAAGAATACACACCAGTGAATTTCAGCTGAATTAAGAGACTTAGAAATAACATGGAATAATGAAAGAGAGCTGGCCTTGGAGTCAAATAACTGCCGCTTCTGACAAGATTGCTCACATAACCCTGAGCAACGCACCTGTCAGTACCTCCAGGAAATTATTATTACAAGTCTAGGATAACTGCAGAATTGTAATGACAGAGGTCCACATGTTACTTCCTGTGGTAAATTTTTGGAAGGACAAAGGAGTTGTAAAGCATGGGCAGGCACCAATGGGTTTCTGGAATAAACTCAAAAACTGATGACATCCAGATGAATATTTGAGTACTCTTCATCAATGGGGAAAAAATTACACACCCAACAAAAGGAAACTCATTAAATAAACTGCAGTACATGAACATCATGAAATATTATCATGTAATTAAAACCATCAAGGAGGAGTAATATAAAGCAAAGTGGAAGAACTTTTGTGAATAATGAAAAGCAAAAGAAGCAGAACCATAGTACAGAGTACACACCAACTATAACCAGTAAGAGAAAAAGCAAATGGGAATGTCAAGGAAAAGAATATTGAAAGACTTCAGAACTCTGGGCAATGCACTGACCAATTCAGAGGACTTAATAGTAAAGCACACCTGCCACCAAAGGGTATACTGGTAAATATTTAAAGGAGAGGGGAACAGAGGGTAGGGAAGTGTGAGGAAAGAAGGCATGTATACAATACATTTTTAAAATATTTAATTTTTTTTTTCTTTTTGGAGGGGGGAAGGAAGGGCAATTTGAGTTAAGTGATTTGCCCAAGGTCACATGGCTAGTAAGTGGTAAGTGTCTGCGGCCAAATTTGAACTCAGGTCCTCCTGACTCCAGGGTTATTATTATATTGGTACTCTATTTGCTGTGCCACACTGCCACCCCAAACTCTTAAAAATTTAATGTGCATTTTTAATACTTTCTTAAATATAACAAATTAACAATTCAGTAACAAAACTGTAAGTCAAGCCCTAATTTTTAGTGATGTGATTACTGAAATGTAAATGCTCACACTAAAAATTTAACAATGGGCTTTAGAAGCTGGATATAGCTGTCTGCAGCATACCTCTGCCTCCCCCTTTTTTCAAAGAGATAGTAGACAATAAGTGCTGTAAAAAGAACACATTTTCAGATATGGCCAATGTAAAGATTTATTTTCCTTGATTTTACTTTTTACTAGGAAGGGTTCTATAATAGGGATGAAGTAACTATTTGGAAAATAATAATATAAAAAAGAAAAAAGCATCAACAAAAGATCTTACACAGAAAAAAACTGAATTGGAATGAACTGATAAAGCATCCTGATGGGCACTTAGAGGAAGTAACTGAAAAGGTCCTATGAAATTTTGTATATTTAAATTAGTTTATTTAAATGTAAATAGTTTTAAAACAGGTTTAGTTGGTTATATTGATGATTAATGTTGAGTTTGTAATGAGTCGTTACCATACTTTATTTTAAATAAAATCCAATTATCATCAAAATCTCAGTTCTAAGAAGCATAAATTGCTTTAATACAATAAAAAGTTGAATTCTACCCTACATATCAACACAGCTTGGCTCTCAAGCCTCAAAAACTCACATTGTGCTTAAGAGTTCTGCTAAACAGCTCTTTTGCGGTGGTAAAGAATTAGAAAATGAGGGAATAACCATCAACCGGTGAATGGCTGAACAAGTCTCATTTTACTGATGATGAAAGTAAATCTCAGAGAAAAATGACTTACCTATGACCACAATAACTACTAAGTGGCAGTTTAGGAACTTGAATCCAGGTATTCTGACTCTGGTACAAACCAATTCAAATATTTATTAACAGACAATAAGCATTTCTTAAGTATTTACTATGTTACAGGCACTGTATTAAGTTCTGGAAAAACAAAAACAAAGAAACAAACAAACCCAGACCCTACCCTCAAGGAGCTCACATTCAAACAGGAGAAACAATATGGCAACAATGATACTCATACAACAGATGAATGGTACAAATGGAAGTTAGTCTCAGAGGAAAGATACTGGAGCATAGAAAAAAAGTTCTTTTGCAGTAACGGGGGATTTGAGCTGGATCTTAAAGAAAGTCAGAGAAGCCAAGAGATAGAGGTGAGGAGGGAAAGCATGAGACATGGAGGACAGCTAGTAAAAAGGCACAAAGTAGGGGCGGCTAGGTGGCGCAGTGAGTAGAGCGTCGGCCCTGGAGTCAGAAGGACCTGAGTTTGGTTCCGGCCACAGACACTTAACCACACACAAATAAAATCCTAGCCGTGTGACCTTGGGCAAGTTGCTTAACCCCAACTGCCCTCCAAAAAAGCAAAAAATAAATAAAAATCACAAAGTCAGGAGATGGCACATCACATACAAAGAACTCCAAGTAGGCCTCTGTTATTGGACTGTATGCCATATGGAGGGGAATAAAGTGTAATAAAACTATAAAGATAGGAAACACACAGGTTGTGAAGGGTTTTAAGAGGGTTTTATATTTGATACTTGAAGGTAACAGGGAACCACTGGAATTTATTGAGCAGGGTATGACAATGGTCAGACCTACATGTAAAATCACTATGAGAGAGGAACAGAGAATGAACAAGAGTAGAGCAGATTTGAGGCAGAAAGACCAACCAGAAGGTCAATGAAATAGTCCAGATATGATTTCATGAGCTTGCCCCAGGGTGGCAGCTGTGTGAGTGGTAAAAAAGGAATACATATAAGGGAAGGCAGAAATGACAAGACTTGGCAATACATTGTTGATGCAGTAACTGTAAGTAAGGTATCAAGGATGATACAAACATTTGTAAGCCTGGAAAAGTCAGAGGACAGTGGTACTTGCAAGAGTACTAGGGGTGTTCAGAAGAAGAGTACATTTAGAAGGAATGATAATGAATTTGTTTTGAACGTGTCAAGTTCGAAATTTCTTTTTTTTTTTTTTTTTTGCACCTCAAATCTCAGCCTTTATTTTGGTTACAGATTCACACACATTCAGGGGCCTTTTAGATCTTGTTGAAAGCAGCGATGTCAACACTCTGCACATAATCTTCGAACTTGGTGATCTCCTCCTCCAGGATGTCTGTGCCCACCTTGTCATCCTCTACCACACACTGGATCTGCAGCTTCCAAATGCCATACCCCACAGGCACCAGCTTGGAGCCTCCCCAGACCATCTCCAGACCCCAGACCCCAGACTCCTCCCCAGACCCCATCCAGCTGTATGGAGCGGACACACTCCTCCAACTTTGCCATGTCTGTTTCATCATCCCAAGGCTTGACATCTAGGAGGATGGAAGACTTTGCAATCAGCCCTGGCTTCTTGGCCTTCTTCTCTGCGTACTGCCAAAGTCGTTCTTCCCGAAGTCGGGCAGCTTCCTTGTCTTCTTCCTCATTGTCGCTACCAAATAAGTCAATATCATCATCCTCATCATCCTCTGCTGGGGTAGCCACCTTCTTAGCGGGTGATGTGCTGGGTAGCTCCACCTTCTGCATAGGGGACACATGCTGAGTCTGAGGAGCCAGAGAGCGATGAGAGGGAGAACATTTCTCCAGGGTAGACAGCCGGATTTCAAGCTTGGAGATGGTGAGCTGTAGGTCCTGAATCACACTCCGAAGGCTCTGGTTCTCTGCCTCTAGATTAGAAATTCTGGTAACCAGCTCACTATGATCCCCACTGGGACCACTGGAAGAGCTGGTGTTTGTGCTCTGTCGGGAAGAGACAGGGACAGGACCATTCATCTGTTCATAGAACTTTCTCTCTGCATCATCATACTTGAATTTGTCAAACCAGATCTTCTCATGCACCAAGAAACTGGTTGCCATCTTCCTGCTGAGAGGTGTTTTCCTTCCCTTCTCACTGGAGGATGCCACTGGTTGCTCTGGTAGGGAGTGGGGAAGACAAACAGGAGCCACTCCATGAGAAGCGAGGGCAGTAGCGAAAGGTTAGTCCTAAAGCCAATCCGGCGGGAAGCGGCGGGGAAAGGGGTCGAAATTTCTATAGAAGCCAATTTGAGATAATAATCAACAAACATATAATCAACAAATAATCAACAAAAAATATCAAAAGTGTCACAAGATACAGAAAGGACAAGAAGGATGAGCACTGAGAAAAAGTTATTCAATTTGGCAATTAAGAGATCACTAGTAATTTTGGAGAGAGATATTTTCAATCAAATAATGAGGTTGGAAGCCAGACTTCAGAAGGTGTAAAAGAAAGTGAGAAGAGAGCAAATGGGGGCACCAATTACAGATAATTTTCTCAAAGGAGTTTGGCCACAAAAGAGAATTATAGGATGATAGTAAATGAGAATGGGTAGTAACTGAAGGTTTTTTAAGGATGAAAGAGACAAGGGAATGTTTGTGGGCAAAAGAGGAGTCAGTAGACAGGGACAAACTCAAGATTAGTGAGACTGAAGTGATAACAAAGGGTACAATATGTTAAAGAAAATGGGATGTGGGGGACAGAGCCAAGATGGCAGAGTAGAAATAGGATTTCTACACAGCTCCCGCTTCCACCTCCTCCAATACATGTAAAAAATGACTCTAAACAAACTTTGGAGCTACAGAACCCACAAAGTGACAGAGAAACAAACCTCCTACTGAGGACAGCCCGGCAGGCCAGCAAGAAGGGGCCTTTGCAGCACTCTGGGAGCTGAGACGAGCCCTGCCTAAGTCCAAGTTTTAGTCCCAGGGTGGCCCAAACCAGCCCCAGCTAGAGGGAAGTCCAGAGAGTACATCACCAGCAGCTGTGGTGGTTTCTAGAATTATCAACCCATAGGGGGCGGCTAGAGAGTAGAGTGTTGGCCCTGGAGTCAGAAGGACCTGAGTTCAGATCCGGCCTCAGACACCTAACACAAACAAAAACCTAGCCGTGTGGCCTTGGGCAAGTTACTTAACCCCAAGTGCCCTCCAAAAACCAAAAACAAAACAAAACAAAAACAGAATTATCAACCCAGAAATGCCAAAGACAAAGTAAGAGGTCAGGGGTCTTTAGGAACAGGGAGTTCCAGAGTGTGGTCCAGCCTCAGCCTCTAGAGAGAGAAGCAGCTGAGTGTGGCAGCTCCAGCAGCATGGCTGCTTCAGAGCTCCTGACCTGCAGATTATAGGAGGACCAAGCAACTAGCCTGAGGGATAATCGCTCTTGCTTTAACCTGCTTGGATCTGGATCCCTGTCCTGGTTGGAGGTCCTGGGGTGTGTGACCAGGGTGCCAGAACCAGTGGAGGCTTCTGAGAGGGCAGCCAACTAATAGCTCCTGCAGGTGAGAAAACCCTAGCCATTTGGGACAAAGCTCTCCTCCTCTCTGGAAGCAGAGTTCTACTGTGGCAAAAAGCTCAAGAGTCAAATAATTGAGTGCCAACATAAGCAAGCGGGGGAAGCAGAGCAAGCACAGCAATCTGGCTTTGGATTCCTTTTTGGAGAACAAAAAGGAATGAAGGCAATGAAGTCAGAACTCCTGCACCAAAAGCTTCCAAGAAAAATATGAACTGCTTACAGGCCAAAGTGGAGCTTAAGGATTTTAAAAACCAAATTAGAAATGGAGGAAAAATTAGGAAGAGAAATGAAAATGAGACAAGAAAATCATGAAAAGAGAATCAACAACTTGACTGGAGAAAATAACACCTAAAAAACAAACTAACTCAAATGTCAAAAGAGGCTCAAAAAGGCAATAAGGAGAAGAATGCCTTAAAAAGTCAAATTTGCCACATGGAAAAAGAATCTCAAAAGGTCACTGAAGAGAATCATTCCTTCAGAATTAGACTGGAACAAATGGAAGCTAGTGACTTTATGAGAAATTAATATTCAACTAAACAGATACAAACAAATGAAAAAATAGAAGGCACTGTGAAATAACTCATTGGAAAAACCACTGACCTGGAAAGTGGATCCGGGAAAGATAATTTAAAAATTATTGGACTACCTGAAAGCCATGATCAAAAAAAAAGAACCTAGAAATAATCCTTCAAGAAATTCTCAAGGAAAATTGCCCTGATGTTTTAGATGCAGAAGGGGAAATAGAGATTGAAAGAATCCACAAATCGCCTCCTGAAAAAGATCCCAAAAAGAAAACTCCTAGGAATATTATAGCCAGGTTCCAGAATTCCCAGATCAAGGAGAAAATACTAGAAGCAGCCAGGAAGAAACAACTTCTATATTGTGGAAACACAATCAGGGTAACACAGGATCTTGCAGCTTCTACGCTGAGGGATCCAATGGCTTGGAATATGATATTCCAGAGATCAAAGGAGCTGGGATTAAAACCAAGAATCACCTACCCAGCAAAATTGAGTATCATATTTCAGGGGAAAATATGGTCATTCAATGAAATAGAAGACTTTCAAAGCATTTATGATGAAAAAACCAGAGTTGAATAGAAAATTTGACATTCAAATATAAAAAGCAAGAGAAGCATGAGAAGGTAAACAGGGAAAAGAAATCATAAGGAATTTATCAAAGTTGAACTATCTACATGCCTACGTGGAGAAACGATGATTGTAACTTATGAAACTTTTCTCAGTATGAGAATAGTTGAAGGGGATATAAATATATGTAAATGTATACATACATATATGTCTATATAGTACGGTATATTGGTATATATCAATACATGTGTGAGTCTGTGTATATATGTGTAGAGGTATATATAGACAGAGGGCACAGGATCAATTGAATTGGAAGGGATGATATTTAAAAGGTGAAATTGAGAGGTGAGAGAGGAATATAATGAGAGAAAATGGGGAAAGACAGAATGGGGTAAATTATCTCATATAGAAGAGGCAAAGGAAACCTGTTACAATGGAGGGGAAGAACAGGAAGGCAAATGGGAATGAGTCAACCTTACTCCCATTGAATTTGACTTAGGGAGGGAATGACACACACACTAAATAAGGTATTCACCCTACAGGAGAGTAGGGGGGAAGGGGATGGAAGGGGGGATGATGAAGGGGAGCACAAGTTGGGAAGGGAGGGAAGTTGGAAGCACTCACTTTTGAAAAGGCACAGGGTCAAAGTGGAGAACAGAACAAGTAGGGGGGTGGGATAGGATGGAGGGAAATATAGTCAGTCTTTCACAATATATCCACTATGGAAAGGTTTTGCATAGCTACACATGTACAACCTATACTGAATTGCTTATCCTCCCAGTAAAGGTGGGTGAGGAGGGACAGAAGGGAAAGAATCTGGAATTCAAAGTTTTAAAATCAAGTGTTTAGGGGCGGCTAGGTGGCGCAGTGAGAAAGAGCGCCGGCCTCGGAGTTGGGATGACCCAAGATCAAATCCGGCCTCAGAAAATGAGCACCCACACATAAATCATGACCAGCCATGTAACCTTGAGCAAGTTACTTAATCCCAATTGCTTATAAAAAAAAAAAAAAAAGAAAAAAAGAAAAAATCAAGTGTTTAAAAAGATATATATTATTTTCTTTTACATTCAACTGGGAAATAAGATATACAGGCAGTGGGGCATAGAGATACATCTTGCCCTACTGGAAAATTGGAGGGGGGATGGGGAAGGATATAGGAGAGAGCAGACTGGGGGAGGGGGTATTCAGTGGGATCGTTGTTTTGGGGTGATGGGTAGGAGAAAGATGGGGAGAAAATTTGTAACTTAAAATCTTGTGGAAATGAATGATGTAAGCTAAAAATAAACACAAAATTAAAAAAAAAAAGAAAATGGGATAGAATCAGCTCACCTTTGCAAGTAAGAGTTTGCCTTGGAAAGGAGAAAGGCAAGCTCTTTTCAAGTAGGTGACAAGAAGATGAATAAGGAGATTGTTGAGAGAATATATTTGAGTAAAATGAGGAAGGAAGCAAGAGGACCTCTTGGTAAATATCAGATTTTAGTTTTTTTTTTCTCTTTTTTATGAAATATGAAAAATGCAAGCTGAAAGGATAAGGGATGAAAAGGTTTGGAATAGCTACTTGTGGTGAATAGTATAGCAAACTGATTAGAGAAATATAAAAGAACTGCCTTGCTGTATTGAAAACTTCAGTTGAGATCATTTAACAAATCTGTGGTTGACCCAGTAAGCACAGTAGTCTGATTTTCTCCAGCTTCAGTCAGAGCACAGAAATAGGAGCTAAGGTAGCAGATGGTGAGAGGCACCTAAAGTTGGATCGTATAAGCAAGATCAGCAAGTCCTGAATGACTTTATTTCATTCAATTGAACTTAATCAGCAACAAAAGTACTAACAGGGAGGAACCAATGTATGAAGTTCTACTTACTGTTATATAGTGTGATCTGGAGGAGTTCAGTTGAAATGGAAAGAGAAATAAAAGTATTTCAACCCAAGCCTTCCTAGTTCACTAAATTATATAGTTAGTAAAAGTTATCACCAGAAAACCTCTTTTTCCTATCCTCCATTGCTCTGTCTGGAGAATGGAAACTGAGAATTTAATTCAATTTTTACAAAAAGTTTATCATTTTCTTCCACTAGAATAATGGTAAATTGAAACTGTAAGTCCTACAATCCAAGTAATCATGAAGAAATATTACAAAGAAAATATTAGAAATAATATAATTCATGGAAGGCTGGTATAGAAATCAGGAAGACCTAGATTCAAATTCTGCCTATGAGAACATGTACAACTCACTTAACCTCCCATTGTTCCACAGTAAATCTTGCAGAAGTTACAGAAAAAATGCTATCTGCATTAGTGAAAAGGGTTTTCATATTGGGCATTCCCCAATGTGATGAAACACAGATCCAGATTCATCTCTGTCTATAAGTACTACTTTAGAAGACTCATAAAGTCTTAAGATACTCTTATGTCTCCCATAAATTTGGTGAAGTTAAAGCTTATTTTCCTAAATTTGTGTTTGAAAAGTCTTCTCTCTCAGAGCAGTAGAAAGGCAAATTACTTTTGCTTAACAAAATATTTGTATTATAAATTTCAATACCAGAAATATTATTTGTAATTATCAAATCCATGCAACCATGACTTCTTTTCCTTTATTGTCACATTTATGAGAAATTAAAGAACAGCATTTAACTATATAGGTATGGCCATTCTATCTCCTCTTCCTCTGTTTTATGCATACGAATTTTACATTATGTTAAAACTAGAAAATTGATGAAGTAGAGTATTAATTCATCCTACAAAATGTGAAGGCTCTGGTCCAGGAAATTGTCAAGCATCGTGTCATATCTGGCAACACCTACTAGCAAAGTGTGACACAGCAGCTGTCCTTTTAAATTAAAAATAGCATCATGGTACAGTGGGGAAAAGTCTGCATCTGAGTTCAAATCCCAGCTCCAATACTTACTAGCTATGTGACATTTAGTAAGCACACAAAATTTCTCAGAAAAAGTTTCCTCATCTATAAAAATAAGGTAAGAATCATTGAGATACTACTTCACAGGATTATTGTGAAGAATTTCTATATAGTTAGGGACTTTTGTTTTTGTTTTTTTTTTTTTTTTGAGATCCCCAAAAGTGTCAGTGGAAAAAACACTGAATTTGGAGGGAGAGGCATCAAGGCTTGAATCCCACCTAGGCAAGTCACCTAGCTCTATGGGCCTTAGTTTCCTTATGTGTAGAGTAGAAAAATGGGTCTAAAAGTCTAAGCTATAAAAATCTCTTCTAATCCAAAATTTATGATTCTACTGTCATCACCACTACCAAGTGTTTTGCCTTATAAATTCCATTCTATAGTGTCATTTTCATTTCAGCTCCACGCTTATTCCAACTAAATAAAATGAACTACATCAAATATTTATTTAGTACCTATATTACATACAAGAACTGTTGGGATATGTAAAAAAGCATAAAATTACCAAAGTTTTGTGATATTTCTAAAAATCCAGATATAGTCAGAACTAAATTTTTATTCCCATCTGCTTCAGATATCATTAGCTATAATCTCACATTCAACAACTAATGTTAATGTCTAGAGAACATCAGTACATGTCTAGAATTACTGGTAGATAAAAAATTATCTATTGAAGACTATCAAAGAACACTTGTCTAAAATTATCCTTAGTGCAATTATTTGTACATGTAAATTGCTCTGTTAATTACTTGTTCTTTACATCTATAAGCGATAATGTGGAAATGAAAGATTATTAATCTCTGATATCTATATTATTTTTTGTGGTAAGTTAGTATCTACACTAGGAAGGATAAAGAAAGCCCAAGAACAGAAATTTATGTATCCAAGTAAGTTTTACTGAGTTATACTGTTTATAGTTGATCAAGATCTCAGGAGAATGGGATGGGGAATGCAGGGGGAGGAAGGATGCTACAAGTTTTCAGGTGCACATTTTAAGATACTCCATTAGAGGTCTATGTGGCTGCCTATGGAATCAGATTAATAATAAACAGTATTTATACAGAGCTGTAAGGCTTGCAGAGCACTATACATATGTTATCTCATTTGATATACTAGTTCACAGATAAGGGAAGGCAGCAACAAAGATAGTTTTCAGCTTTCCTTTTTCATACACTGCCAAATCTACACTTTGAGATCTTTGAGCACTGTAAATAGTTGAAGGATGACAGAAGAAAAAAAAGAAGGTGGAAAGAGTCTGACTTGCCCCATGACTGATTCACTGGGCTTGTTCTCATACAGATAGTAGTTTCCTGTCAGGGTCTTGGTTATACTCAACTTTCTTTCTCAAATGGCCATGAGCTTAGAAAGGACTCCACAGCAAAATAAAAATCAAAATATTATTGGTGGCCAGATATGGCCAGAACTTCTGATTTAACTCTTTTAGACCATTACCCTGACACTGAAGCATGTCAAAGCTGCAGGAAACAAGTTAAAATTCAGTTAAGTTTTTTCTTCAGTAGTCTATATATTAAGAGCTCTTGGGGTGGCTAGGTGGTACAGTGAGTAGAGCACCGGCCCTGGAGTCAGAAGGACCTGAGTTCAGATCTGGCCTCAGACACTTAACGCACACACAAACAAAAAACCTAGCCGTGTGACCTTGGGCAAGTTACTTAACCCCAATAGCCCTCCAAAAAAAGCAAAAAAAAAAAAAAAAAGAGAGAGCTCTTGGATCTATGAGATGTGATACCAAGCAATTACTAAAGTGTGTTATGTATGTATTCATTTTCTAGCAAGTAATGTCAATTGATCTACATTCACAAAGGAAGGGTGGCACTTAAGAGTTTCAAAAATTCCAAAGATGTAAATATATGCACCATACAAAAGTTAAGAATAGCAACAATCCAAACACTGTAGAAAGTGTATTATGACCACGATTGTTTGGCTGCCCTTGCAACAGTCTCTCTCTGCTCTTAATTTTTCATTGTGATATTGAATGCTTAAACCATGAATGCTTAAAAATTGTCAATCAAGTAGAAGTTCTGACAATTTTTCCAACTGCTGATAAGTCTTTGTATACAGAACTGGTCAAAGAACTTATGTCTGCTGTCTGAGAACCAGCCTAGCTAAATGTGAAAAAGCCCAAGGCCATGCTGGCAACAGGATGATGAATTTTGGTCCACTCTAACTCTCTCAAGAGATACCATAGTTTAGTATACAGAAATTCAGGCCAGGAGTCAGAAGATGTGGGTTTAATGCTTATGTCTGACAACGTGACCACAGGATAAAGAGTTTCCTCTTCAGGACTTCCCTATACCAAGAAAATTATAGCTCCAAGGTAAAAATAAAAACACAAACTCATTTCTCAATAAATAACTACTATAAATATAATAAAAGTAGCCGACATTTATATGGGATTTTAAAGTTTTCAAAGTGCTTTAACATATATCAACTCATTTAACCACACAATACTGTGGCATGAGGGCTATAGGTATTATTATATTTATATTAAGATTAAGATAACTGAGATCTGTAGAAATGAACTGTATGGCCTATTCATACAATTGGTAGAGGTAAGATCTGAGCCCAAATATTCCCAAGTCCATCAATCTTTCCATTATATTATGTTGCCTCCAGATGGCATAAGGAGGTTGTGATCTGTGCTGACAGGACTATTCATGCTAATGAAATGACAGATGTTTAAAGTATTGGTTCACTAGCCAAACTCATTTTTAACACAATTATGAAATTACCAGGCATATTCTATATCTATGTAGTAAAAATGATCTGTGCCGTCATTATCAAATTAATGATCTTACATGTACATTGATCATTCAGACTCTTGCTTTGCTTTTTAAGTAGCATATTCTTCTTTCCTAAAGGTAACAGTTCTCTGCATAGTCAAAGCCAACATTTCTTCTATTCGGGCAGAATGTCATGTTTTCTCATATCTGCTATGTGGAAGAATCAGCAGAGATAAATTTCAATGTTATTAAGGAATGTTGTAATAAAAATATCCTCTGTTTTGTTCTTATTTACATCCTAATTTTTCCAACTAACATTTATTATGCACATGCAAAGGACACTTCACTAAAGACTTTATTAGTCCCTTATTTCTTAAATGTCCAATGGCATAATTTGGATAGGTAAAAAAAACAAACTGAGCAACAGGAGAAGCTAGTCATCAGAACTGTGTTAAAGAAACTCTTTAATTTTTCATTCTTTAATTAATTAATCAATTTAATATAAAAGCAGCTCTACAAGGACTGAATGATAAGAGACCTCTTTTCCCTCTGTGAACTGTCATCATAGTCCATTTTCCTTGTACTACACTTTTTATTTCTTTCCTATTTGTACTCCTTTCACACCCATATACATTTATCTACCTTGACTATATAACATTTTTCTATCAATAGCACTAATCTATGCTCATATATATTTTTAAAAATGCCATGATGATATTTGACATCTTGAAGTATACCTGAAATAATTCTTCCCAAAGCTATCCTAAAATCACCTTACACAATCTGTTCCTTAAAAATTGCTCAGAATCTCTTAGCCACGACCTTGACTCTCACCCAGAACACCTCTAAACTTTAAAGAGCATTCAACTTGCTAAACCCTATTCAACTAATCCTAACCCTAACCCCTAATTCTAATTGTGACAATAAGACACCTATGACTTCAATTATCTCTATGCAGATATCTTCCAAGTATATAATTTCATTCACTCCAACTTTCCAGAAAACTAACTGTATATTCTCAGTTCTCTATTAGATATCACCACCTGGATTCCCCCATCAATACCTTAACCTAACACACCTAAAACTCAGCTTCCCCAAAACCCATCTTTTCCACTAATTTCTCTAGTTCTCATGATGGAAACACCACTTTCAAATTCAAACTTTCAGACACCTATACAAAAAATGCTTAAAAGGAATAAAAAACATATTTTGGCTAGTGAAGATAAAACTTTTAAATTTCAAAAGTGTGGGGGAAAACACGATAAAATTGCATATACTTGACAGTTCCTTTCCCTAGCAAAGAGAATGAGGAGTTCTGGCATCAGTAACTGGGAAGTTAGCCTTTAGCAAGTGCAATCTTCAAATACTAGTGACATTCAAATTTGAAACTAGCTGTACTAATATTTTAAAAATTACCAATATCAAGGAAATCATAATGTATTTAACTTTTTAATTTTATAACTTAAGACTAATGAAGAGAATATATTTTACCAGGCAGCTAGGTGGTATCATAGATAAAGCACTGGACCTGGAGTCAGGAAGATCCAAGTGTAATCGGGCCTCAGACATTCACTAGTTATGTGATCCTGGACAAGTCACTTAACCTCTGTCTCTTAATTTATTTTTCTATTGATTTGAGTTTCCTCAAATGTAGAATGGGGATAATAATTTCACTATCATTAAGTTCTTCACTGGTGGTAGAAACGATATATATGATACACTGAATATCCAATAAAAATAAGGTTCTGATAGGAACATGCCATTAAATAATGTTAAATTGCTAGAAAACAAAATACATAACTGAGAACTTAAAGGCAAAGAAGGAAAAGGATCGCATGATGCTATATTTAAAACTGGAAAGGAATGAAGAGATCAACTAGTCTAGTGCTTCCACTTGCAGATGAAGAAACGGAGACACAGAAAGGCTAACTGATCACCCAAGGTCACAGAGGTGGTGAGTAATATAGCTGGGATGTAAACTTAGATAGTCCAACTCCAGAACCTGTCTTCTTTTGAATATATCATTTGGCTTCTAAGGTTAGGAATTGGGGTGGGCATATCCCAAAATCATGTCTAAATGGGTACCTGATCAAGGTATAAAGGCTGATGCTGTAAGCAATCTGGAAAAACAAGGAATAGTTTACCTGTCAGATCTATGGAGAAGGGAAGATTTTAGGACCAAACAGGAGTTAGAGGGCATTATAAAATGCAAAATGGGTAACTGACTACATGAAACTGAAAAGTTTCTGTACAAATAAAGCCAATGTAACCAAGATTAAGAGGGAAGTGGAAAATTGGGAAAGAATTTTTACAACCAGTGTCCCTGACAAAGGCCTCATTTCTAAAATATACAGAGAACTGAGTCAAATCTATAAGAATACAAGTCATTTCCCAATTGATATATGGTCAAAGGATATGAACAGGCAGTTTTCAGAGGAAGAAATTAAAGATATCTATAAGCATATGAAAAAATGCTCTAAATCACTACTGATTAGAGAAATGCAAATCAAAACAACTCTGAGGTACCACATCTCACATACCAGATTGGCTAAGATGACAAAACAGGAAAATGACAAATACTTGAGAGGATGTGGACAAATTGGAACACTAATGCATTGTTGCTGGAATTGTGAACTGATTCAACCATTCTGGAGAGCAATCTGGAACTATGCCCAAAGGGCTAAAAATAAGTGACCCAGCTATAAATAAGTAACCCTTTGACCCCGCAATACCACTTCTAGGGTTGTATCCCAAAGAAATCATAGAAGTGGAAGGAAGACCCATATGTAAAAAAATGATTGTAGAACTGAATCTTGTAAAACTAAATTAACAAATTAATAAAGACCAAAAATTTTTTTTTAATTTTTAAAAAGGAATTGGGGTGGTGGTGGGGGAGAACAGTAAAGGACAACCTATGTACACAAGAAGGATAAAAAAGAGAAAGGAAAAGATTCTAAGAAGGTTAGAATTCAATAAACTCTTTAACCTCTTTTCCCCTCTAATTGAAAGACTCAAAGGTGGAGTACCAAACTCTTCCCAATGCCCCAAAGGGCAGAAACAGGACTTTTTCAGGTAGCTCCATTCTGCATTTGCTGCTCTGTCTGGTTTCAACTCCATGGAACAAGATGTCCCCAGACTGGGTACTCCCTGGCCCTGCCTTTTTCTGCCTCCTTTTGTGTGATGTCTCCATGCATTGGACTGTAAGCTCCATAAGGGCAGGGACTATCTTTCTTTTTTTGTATTAATTACATTGCCAGTACTTAGCACAGTGCCTGGCACATAATAAATGTCGATTGGATTTACTGGATTTGGATGTACATCCTATGTGCAAAGGACTATTAGATGCTAAACATACAAATACAGCACCTGCCAAGTGTGACACAAGTTAGAATGTAATAAGGACAAGAAGAGGTCCAGAGAAAGAGCTATGAGACATCAGAAAGGAGGAGGAGTACATTTCATGGAAGAGGGAGGAGGGCAGATTTGGTTTAAGTAAATACAAGCAGACAGAGGAGGGGATAGCAGGATGAGAAGAGCTGTCAGAACAATCCAGTTAAAGGGTCTTCTGGATGAAAAGCACAGCAGATGCTGACTCCCAGAAGAAATCAGAAATATTTTGAGACACATTCCTTCACACCAAGCAGCACTGAAGAAAGGGGTCTTTAAAAACCACAAAAAAGGCAGTCCTGGCTTTGCCACTCCAAGAGAAAAAAAAAAGCTATATTATAGGAAGAGACAACGAACTGCTCCTTTGATCCTTCTGTGACATCTGCTGGTGTTTAGCTTGAAATACATGGCCAGAGCTCCTCCAATGATTTTCATATTTTTTTTCTGCTCATGAGACAGTATTTTTTTTTTGCCATGAGGAATTGCAGCAAACTGAACACTTGACAACAAAGAAGGGTTTCAAGTCAATCAGCGTTTAGGATTCCTCCACTTCTCTTTCCCCTCCCAAGGAGTTAGCATTGCTCTTCCCTGGACAGAGCTGCCAAGCCAGGAAGAGCAGTCTGCCAATAAGCGAGGGAAAAACATCTAGTGAAATTCCTGGCACTAGACTAGTATGCCCCTGCACAACGTTTGAGACCAATGGTCTACAACATGAATTAGCTGCCAATAAATGGCAATCTTTCTAATTTTGGTAGCAACCGATCCTTGGGACAGCTTTTTTTAGATAAAACTCTTTAAAACTCCAAAGATGTGCATTCTTTATGCAGCTGGTATTTAAAGGGTTTGGGTATCTTATTCTTTATTTCATAGCTACACCAAGTAATTCAATAATGATTCAACATAAAAGAAAATTTTCTGGAGCAGGAATATTTATCTGCCATTTATCCTACTTATTTTCCTACCAAGTTCCATAATGGTTCTCTTGGAAACCAAATCAAAAGCTTTGGCCCTAAATGGTTCCTAGGCTTCACATTAGAGGTTAGAGAAAAGAATTAGTTACCATTTACAGGTTAAGTGTTCTTAACCTTTTTTGTGCCATATACTTCTTTGGCAATATACTGAAGACTATGGACCATTTCTCAGAATAATTTTTTAAAATTCATAATTGAAGGAAAAACTAATTTCATTTAGAAGTTAGTACATATTACAATGTAATTTTTCCCCTATCCAAGTTTAAGGACTCCCTATGAAATCTATCCACAGACCAACAGTTTGTGGATCCCAAGTTAAAATTCTCTGTGTGCTCCAAATTGAATTAGGCCTCTAGCTACTCATAACACTGGAAGAACAAAACCTATCAGAAAGGGTTAAAGATGATAGAAATATACAAAATGGAAATTTTTGATTATATAAAATAGAGAAAATTTTGAAAAACAAAATCAACTCAGAATTAGAAAGGAAATTGTAACCAGAAACTAGGCAAAAATCTTTGCAGAAATTCTCTGATAAATGGCTGATATTCAAGACACATAGGGAAGTGATAAAAATATATGAAAACAAGAGTTATTTTGAGGGATTATAAATAGTTTCCAAAAGAAGAAAGTCAATCTATTAATAACCATATGAAAAAAAATGCTCCAAATTACTAAGAAAAAGAGAAGTACGAATTACAACTTTTAAGTTCTTCAGCTCATCAAAATAGCAGAGATGATTTTTAAAAATGACAATTGCTGGAAGGACTGGAGGGTACAGGCACACTAATGCACTAATGGGACTGTGAACTGATTCAATCATTCTAGAAAGTAATTTAGAACTATGTCCAAAAAGCAAGTGAACTACTAGCTATATACGTCCAAAGAGAGAAACACAGCAGCACCTTTTATAGTAGCAAAGAACTTCAAATAGCACTATACAAAATATTACAGTGACATAAAGAGATAAAATTGTGAAAGACTGAAGAACTCTGATCAATGCAGTGACCAATCATCACTCCAGAAGACTGATGATGAAAGCATACCTCCTACTATCTGGCAGAGAAGTAACAGACTGAGAAGCACAGAGTAAGAAGTACATTTTCAGATACAACCAAAGTGAGGTTTCTGTACCTTTGATGAATATATTTTTAAAATATTATATCATCTTTATCTCAACCATTTTAAATTTCTATTTTTAGATACACAGAATAATAATAAGGTACATAAAAAGTTAGGATTGGGGAGCAGATGTGTTATTTCACTGGCACACCAAGTTCCCAGGTGAGGAGGTATCTCCTATCAATGTAAACTCAGCAATTTCTCTGCAACTTACAGTCTTGGAAGAGTTACCCAGAAGACTAAAAAAATTAAGTGGCTTGCCCAAAGTCACACAGCCAGTATGTGTTAGAGGCAGGACCTGAATATAGATCTCCCTGGCTTCAAGGTCAGCTCACTATCCACTATATCTCTCACATATACAAAATCAGTAAATAATAATATATCACCAACTAATACAACTTATTTTAAATATAAATATATCATCATATTGGGAGTACATACTCAGTTTTTTAAATGACAGGGGTGCTTAGTCAAAAATGTTTGGAGACTACTGATCTAAGAAAGCTTGACATGCACTTGGTTTTGAATCAAAGGCATGACAATTACTGAAACCCTGGGCTCTTATCATGAGATAGAATACTGGAAATCACATATTTCTCCCTGGTTACTCTATTCAATCCATTCTCCTGATCTCACACCAGTTGCTAGTGAGAAGGAAGAAGAGGGAAAGTTGATGAGAGAGGAAGAGAGGACACAAGTACCTTCTTAATCCACAGCCACTTTCTTCCCTTCACCTCAACTTCTCCCAACCTCGACACCTTATGCACTACTTCCTCTTCTGTTACTTCCATCCAGTCAATTAATTTTGGAAAGACTTCTTATAGAAGGTTGGATTTTAGCTGGGCCTTGAAGAAAACCAGGGAAGAGAGGAGATAGGCTGAGGAGGGAGAATGTTCCAATCATGGGATTACACTCAGTTAAAATATCCAACTAATTTATGTTATGTTGACACCAAAACCAAACTAGAGAAGTCCCACAAATGGAAGTTGCTGAGACTAGAGGCTCTGGGGTCACATATCAACTGACATATACCCTGAATTTACTATGTAATAGTGTCATGAATTTCAAGTCAGAAGAGATCTTAGAAGTCATCTAGAGACCAATCACTTCATTTTACAGAGAAAAAAACTGATTTCCAGCAAAACTGAGTGAACTAAGGTCGTTACTTTCATAACATCTCTACATTATGCTCTCTTCCCTACTCTGATACTGATACTCTAATGCAAGTTTTTAATCACGTCACACTCAGACTATTGTAACAGCCTGTTGGTAGGTCTACTTGCCTCAAGTTTCTCCTTGCTCCAATCCATGCTCCACTCAGCTGCCAAAAAATCTTCCTTATGTGCAAATCTGACTATGCCATCCCCTACTCAAATTCCAGGTGGCTCCCTGTCACCTCCAGGATCAAATATAAAATCCTCTGCTTAATATTCAAAGCCTTTCACAACCTTGCCATTTCTCCCCCCAGTACTTTTCCAGTTTTCTGTCATCCCCTACATATCCTTCAATCCAGTGACACTGGCCTCCTTGCTGTTCTTCAAGCAAAATATTCTATCTCCCAGCTTGACATTTTAACAGGGTATATTCCCATGACTGGAACACTCTCCCTCCTCAACCTACCTCCTCTCTTCCCAGGCTTCCTTCAAGTTCCAGCTAAAATCCCACCTTCTACAAAAACATATTTCCAAATTCCTTGTTCTTCCAATGCCTTCTCTTTGCTGACAATTCCTTATTTGTCCTGTATAAAGCTTGTTTCTACATATTTATGCGCATATTGTCTTCCCCCCCGCCTTAGATGGTGACCTCCTCAAGAGAGGGACTACTTTTTGCCTTTCTTTGTACCCCCATAACTTAGCCCAATACCTCGTACATAGTACACACAACTCTAAACACACTTGACTCTAAATCAAATCAACTAATAAGCATTTATTAAGCACCAATTATGTCAGGCTTTGTGCAAAGTACTTTGAATAGAAAGGCAAAAATGAAATAGTCTCTGCTTTAAAAAAGAGCTAACATTCTATGTGGGAGACAACATGTACACAGAATATATGCAAAATTTATACAAAATAAATATAAGATAATTTTGAAAAGGAAGCACTAGCAGCCAGGGAATGAAGTAAGGCCTCATATATCTGAAGTGGCATCTGACCTAAACTTTGAAGGAAAATAAGGATTTTAAGATAGAGGAAAGGAGAAAATCTCTGCATGAACAAGTCACTTAATGTCTCTGGGATTCCATTTCCTCACGTGTAAAATGAGAGGGCTGGACTGGGTGATGTCGAAAAGCCTTTCCAATTATAAATGCCAGGAGCTCTCTCTCTGTAGCTTCATAACAAGCCTTCGAGATAGGTAATTCCGTTTCATCCTAGGATTTAAATCTAGCTGTTTCACAGACATATGGATGTGAGACTTAAGCTATTTCATTGCTGACAAGTGAAGCATCTGGCTGGACAGAGGGCCTGTTACCACAGAGAGGAACAAAGCAGCTCCTGGTTCTGTAAGACAACTACACTTTGACCAAAGGGTCCTCCTGGTCTCCAAACAGCTTACTCTAAAGCTAGCTCCTTGTCACCAAGATGAGATCTCTAGTGGGCAGGAGACTTCATAAAGAACACTTCTGGAGTCAAACATGCAGAACTGTAATGAGGATAGTCTTGACACAAGGAAAAAACATGCTCAGACCATAGCAAAACAGTCCTAAACCCTTATCTTTCTCTATCTCCCATGGTGCTCCTGACATCCCTATCTCTGTGGATGCCAAGCCATTTAATCTAACAGATGAGTATTCTCATTTATTAATTTTTTTTGGTCTTAACATGTGGTTTCATTGTTGTAGGGGGCAGCCCAATAAGTAAATTCTTTCTACCAACTGGTTTTTGCTCTGGAACTTACGGAGCAATGGTATACAAATTATTTGATTGCATGCCACTATTAGTAAAAATATTTTGAGAGTGTATCCAGTAAGCAAAAATGTTTGAGGATGTATCACAAATGTCTATTTACTTAATTATACATATGCATTATTCTACCAATAATGATGTTCATTATAAAATTTATAACAAAACAGGTACTTTTAAAAGAATAAGATAAAAATGAAATAATATTTGATCCCACTGAGAGAAATGTATAATGTAGTAAAGAGCCAGAAAGACCTGGGTACAAATCTCACCTCTGACATATAATGGCTATGTGACCTTGGACAAGTCACAAAGTTTTTATTCACTATCACTTTCCCCACAACCCAAAGCCTAACCTCTTAGGGTAAATGCTCCAACCACAAAGTGTTCTAGGGGTAGGGGACAGAAGTGTAATTTTCCCAGTGCTACCTGTGCAGCTGCTGTGGACAGCAGTTAAAGTTATAACTGCCCTAAGGGGATACCAGTCTCAGAAGTGGAGAGGCTGGGACCTAGCACATCAGAGGGAGGGTGCAGATCATTGGGTGATAAGAATTATATTGGATTCTCATAGAGAAGACAGGATGCAATCTATCATAACATCATATATTTCCAGCTAGAAAAAACCATAAAGGTCATCTAGTCCAACCTCCTATACCCCTTTAGGTCAAGCTTCAACTTTTCAGGGAGTCCCTTCTCCACTCTGGAGACCACTGTGTTAAGAGAGTTGACTATGACTAGGAGGTTAAGTGATTTACCCAAGGTCACACAGCTAATATGTTCCAGAGATAGGACTCAAACCTAGTTTATCTTAACTCTGAAGTAGGTTCTCTAGTCACTATAAAACAATGCCTTTCTTTGTATATTAAATGGGAATAATACTCTGGTTAATCAACAAGCATTTATTTATCTTATTATATGCTATCCATTGGGAATTAAGGTGAAGAATAAATCTGAGAAATACAAGTAAACTTTTCCTGTTACAAGCTAAGAAAAACAGAGAATTCTGGCCTTTTACCTCCTAATTTTTAAAAACTATTTTTAAGATGTCTTTTTGGAAGTAAAGCACATTGTTTCTAAAGTCAACTACACTTTCATCCCTTTTTAGAAATATTAATGAAGCATTTTTAAATTGTGAAAGTCTGAATACCTATTATTACCCTTCTTTAACTATCAATTCAGAAACTATGCCCTACTCTCCTCTCTCTAGATCACCATTCTCCAAAGCAGGCAGTGAACAGACCTTCATCCCAACTTAGAGCAGGGAATGGACAAAGACAAGGAGGCCTAGAGGGACCATTAGGATAATGATGAATCTAAGAGAAGAAGTTGTTTTGATTATTTGATTTTATGTAAATTAGGAGAATCTTTTGAACGGGAAAGGAGATTCCTTCAATGAACCAATCAAATGGTTTAGGAAAATGTTTCTCCAAGGGTACGCTGAAACTTAAATGACTACTATTCTGTTTGAGGAAGAAAACTGGCAATGGAACTTCTACGTTATCCTGAACCCAGCAACTATATTTGTCCATATCATGAAATATAGCTTGCTCAAGAATCCTATAAATATGTTTTTCAAAATTATTTGATTTAGAGAGCTATCTGAGGGCATGAGTGGACTCTGTCAGTTTAGACATTTGTCTCTCAGCAAAATAATGTTTAGATTAGAATCATCATAAATTAATAAAAATTATTTCTGGCATGCACTGTTCCTGCAATGCAGAGTAGTATATCATGCAGGGCTTTTTTTCTTTTGAAAATGTGTATAAATTTAGATAGGAGGCAGCTAGGTGGCTCAGTACATAGAGCACTGGGACTGGAGTTAGGGAGACCGGAGTGCAAATCTGGCCTCAGATACTTACTAGCTATGTGACCCTCGGTAAATCACTTAACCTCTGCTTGCCTTAATCCCCTGGAGAAAGAAATGGCAAACCTCTCCAGAGTCTCTGCCAAGAAAACCCCATGGACAGTATGGTCTATGGGGTTATGAAGAACCAGAGATGACTGAATGACCAAACAATAAATTTACATGGACACATAAGTCATGGTCCTATGAACAAATAAAAAATTAAATTAAAATAGGAATTATGACTAATACCCTGCTTTTTAAGTTTATTCAAACTGTCTTATAGCAAAATTATCTTTAAAGACTGATGAAAATAGTGCTTTAGTAAATTTTGTGCGGTTTGCAGACTTTTTTTAGATCTACAAAATAAAATTGCATTCTTATTTACAGAGATACTATATTGTTTGAGGATGAATCCTATGCTTAGTTTAGCTATCACATGCCTAAATTTTGAAATCACCCAAAGCTTTGTTTTGCTGCAATTCTAATATATATTCAGTGATAGTTCTTTCTCTCCCAAGAAATTGTGCAGCTATTTATAAACATATTTCATTCATATTCTCTCTTATCCAAGGAAGAAAAGAATGAATGGGAGCAGCCAGTTGGCGCAATGAATAGAGCACCAACCCTGAAGTTAGGAGGACCTGAGTTCAAATCCTGCCTCAGACACTGAATACTTACTAGCTGTGTGATTTTGGGTAAGTCACTTAACCCCAAATGCCCTGATTCCCTCCCTTCAAAAAGAAAAAAGAAAAAATGCATGTAATCTTTAAAGCCATATCTATTTCTGTGTCAATAAGTCAATTTCCCTGGTTGTCGATTAAAGTTACTGTGAGCTCTTTTGTTGACTTCCTATTCCAATGAAATAAAAATATTTCAATTTCTTAATCTGTTGTGTTATTTAACCCATGACCTTTTCCTTAACTTTTTATCATTTTTATCTTTTTTTATATTTTATTACATTTTTATTTTATTAATAAAATATCTTATTATATATTTTATTTATTTTAACATCATTCTGACAGCTAGATCATTTACCTTCCTATACCATCCTAATCAATAATTTTATTGAAGATTTTCTTTTGTAATTTCTGTCTCATTTTAAGTTTTGGTTATTTATCACCAAATATAAATGGCCTTTTAACTATGCTGGAATATGTGATTTCACTCATATAACCTATTTTAGGTGGATGAATATGTATTGATAGTGCACTTACTATGTGCTACACACAGTGCTAGGCACTGAGGACAGAATACAAAAAAAGAGACATCCTTGCCTTCAAGGAGCTTCTATTCCAATACAGGAAAACAACATATGGGGCAATGGCAGCAAAAAAAGGTAGTTTTTTGTCTGGGGAATCACTAGGAGGCTAAGCTGATAAATAGGGCAATTAACTGACATGATCTTTATAGAAGCAATGTTATTACTGATTTGACTACCATGCTCCAGAGTAAGAGGTGGGTGGTGCTATGTATTAATGGCAAGCAAAGAACAAGATGGCCTGGGTACATAGTTGGATGGCTAGGTAGAATGTGAAAGTGAAGCATGGTCTGAGGCCAAGCAGTAAATATACTAAGGTGAAGAGGGCTGGTGTACATTCACTGAGTCATGGATCAAGAAAGCAGGATGCTCAAAAGTGGCCACCTGTATTATTAACCATCCAAAGTTAAATATTAGAATTTGTTGTACGGGCTTTCTCAACTTAAAGTCACTAATTGTTTTAAAGGAAACACTACACAGGTGAAAGAACATTACATTGATCATCTATTTCCATTACAAAAATGTTAACAGAGAGAAGGTGCTTCCTGAGCAACTAAAGTTCAGACTAGAAATCCTTAATACTGGTCCTTTAAGAGGCCTAGACTATAATAGGGTTAGAATATAGTTTCTCCTAAAGGTGATTCAAAAGGTGATTTTTTTTGGAAGAAAAATATTTTTACTCTTTGCTGAATACTTAAGAAATCTAACAGAAGGGCGGCTAGGTGGTGCAGTGAGTAAGAGCGCTGGCCTCGAAGTTGGGATGACCCGAGATCGGATACAGCCTCAGAAAATGAGCACCCACACATAAATAATGACCGGCCATGTAACCTTGAGCAAGTTACTTAACCCCAATTGCTTATAAAAATTAAAAAAAAAAAAAGAAATCTAACAGAGATACTACAAAAATAAAATACGACAAATTCACAGAATATTAGGGTAGGAAGAAACCTCAGCAACCTTCAAGTAAAATCCATATGTGAAAGAGTCCCAAAGAGAACATACCTGGCAAATGGTCACCTAGCCAGCCACCACTGAGAAAGAACAAACTACCCTCCTGAGGTAGCCTCAGATCTTTTCTTGACAAATTATTCCCTAACCAAGTCTCCTCCAACTTCTATTATCTAGTTCGGTGGACTAGGAAGTGGTGCTATGCATTCCCTTTCCCTTTCAGTGTTAATCCTTTTACATTAGAGAAATATGAGTCTACTGAGCCTGGTAGGGTGTACCCCACTCCTATATTTAAAGTCATGGTTTAAAAATTCAAACTCCATTCTCGGATACCAATTGCCCACCCACCAAATGTGCTTTTCTCTTTTATGTCCACTGCTTTCCAGAAAAGAAAATACCACCTATGCCCTATGTTTTTCAGGTTCTTGCCTGAGTTTTTGTAATCTTTGGCAATACTTTATAGGGTCTTTATTTTTGGTCTTTATTAATTTGTTTACTTTTAGTTTACAAGATTCAGTTCCACAATTCCTTGAGTTTCAAATTTTCTCTCCCTCCCTCCTTTCACACCCCCGCCCATGGTGGCACATAATATAGAATCTGCAAATACTTTTACATTAGACATTAGTCAGTTTATAAGATGGAATGAACAATGGGAAGGAGGAAACAAAACCAAACAGAAAAATGAAAAAGAGCAGGTAGTTTGCTTCAGTCTAAATTCAAACTCAGTTCTTTCACTGGATGTAGGCATCTCTCCATCATGAGTCTTTTGGGTTTCATAGGGTCTTTCTGGGAGTATCATTTATGCCCATGTGAATCACCAGAAAGGGGTAACAGTCATCCATTTTGAAGATTTTGTCACTTCTTAGATATATGTCCCAGAAAGTCAACAGATCTTTTGTTGCTATCAGTTAGTAAACTAATAACCATCTCAGTAATGCTAATTAATTAGGGAGTCAACAACTATAACTACTACTTTCCTACATCTGACCTGATGACCCCTTACCTGAAAATACCTTTACATCTACTTTTCTTAGAGGATAAGCAACTGCCTCCTCCTTAGAACATTCTCCACTTTATGAAGATCCACATATATACAAGTGGCTATGCATGCATGTATGTATATATACATATGTACATCTAAATACATAACTATATATCTGTATCTTCAGGGATCCTTCTTCCTTTACTCATTTGTTTTTTTTTCACATGTATCTTTTTTTTAAACAAATGCTTTATTAACTTCTGTTTTACATCATTCATGTCCACCAGATTTTGAGTTACAATCATTTCCCCCCCATTATTCCCCTACCCAACCTCCCAGAATAGCAGTCCCACAAGATATCGCTTCCTCCAATCTGCTCTCTCCCATACCTTCTCCCATACCCCCTTCGACTTTTCCATTAGAGGAAGGTGAATCTTTGTGTCCCAATGCCTGCACATCTTATCTCCCAATTACAAGCAAAAGAGTATTAATAATAGTATTTATATATATTTGAAACATTTAATCTTAAGACCTCGAATTTCAGATCCATTTCCTTCCTCCCTTGTCACCCATTCCCTCTGGGAAGATAAGTTATTCAGTATATGTTGTACATGTCTAGCTATGCAAAACATTATCATAGTAGATATATTGTACAAGGCTGCTTATAATTCCCTCCAACTCACCCCACCCCCCACCTGGTCCATTCCCTACATGATCCTGTCCCTCTTCTATAGTGGGTACTTCCAACCTCCCCTCCCCCCAAGGATGCCCCCCCATCCATCATCTCTCCTCTCATCCCCCTTCCCCCTATTCTGCTGCAGGTTGAGATATCCCATTTAGTATGTATGTCATTCTCTCCCTGAACCAAATTCAATGAGAATGTGGTTATGCCTTTTTCGCCTTCCTATTCTCCCCCTCCCTTGCAACCACTTCCCCTTGCTTCTACTACATGAGATAGTTTACCCTACCCTGTCTCTCCCCATCTCCTCTTGCCACTTTCCTCTCTCACCTTGTAATTTCATCCCTTGAGTATTCTCCCTTCCCAACAAATTCAACCTATGCCCTCTATCCATATATAACTGTAACCATATACACACACATTCACATATGTATTCATATGACCACACCCCCTTCTTCCATTATTTTCATAGTGAGAAAGATATCATCAGTCACAGTTATTGCTTTTCCATATAGGAATGTAAATAGTTCAACTTTGATAAGTTCCTTTTGATTTCTTTTCCCTGATTACATTCTCAGGCATCTCTTCCTTCTTGTGTCTGGATGTCAAATTTTCTATTCAATTCTGGTTTTTTTCTCAAGAATGCTTGAAAGTCCTCTATTCCACTGAATGACCATATTTTCCCTGAAACAAAATACTCAGTTTTGCTGGGTAGGTGACCCTTGGGTTCATTCCCAGTTCTTTTGCCCTCTGGAATATCATATTCCATGCCCTTTGATCCCTCAGTGTAGAAGCTGCCAGGTCCTGTGCTATTCTGACTGTGTTTCCACAATATTGAAATTGTTTCTTCCTGGCTGCTTGTAGTATTTTCTCCTTGATCTGGGGATTCTGGAACCTGGCCATAATATTCCTGGGAGTTTTCTTTTTGGGATCTTTTTCAGGAGGTGATCGGTGGATTCTTTCAACCTCTATTTTGCCCTCTGGATCTAAAACATCAGGGCAGTTTTCCTTGAGAATTTCTTGAAGGGTGATTTCTAGGTTCTTTCCTTGATCATGGCTTTCAGGTAGTCCAATAACTTTTAAATTGTCTCTCCTGGATCTATTTTCCAGGTCAGTGGTTTTTCCCATGAGATATTTCACATTGCCTTCTAATCTTTCATTTGTTTGGATCTGCTTAACAGCATCTTGATTTCTCATAAAGTCACTAGCTTCCATTTGCTCCAGTCTAACTCTGAAGGAATGAATCTCCTCAGTGAACTTTTGAGATTCTTTTTCCATCTGGCAATTCGACTTTTTAAGGCATTCTTCTCCTCATTGCCCTTTTGGGCCTCCTTTGCCATTTGAGCTAGTCTATTTTTTAAGGTGTTGTTTTCCCCAGTCAGGCTGTTGACCCTCATTTCATACTTTTCCTGCATCCTTCTCATTTCTCTTTCCAATTTTTCCTCCACTTCTCTTATTTGATTTTTAAAGTCCTTCTTAAGGTCCTCTATGGCCTGCAACCCACTATGTTTTCCCCTGGGGCTTTTGGAGCAGGACTTCTGACCTCACAGTCCTTTTCCCACTCTATGCCCCCAAAATAGGAGTCTAGGGTTGCATTTTTCTGTTTCCTTTGCCTTGGCATGTTACCACTTAATTGCTTGACTTTTGGGCTTGTTGCCACACTATGGCTTTAAGGCCAGATAGAGGAATTTTCATCCTGAATGTGTGGGGGGCAACTTCCGTTTCTGGCAAGCTGTAAACCCACCCATGACTTCCACCCTAGATCACAATCCAGATCCAGGGAGGTTAAAGCAAGAACAATTACCCCCAAGACTGATCACTGGATCTCCCTACAGTTCGCAGGCCAGGAGCTGGAGCTACCTCTGAAAACTACAAAATGGTGTGTCTCCTCAGTGGCTTCTAGCCCCCAGGGGAGGGAGCCGACGCATTCCCCAAATACTGGTCCCAAAGTCCATAGGATACAAACCTCTTATTTTGTCCTAGGCATGTCTATGTTGATAATTCTGGAGTCGCCACAGCTGCTGGTGTTCTGGGGTCTGTCCAGTCGGCTGCTGGCCCTGCCGCCCTGGGGCTAAAACCTCGGCTCACGGGGTTCCGCTCAGCTTGGCTCCCCGCGCTCTGCGTGTTGCCCGCTCCCAGAGCACTGCGCTGGTCCTTCCTGCAGGGCTGCTGGGCTGTCTTCAGCGGGGGGTTAGCTTCTCTGTGTCGTTCTGTGGGTAGTGGGGCTCCAGAAGTTGTTCAGAGTCCCCTTTTACATAGTTTGGGGGGAATCTAGGGGCAGAGTGGCTTGGATGAGCTGTTTCTACTCTGCCATCTTGGCTCCACCTCTCCTTTACTCGTTTACATCACACTCCTTCACTATCCAAACTTCTAGCTCAGGTTAGGATTACTCTATAACTCTTCAGATTCTTCTTTCCTTTAACAATTAAATTTCTCTCTTTTATGTTAGGAAAAGAAAATTTGGTGAAGCTAATGGACGAATAAAACTACAAAGTCCTGATTCAGGCAAATTATATATTGAGATTACTGATTTGTTTAAGTCTATATCTTAATCCTTCTTGCTATCTTATCATTTTATCTTGAAAAATGCCACCAAATCAAAGTCATACATACACTATCCTCCTTATATATGGAAACATAGACTGTTTGCAGATAACTTAAATTATGTAACATCTGTCGAAATGTCTTAGAAAATGAGGAAACATCAAACATTGGTACTCCAGCTCTACTATCTCATCTTCCATAAGGGATAACTGCATTTAACTTTGTTTCAAAATAAGGTCCCCTTAGAAGCAAGAGGTGACCTTCATTCCAACAATTCCATTTAACAAATTATAGTTAAGTAACTTGGCAGTGACGCATACAGGAGAAAGATCATTTAGAATATGCCCGAAGCATAGAGGATCATCCTTATTTTAGCAGGCAAAGCTACATGCTTCTGAGTTGCAAGATGATTCAACTACTTAATTCATGAAGTGTCCCTCTCCTTCTTATGGACAAGATCTTCCTCCAATCACTGGATTATACAATTTTATCTGTTCAAAGTTTAAATCTTTATATTTCTAATTCCTTTATCACTTATTTTACATGAAATTAACCATTAAAAAAGTCATTTTGTTCACATTACAAAAATTTTCCTAAAAATCTGTTTTATTTTCTAAATACTATGCCTGAGGCTGAACCTCAAGGGAAACCTACTCAATTCACTAAAATGCTTTTCAGTCTAGTTTTAAATGGCTTAAGAAATGAGGTTTACTCATTCTTTGTCATATTATGCCTTCTTACTTCCAATGGCTCATGAGCAAGTTTCAAGATTAACTTCCGATTTGATTCAAACTTTAAGGAATATATATTAGAACAAGTAGATAATTTTTTTTTCCTGTTCCCTAGTATTTTATTAAGTCTAGACATTCTTCATCATTTGGTTTTCCTAGGTTGACAGTTAAGTCAAACTCTTTAAGTGATCATAGATCTCATTTGTAAGGTTCTGCAATGTTCTGGGGCTTGATGAAATCAGCACATTGTCATCCATAAACAGGACCTCACCATCCATGGAGAAGCCTTCCTCAACTTATACCTTGCCCTGGATCTCTTCTATTACTGTAGCAAACAACTTTGGAGAGTATATATTTCTCTATGTTATCCTTCATGTAATATTATCATCAGAATTAGTTAAAAACAAAAATGACTAATAATAAAAAATATGATGTACAATTGAAACCACTTAAATTGCAAATACAAAAAGGCATTTGATCCAGCAGAGCAAAACACTGCCTTGATATCTTTTTTTTTTTTTTTTGGAGGGCAGTTGGGGTTAAGTAACTTGCCCAAGGTCACACGGCTAAATTTTTGTTTCTGTGGGCGTTAAGTGTCTCAGGCCAGATCTGAACTCAGGTCCTTCTGACTCCAGGGCTAACGCTCTACTCACTGCACCACCTAGCCGCCCCCTTGATATCTTTTTTCAACAAAGCAACTCTTATCCATACATCAAAATCATCTGAAAGATGTATTATAAGAAAAAAATCCTATTTAACAATCCTCTGATAAATTTCAAGCAAGGCATAAAATGGAGGATATGTATGCTTGCCCAAGCTATTTGTTAAAACTCTGATGAAGTCCATAGTGAAGTCCAGGTTGAAGAGGAATTTCTTTTCTAAGATACGGTTGTTCAGATGTTTCTGTTTTCAACATCAAGCTAGAACACTGAAGAGCTCCTGGAAGATATCTGTAATAACTAAAAGGAGTTTGGCCCAACCATTCACACGAGAGACCAGATGGATGAAGAACTGCTCAGATTATAACATGCATCTAGATAGACAGACTATGGGATTTGTCAATCTGTATGTATATCTGGGAAAAGTAGCACACATGGACAATAAGCTGATCCCATAACTGAACAAGAGAAGTACAGTCTTTAGAATAATAGTCTTTAGGAAATGTCAAAAGCTCCTTTAGTGACTCCCATTTTCCCATGAGATCAAAGGCCCATCTTTTTAATATGAACATTCTACTAGTAATTCTCTACAGCCTCCCCCTCCAAAAAAAGGAATATAAATCTCCAAAAAATAAAAACTACTATCAGAAGACCATGTGCATGGTCAGTATGAGCAGGCTGCAATATATAACCAATGATGCAGTGGGTATGGTTGGTTTGCGTAGGCTGTGACAACAAGAACTCCAAAGAACAGAAGTAAAATATACTATTAAGGAATTGTATGATAAGAAAAGGAGGAAGGTTACTCCCATGAAGAGAGTAAGAGATGGCAGGTAAAGAGAAAGCTTCACTGTTACCTCTGTGAGATTAACCAAAAGCAAAAAAAGGTCTATGTGACTCTGGGTGGATCCCCTATGACAAAATTAGGGGACAACATGGACAGGAGTCACAAAGTATAGAGTAGCTATGGAAAGGCTATAATTTGTATCATTAGAGGGCAATTCCAAATCAATGAGATCATGGGTCCATTAGAGTAATTGATATTAATGATTAGAGGATAATTAAATGAGATTATCTCTGTTGTGTCTTTCAAGGATTCTTATATAATTGACAGGTGCATGGGAGATATATTGTTGGAGGAGAGTCTATAAGGATATGGGAGGCTCTGCCAAATGTTTTTTGTTTTTGTTTTTTAAGTCACAAGCAATAAGCACAGTAGCATCTTGTATTCTCTACATCTTTCAACATATTTAGTGATATCAAAGTCATAGCGTGTTGTGAAATATCACTTGCAAAAAGTCTGGGTTTTCCTATCTAATACCTTCATCAACAATGCATTCCCCGGCTAAGTGCAAAGATTGGTTTCATTAAAACTATATAGCTAGGAGAGTAGGAAGAATATGAGAATTGATATTCTTCTTGATTGCCTTGTGATAATGAATCCGAGACTTTTTTCCCCACACCTTAGATATTTCCCTTCATCCAGAAACCTTAAAAATTAATCCCTTAATGCTGTCAAGATTGTGTCATCTCTACTGTGGACTCTCTGGATATATTTGGTCTAGTTCAGTTGTTTTTCCTATCTTTGTTTTCTTCAGTACCAATTCCATAAGGTTAGGTTGTTTTTTTTTTTTTTAACAAAAATCTTTGCAGATCTTTTCTATCTTTCTTCTATTGACTTTACCAAACATCAAAGTCTTATCTGACTAATTACCAAGCTGTCTGACCAAGCTAAGCCTCCTAACTCCCTATTTATAGTTTATGGAGATCCCAAAAGGACAATGGAACCAATAGCTGCACTCGTTCCCCACCCCACTCCCAAGTCAATGATGACAATATCAGAAGGATATATATCTTCTTATATACCCCAACTGATATTAAGCCTTAGGAAAAAAGAATCAAAAGCAGTTTATGCCTCAATTTTCTCATTTGTAAGAAATCTGGAGAACCCTTGGCTGCTTTCCTGCCATAAAATAACATTTACTTACATATTTTTCTCCAACCTTCCTTTTTTTAAGCCAACATTGTATTTACAGTCAGAAGAAACCTGATGCAACAGAAAACTGGCCTTGGAGTCTTATAGACCTAGGTTCAATTCCTGCCTCTAACACATTATAGCTATGGGACCCTGGGCAATCATTTAACCTGTTAGTGCTCCAGGTTACTTTCTAAGAGTACCAGTTGTAGAGCAGGTGTCAATCTACAATAATAGAGGGAGTTTCCTCCCTAGGAGCTACTTATAGCAATGAAATCACAAATTCAATCAAAAAAATTGTTTTTATCAACAAGGGCAGGGGCAGGGAAGGAGGGTGAAAAGGGTGAAGAGATTTTCTGGGTAACCTGCTACTTTTTTCAGGAAGCAAAGATTCTAAGAAATGCAGCTACAATTAGAAACATAACATTTCATTCTCTTAATCTTTCTTTTCCAAGTTTCCTTCTCACCCCTCTCCCCTGAATCACATGAGCAGTTTTACCTGTCCCATGACACTGCTGATTCATATAAAGCTTACATTCTACTAAAATCCTTCAGGTCTTTTTCACAAGAACGGCTGTCTAGCCAGGTCTCTCCTCATCCTATAATTGTAGAGTTATTTTTTGTACTTAATCATAGGACTTTATATTTATCCCTATTAAAATTCATCCTATTAGATATAACCAGTCTCAGCTGTCATGACTTTTTTGGATCAATTCTGTGTACGCTATCTATCCCACCTTTGTGCTTCTGGAAATTTTATTTTCAAGTATATTCTCCTCCTTTCTCTAACCAAAGAGCTTTTCCCTATAACAAAATTTAAAAAAAATAAAAGAGCTAATAAACCAGTCAGTATCCTGACCACATGTGACAGTATATGCAATATTCCATACCCATAATCTACCACCCCAAAATAAAGGGAAAGAGGAGTGCTTTATCATCTGTTCTCTGGAGTCAAACTTGGTCATTATAATCAAATAGTTTTAGTTTGAATTGGTTCTTTCCAAGTTGGTTCTTTCTTATTTATACTGCTATATACTGCTATACAGTGCTCTTTTCGTGATTCTATTTATTTCACTATACATTATTATGTATATATGTATGTATGTGTATGTATGAAATGTTTCTCTGAATTCTTCGTATTTGGTTCTTAAGGTATGATAAGACTCTTTAGCTTTACATATGACAATTTTTTTTATCCATTCTTCAAATGAAAGGCATCTAACTTCGTTTCCAATTCTTTGTCCAAACACACACACACACACACACACACACACACACACACACACACACACGCTTAATATTCTGGAATTTAGGACCTTTCTTTCTCTAATTTTTGTGAAGTGTATGCTTATCTCTGCATCAGAAGATATGAACAGTTTAACAACATTTTTAACTTTAATAACTCCAAATTGCTTTCCAAAATGGCTACACAAATTCATAGGTGAGCAGGTAGAAATTCAACAAGCAGTGATTACTATGTGCTGACTGTGCTAAGCACTGCACATACAAATACAAACGAAAAGAAAGACAGTCCCTGCCACTTAGTAGCCTACATTCTAACGAGGGAAGACCAAACAGAAAAAAGAGCTGAAAAGGTTAAGAGGAGATGAAGGATATAGGATGATGAAGGCACAGCACTGAAGTCAGAAAAATCCAAAGTACAGCTATGAGGGGAATGAAGGCTGGTTGGTCTGGATCATCATCTAAAACAGAAGCCTCAGGAAGAACTAATCAAAAGGCAAATGAGCATGGGTCAAGGGATGTTCCAGGATAAGAAGACTGATGGAGTGGGTGGGTGTCTGGATGGCTAGATAGATGTTCCAATGACCCCAGGAATTGATGTCCCAGGGTAAGGAGTCCACTGGGATGGGTGTGTGGGTAGATGATTAGATGTTCCAGAGTGAAGAGGTCCTAGCATGTAGGAAGACCCCAGGCTTCAGAGTGAGACTGAAGTTGAAGCATGATATTAGAGTCCAGAAATTAAGAAGCATACCTAGGAGAAGAATGTTAGTGTCTTTCACAGCCCCTCCAATAGTATTTTCTTCTTTTGTTATCTTTGCTGTTTGGAAATTTTATAAGTATGTCATTTGTGTCTCTAAGAAGTCACTGATAAAAATACTGAACAGAAAAGGACATGTACCATTAAATATCTCCTGTTAGGCTGACATCTATACATTAATCAATACTCTGAATCCAAATGTTCAAACAGTTTTGAATTTACCTAACTGAACTACCCATAAATCTTTCTCCTTGTATGATATCATAATGGACTTTGTTCAATGTTTTACTGAAATCTATGGCATTTCTCTTATCAATGAACCTAGTAAGTTTTCAAAGCAATTCACATGTATTATTTTACTTATAATCACAATGCCCCATGAAGCAAACAGAACAGGAATCTCCATCCCAACTTTGCAAATTAAAAAAACATATATTGACTGGTTAAATGACTTATTCTTGAATCAAATAGCTTACTAGTGGCAAGGCTAGAACAAATCTCCCAACTACTAGAGCAAAAAGGTCTCATAACACTCTACAATGCTTTGCTATATCATAATTGTATAAAGTCCTTCAAATTACAAGGATTTCTTAGCAAAAGAGACTGGCACCTCTGTAAATGAGAGTTATCTGTAAAGTCAACATTTATAGCAAGCCTAGCTGATGATACAGAGCATATTATCAAGACTTCATTTCTTCAAAAACTGGTACCTCAGAGAAGGGAACACTTGATTACAGAAAAAGAGATGGATAGGAAGAGGAAGAAAACTCAAGGGGGGAGGCTGAATGGAGAAAGAGGATAAAACATGGCATCTGGGGAATCCAGAGTTGCCAACAGTGAAGAACTGAAATGGAACAGAAACATGTATTGACTACTAGGGAAGCTGCTGGCTCCAACAAGGTGATAGCTGCATCTGGAACAGAATGACAGCCAAGAACTATAAGTGACAGGGTTCATGGCTGCCAAGATATTAAGCTTTTTTTCCCTTAGTCTGCAGACAGTAATATGGATAAAGGAGATTTCCCTCTCTAGACTATGCTGTGAAGAAGAAAATGGGAATGTATTCATCTAGGGAATGATTGCTGAGAATGTTTGCTTCATTTCTTTTTCTGTTCCAATTAAATATGTTTTACTACTTCTACTCTGTGGTATACCTAGCTTTTTTTGTTAGCATGTTCATAAGTGAGTATGTAAATCCAAATGTAGAAATACCCAGTTTTACACCAGGGTGAGGGCTCAAACCACAATTAAACTACACTTATTTTCAAAGTATCCCATGACTATCCATGGAAAATCTAGAGTGGAATCGAAAATGAACTACATATAAACTGCATGACTACAACACTGGCTGCCAGCAGCCTTGGCACTGTGAACCACAACCAGGAATACTGGAAATTTTGAGTTCTGAGGAATTTTCATATTGCAGTTCTATACTGCTTTCTTCAGGCTTCATTTGGTTGGGTATGAAATTCTCTATTCAAACAGACTCCAACAAGCAAGAAAATAAAATCACAGTAAATTCTTACTGTCCTATCAGGATAAACATAATTATAAAAAATAACTTGCATTTCCTTTTAGTCTTTCTTCCAAGTACAGCTATTTTCTGATGAAAATGCAAAATAATAAAAAAAAATGTTAGTACTAATGTAAAAAAAAATCAAATTCAAAATAGACATCTAGACAATTAAACTTTTGTAAAGTATCAACAAACATCCCAGAATTATTACTATTATCTTTAATCACACTATCTCTTCCTCTTAGCCTCCCTTTGTTATTGTTAGGAAAGCAAACCAATGATTTATGATTTCTGGGGTAAAGCGTCCTAATATCACAAGTTTCTTATAGGAGTTGAAGCCTTACCTCCAACACAGAGGTCACTTCACTTGACGGTTTTCTGACTGCCGTTTTTACTCTATCATCCCCCTCTCCTTTCTGCCTGCTGTTACTTAAACCATCCTCACAATTTCTCACAACAAATTCCCTAGACATTCCTTTGCACTTATGATATTCTCCACTGCATCACAATTATTTCTTGTGTCACAATCATGGTTATTTGCATACCTGTAACCTAACCATGCAAACCATAGAAGTTTGTTCAATTATACATAACTTTGCTCACAATCTCTTTTTGATTCTCATTCTTCCCTATGTGAGCATACTTTAGAGGTAAAAAGGTACATTTGAAAGAATATAGGTCATGGAGGTGAAAGATTTAGCATCTGATCCAAGATCTGCCATTTATTATCTATGTGGTCTAAGTAAAGTCATTTAACCTTTATGGATCTGTTTTTGTTTTCTTACTGTAAAATCGGGGAGAGACTAGCTGATCTTTGAAGTCTTTTCCAGTTCTAAATCTATGAAAAGAGTTTCAGCAAGGTGTTTCAGGACACTGCTGCCAAGAATCAACCCTGCCCATTCTCTAAATAGCACATGATCCAATTCTTGACGTTGCCTTTGACGCAGAAATTTAGTGAGCCAGAGGTTTTCTGAAAAGTCACAGCTCTCTTATGAACAGCGTAAGATAAAGTTTTCATGTACTAGCTTATAACTGCAGGTAATGTGAAAAGACTGCACTGATCCAAAAAACAAACAAAAACCTCAAAATGTTCTATTAATCTGTGCTCAATGTATGGGTCTCTGAAGTATACAGAAATACAAATAAAGATATCTCTTATCTCTGGAACTTCAGAGGTACACCCAAGATGTTCTTCCTTCTATCCCACACTACTCAAGTTATTGTCAAAAATAATGTCAAATGTTTTGTTATATACACAACTAATGTTATCTGTGTAAGCACATACATCATCTCTTACTACATACACACACTGAAAATTTCAGTTTTCAGTGTGTGGTTTAGAACAGCATAAAAGCAACATTCCATAGAAGCTCTGTGGTATAGAACAAAGAGAACTAGATTGGTGATCAGAGACCTTATTTAAATCCCAGTGCTCCTTCTATCAGTAATTTTTTGAACTTTAGACAGGTCACATTGAACTTCATTTTCTTCATCTGTGAAATGAGGAAGTTAGGCTAGACTGGCCTCCGAGGTTCTCTTCCAGTTCTAATCTAGGAGTCTTTGATCCCACATATTTAAATTATCTGCATGAATGAATAAATGAACAAATGAATGAATGAAAAGGCTACAGATAAAAACATTAAAGTAAAAAACTTCTATTCTCAAAGAGCATACACATTAGCTAAGGAGAAAACAATACATAAGAGAGTTCAGCTGCAATGCAGAAGAAAAGGCCTGAAGTCTGAGTGGAGCCAAGATGGTGAATTAGAAACAGGACTTCCCCATGGCTTCAGCTTCCACCTCCTCCAATACATGTAAAAAAATGACCCTAAGCAAATTTTAGAGCTACAGAACCCACAAAGTGACAGAGAAAAACAAATCTCCTACTGAAGGCAGCCTGGCAGGCTGGCAAGAAGGGGCTATCGCACCAAGCCAGGAGCCTAGCCCAGCCCTGCATAAGCCATGTGGTTTTGGCCCAGGGCAGCCCCAACCAGCAGTGGCCAGAGAAGACTTCAGGATAGTGAAGCACCAGTAGCTGTGGCAGTTTCCTGACTTCACAACCCATAAAGACCAAAGAGAAAGCAAAAGGTCACTGTAGAACTCTGTTGGAACAGGGCTGGACAGTCCAGCCACTGCCCCCAGGGTGAGAAACAATGGAGGTGCAGTGGCTATGTGGAGGTGTGTGGCTGCCTCAGAAGCTCCTAGACTGTAAATTGTAGGGGGATCAAGCAACTATTCGGAGGTAATTGCTCTTGCTTTAACCTGCTTGGATCTGAATCCCAGTCTTAGGTGGAGGTCCTGGGGTGTGTGGCCAGGTGCCATAGCCTGTGGGGGCTGCAGAGAGAGTGCCCTCCCAATTGCTCCAGCAACTGCAAAAGCCCCAGCGATTTGGGACAAAGCTCTTTCCATTCTGAAAGCAGAGTTCTATCATGGCAAAGAGTTCATAAGTCAAGTAATTGACTGGCAACGTGAACAAGGAGAGGAAAACACCCTCCTACTATAGATTCCTTTTCCTGAGACAAAAAGGATCAAAGCATGGAATGGGGAAGAAGATAAAATCAGAACTTCTGCATAAAAAGCTCCCAAGAAAGGGTGGCTAGGTGGCACAATGGCGTCAGGAGGACCTGAGTTCAAATTCAGCCTCAGACACTTAACACAAAAAAACTAGCTGTGTGACCTTGAGCAAGTCATTTAACCCCAATTGCCCTACCTTCCCCTTCCAAAAAGAAGAAAGAAAAAAAAAATCCCAAGAAAAATATGAACTGATTAGAGGTCATGAAGGAGCTCAAGAAGGATTTTGAAAATCAAGGAAGAGAAGTGGAGGAAAAATTGGGAAGAGAAATGAGAATGATGAAAGAAAATCATGAAAAGCAAGTCAACAGCCTGACTGAAGAAAATAAAACCTTAAAAAACAGACTAACTCATATGGCAAAAGAAGCCCAGAAAGCCAATGAGGAGAAGAATGCCTTAAAAAACTGAATTTGCCATATGGAAAAGGAATTTCAAAGTGTCACTGAAGAGAATAATTCCTTCAAAATTAGATTAGAGCAAATGGAAGCTAATGACTTTGTGAGAAATCAAGATACCATAAAATAAATCCAAACAAATGAAAGAATAGAAGGCAATGTGAAATGTCTCATGGGAAAAACCACTGACCTGGAAAATAGATCCAGGAGAGATAATTTAAAAATTATTGGACTACCTGAAAGCCATGATCAAAAAAAGAGCCTAGACACCATCTTGTAAGAAATTATCAAGTAAAATTGCCCTGATAGTCTAGAACCAGAGGGCAAAATAGAAATTGAAAGAATTCACCCATTGCCTCTTGAAAAGATCCCCAAAAGAAAACTCCTAGGAATATTATAGCCAAATTCCAGAGTTCCTAGGTCAAGGAGAAAATACTGCAAGCAGTCAGGAAGAAACAATTTGAGTATTGCGGAAACACAATCAGGATAACATAAGACCTGGCAGCTTCTACATTGAGGGATTAAAGGGCTTAGAATATGATATTCCAGAGGTCAAAGAATCTAGGATTAAAACCAAGAATCACCTACCCAGGAAAACTGAGTATTAATGCTTCAGGGGAAAATATGATCATTCAATGAAATAGAGGATTTTTAAGCATTCTTGAGGAAAAAATCAGAATTAAATAGAAAATCTGCCATTCAGATACAAGAAGCAAGAGAAGCATTAGAAGGTAAACAGGGAAAAGAAATCATAAGGAACTTATTAAAGTTGAACTATTTATATTCCTACATGGAAAAATCATCATTGTAATTCATGAGATTCTTCTCAGTATGAGGACAGTTGGAAGGGAATAAATAAATATTTTTATATTTATAATACATAAATATATATACACACACATATATATCTATGTATAAGAGGGTGTAGGTGTGTATAAATATATGTAAGGGTGTGCATATGTATGTACATATATACATAGACAGAGGGCACAGGTCAAGTTGAATATGAAGGAATGATAACTAAAAAATAAAATTAAGAGGTAAGAGGGGAATATATTGGGAGAAGGAGAAAGGGAGAGATAGATTAGGGTAAATTATCTCATAAAAAATAGGCAAGAGGGGGCGGCTAGGTGGCACAGTGAATAGAGCACTGGCCCCTGAGTTCAAATCTAGCCCCAGACACTTCTTAACACAAAACTAGCCGTATGACTTTGGGCAAGTCACTTAACCCCAATTGCCCTACTTTCCCCAAAAAGCAGAAAGAAAAATCTAAAAGAGGCAAGAAAAAAACTGTTACAATGGAGGGGAAAAGCAGGAAGGTAAAAGGGAACGGGACAACCTTACTCTCACTGCATTTGACTTAAGGAGGGAATACATACACACTCAACTGGTTATTTTACCCTACAGGAAAATAGGGGGGAAGGGGATGAGAGGGGGAAATGATAGAAGGAAGGGCAAACTTGGGGAGAGGGTAATTAGAGGCAAACACTTTTGAAAAGGGACAGTGATGGGGTGGCTAGGTAGTGCAATGAGTAAGAGAGCCGGCCTCGGAGTTGGGATGACCCGAGATCGAATCCGGCCTCAGAAAATGAGCACCCACACATAAATAATGACTAGCCATGTAACCTTGAGCAAGTTACGTAACCCCAATTGCTTTAAACAAAAAAAAGGAAAGAAAAGAAGAGAAAAGAAAAAGGGACAGTGTTAAAGGAGAAAATAGAACAAGTGAGGAGCAGGATAGGATGGAGGGAAATATAGTTTCACAATATACCTACTTTGGAAATGTTTTGCATAACTACACATATACAACCCATATTGAATTGTTTATCTTCCCAGGAGGGTGGGTGAGGAGGGAAGAAGGGAAAAAATCTGGAACTCAAAGTTTTAAAAACAAATGTGTATTAAAAAAAAGACTTGCTAAAAAAAAAAAAAAGATTCATTTCATCACCTCTTCCTTTCCCAAATGGAAAAGGTTATCACTGAACTTAATGCAAACTATGCCATTTAATCAGAAGGAAAACTCCACTGGTGTTCTACTTACAAAAGTCCTGTGAGGCATTTACTGATTCTGCTGCAGTTTTGTTTTTTAAATAACTTGTAGCTGTCAGTTTTTTTTTCCTTAAGTAAATATTACCATAATTTATTCCATTACTTTTCAGTTTCTAAGAAAAAAATCCCATCTTTTTTCATTAAGAAATATGTAAACTGTTCTTGTTTATAGAAGACATCCCTATATTTCTAACCAAATACCATTTTTTATGTTTGTGAATGTATATTTGTGTGTATTTATAAAAGCTGTACCTCATTGAAAGAAAATCCCATTAACCAAACCCTATTTTCCCCAAATTCCAGTTGAGTGATTCTTTATATAATTAATAGCACTATAAAATGAAATAATATTATTATTCTTAGATTCTACATCTTGTCTATTATGTAAGCATGAGAACAAGGTTTGCTCAAGAATACCCTAATGTCTCAAAACAATATTGTTATTTGTGTCTCATCTTAAATTTATGTTCTTCTAAGCATAGATATGAGGGAGAGGGAGAAGTACCTGATCTGTGATTTCATTTGTATAGAGAACTCTCTGGAAAGGAAAATTCCTCTACTTATGACCCATGGAGACTGGCACTTCTTCTGCAACTTAGAATCTTACAGAGTTACATAGAAGATTTAGAGGTTTAAAAATATACAGCTGGTATTTCTCAAAGATGAGACTTGAACTCTGGTCATTCTGTCTTAGATGAAAACTCTTCTATCCAATACATGAGATAAATTTGTTAATTTTACAAATTGTTTAGTAAAGATTCAATTTAGTGGATGAATTAAAACAATGGCTTTTATGATTAAGTATACCATAAAATTATTCCCCTAAACTATATAAATGTTATAAATATATTTTCTTGTAATAGATAAATAAAGCATGGAAAATTCTCTGAGTGCATACTCTAAGGAACAATATGATATATGCCTATGTATGGACCATTCTCAACATAGTGTTTTACCTTCGGGTCTGTTCTTCAACTTCTGTAGGAACTTTGTGAGCACCAAAAATGATAAAAATATTAGGAAACAGGTTTCTGTAAGGAAATAACTAAAGAAAATGAGGGTCGATTATGTATTTGAAGAAAGAAGTGAGATTGAAGGGTTTTAAGTCCATGAAGGACATTGCACCATTTCTATCAAAACCTAAACAAAAGATAATGAGCTTAATTTGCAGGATATTAAAGACATTTCTAAAATTATTGTAAGATATGCCTTCTAAGAGAAGACATACAAGGTTTTTTTTTCTCTAGAGACTTTTCAGAAAGTAGGCAACTACTTTTCTGGAATGTTTATTTAATCATAATAAATGTTTGTTGAAATAAAAAAAGAAAAAAAAAGAAAAAAGGGACAAGACAAATGGCAATGCCCAGGGATCCCTAGCATCTATCAGCAGGCTGCTCTAGAAGATGCAGAAGAAGTAAGGCAGACTGGAGGGCAATTGGGGTTAAGTGACTTGCCTAAAGCCACACAGCTAGTAAGTGTGTCAAGTGTTTGAGGCCACATTTGAACTCAGGTCCTCCTGACTCCAGGGCTGGTGCTCTATTCACTGCTCTACCTAGCTGCCCCTCTTTCTCTTTCCATTCTTCTCTTAAGATCACCTAGACATAACAGATTACTCTCAGTCTTTTAATTAGAATTTTTCTAAAATTTTTCTATAATTCCTGTGAGTGGGACAGGTGGAAACTTCTCAGGGAGTATTCTAAAATCTAGACAGATTTGTAGTAAATTACCAAAGACTTAGCAGCCTGGGACCCTTGCCTTACTTCCCTGGTCATAAGTTGAAGTTTTTGCTAAGATAAGCTAATGTGTAGGAGGGGAAAGTACAGACTCTTCATATCTAACCACAGGCCCAGATGTCCCAGACTTGTTTCCTCCGAGTTATTCATTTTATTTTGGGCAAGGGTCTTTTGTACCACACACCTGATAATGACAGGGTTCTGAGGGGACACGTGTCTCACTTCCCTATATTTGACTGTAAGTAGTTTATCTTATTTAGCACCTCGTCAGTTCATTAGTGTTTGCTTTTTTTTGTATTTCTCTTAATTTCAGTGTTAGAATGTTCTCTACATCTCTAGTCTTTTCATCAAGAATGCTTAAGTCATCTATTTCAATAAAAATCTATTTTCCCCAATAGCATAGCACTCAGTTTTTCTGGGTAAGTTATTCTTGGCTGTAAGTCCACAGATTTTGGTGTCTGGAATAGAGCATTCCAAGTTGTCCACTCCTTTAGAGTGTTATTTGCCTGTTTGCGATCCTATCTTTTACTCTGATCCGGACACTGAATTTTGTCTGTGATGTTACCAGTTTTCATTCTGAGGATTCTTTCAGGAAGTGACTAATGGATTCTATTTCCACTTTGCTCTCTGGGTCTAAGAGATCTGGACAGTTTTCTTTTAAGATTTCTTGAAAAGGGACGTCTAGGCTCTATTTTTTTGGTCACAGCATTCAGAGAGTCCAGTGTTTCTTAATTTTTTTTCTCCTCAATCTGTTTTCTAGGTCAATTGTTTTTACTATATCTTTTTTTTCCCTATTTTTTCAGTCTTTTGACTTTAATATTTCTTGCCTCATGAAGTCACTGTCTTCTATTCAGTCCATTCAAATTTTAAGGAAGTTTGTTGTTTGGATAAGGTTTTGAACCTCTGCTACTGCTGTACCTGGTTTCCCCATCCCCCAACCTCAGCCCTCCCTTAGAGAAATGAGCAGACTGCCAGGTGAGTTCCACCCTCCCCCAAGGGATGTCCACCTTTACCCAGTCAGCCCACCTTCACAGAGGTGGGAGGGCTTCCAGGTCAGGGAGACTTGGAAGGAATTTCGAGGTGTGTACTGTTTTTGGCCTATGCAAGTTTCTGCTTTCCTAATACCTAACCATTGGCTTCCTGGTAAACCTTTATAAAAATCGACACATTGTCCTTGCAGACTCACTGCTCGATTTGGGCCTGACCCTAAACAGTCCCACAGAAAATAAAATCCACTTCCAGATTTTACACTGAGGGATCTCTTGTCTCAGTCCTTTTGGCATAACATTACTGAAGAGGGAAAGGTGACAAGGAGGGGGGAGGGTAAGAGGTTCTGCCAGGGGCCCTGATCACTCTCAGTGACCAGAAACCCTGCAATTCAGTCTGGAAGGAATTCACCAGGCTCAAGCAAACTTGGAGCCGAAATTGTAAAGTTTATTGCTATGCTGCACAGCACTGCGCATGGCACAGTGGGTGAGGATTCTTAGGGAACCTGCAAACTTACAAAGGTCACAGGCATAGTTTTATGGAGTCAAGACAGTAAATCAGGTGCCAATTATGCTAACTAGGTGAGTAAGGGTGGGATCAGGGAGGAGTTAAGGAGTGGTCAGTGCTTAAAGGACCATGCACTTTTAATATCAACTGTGCAGGCATATTGCCCATGAATTCACTGGGAAATAGCCCAAGGGGGAGGCTACCTGGAAGTATGATTTTAGGCCTGACACTTCACTAAAGTCTATCCTCAGTCACTAAGCCACTAAGGAGTGCCCAATCTGCCACCCATCAATGTCAAGCTTGACAAGATAGATGTTGGGACCAAAGCCATCAGAGAAACAGTGTGGGTATAATTGGCTAAGGAGTTACCCTATAGATAGGGTACTGAAGAATTCATGGTGCAGCTAGCCACTCTAACTAAGGGAGATAACATTTGCCTAAGCTAAAATGTTTATAGATAGTTTTGTGAAGGATTCATAAGTAGCTTATTGTTTCAAGCAGAGATAAACAGTTCATGAGTTGTTGCTGGGCAGAGTGATGGCAGGGGGAGGGGGCAGAGTTAATGCTTTGAGACTGGGGAGGGGTAAGTGTGACTTTACAGACTCCTTTTACAAATTGATTTTACAGACATAGATCCCAAAGCACCCCATTTACAAATTGATGTTACAGACTGATATTACAGACTGATGTTATAAACATATATACATCCCAAGGACCCCATCACTACCATATTGTTATTCTTACCCCAATTCTTTCTTCAAAAGCTCTCATTTCTTTTCCAATTTTTTTCCTTCAAGCTTTCTCATTTCATTTATAAAAACATTGTTAACTTGAAAAAAAAAAAAACTTATGCTTCATTTAATTAATTCCAAAAATTCCAGGTCATTTGGTGCCCAAGCTGTGTTTTATCTAAGGTTTTACTTGCAGATGTTTTGGAGTTATTCTTTTATTCTAAGTTTGTGTCTTAAGTTTCCCTGCCAATATAATAGGTCCCTATGGTGTGATACTTTTTTAAAAATTCTGTTTGCTCATTTTTCTAGCCAACTTTCTGACTTTTAACTTGATGTTAGGGGCTAGGTTCTGCACACTTCTGGATGATTTGGGTTGATCCAACTGCTATTTTGGGAGGTACTAAGTGTTGTATTCTAGGATCTCAGGAACAGGCCAGATACCTGCAAGCTTTCAATGCTCCTAAAGTGACCTGATCCAGGGCAAAGTGGAGTTTTGCTCCCTGGGCTCTATAAGTTCCTGAGCAGACTTGGGTTTGAGTAAAAGCATCCAGATGGGAAATTCCTCTGGTTCAGAGTAATAGAACTGTAGGTTCCACTTTGGTCTGGGATTCCTACCCTGGTTATTCCTCTGCAGGCTGGGATAGATGTTGTAAATGAGATCCTGCTCTATTCCTGGGCTCCTAGAAACATTGCTGCTGCCTCCTTTTTAGTACACTAAGAGTTACCCTGACTCCCTCTCCAGAGAAGCCACTCTGGGTGCAGGTGCACTTCTCATTCTACCTGGATCTGTGCCCTAAAACTGTGTAGTGAGTGACAAAACCACCAGCTGGCACCCTTGTCGCTTTACTCATCATGGGTCTAGGGGTGCCCTAGTAGGGTGCCCTAGTAGGGCTTCCTCATACACACAGCTTTGGGTGGGCACCGTGTTTTATGCACACTGTGCTCTGGCCCTACATGTCCCCACTGTTGGAAGACCTCTCTTTCTCCTGATGCCAACCCAGACTTTGACTCACTGTGACATTTTCTAGATTTCCCCACCAAGATTTGATCTGGTGTATTTCCTAGGTTTATTTGGAAGAGGTTTGTGGAGTGGAACTCAACTGTATTGTTTCTTCCTTCTACTTTACTATCTTGGCTCCACCTCCAAAGCTATTTTATTTAAAGGGATGAATTCCTGAGCATCCATTCTTTAACTCTTTCCAAAAGTCCCATTTCTGGACAATTACTGCATAGGACACTGAAGTAAAATTTTTTAATATGTAAGGTGCATAATAAATAATATAAAAGAATAGTCCTTTCTCCATCTGTCCTAAAATCAGTCCTAAAATTTTTTTAAATAAAAATCAGTTTTTTGTCATAAAGATATCAAACTCTCTAGTATTCAAAGAAAAGAAAAATCAGTTAAGTCAAAGTAGAAAGCATCAACTCAAAGTATAATTTGTAAACTTCCAATGGAGATTACCAAGTCTTATAAAAAGAGAACAGTATGATGTAGCAAAAAATGCACTAGACTTGAATTTAAAAGACCTGTTTTTAAACCTCAGCTCTGTCATTTACCAGCTATGTGACCTTGGACAGGTTATTTCACCCCAGTTTGCTTACCAGTAAATAAGATGATGATAATTTCACTATTTTCCAAGTCCTGTATAAATGTGATCTGCTATTATATTTTATAGAACTTTTAGATACATATGGAAGAAGCAACTACTGCATCCTAAGGTAAATTTGACATGGTTCTCTATATGTCTGAGAAATGAGACCTTTATCAGAGATACTTGCTTCAATTTTTTTTTCACAATGACTACTGCTAACTTATTTCCCTTCCCTCTATTCCTCCTGCCCATTTATTCTATTCTCTCTATTCTTTCACCCTGTCTTTCCTCAAAAGTATTTTGCTTCTCAACCCTGCCTCAATTTCCCTTCCCTTATGTCACCTGCCCCCCTTCTCTTATCCCTTTCTCTTCCTAATTTCCTGTAGGGTGAGATGGATTTCTATACTCAATTGACTGTGTATGTTATTCCGTCTTTGAGTCAATTCTGATGAGAATAAGGTTCACTCACTCCCCTTTATTTCCATCCTCTTCACCTCCGCTGTAAAAGCTTTATTTTGCCACTTTTATGTGAGATAATTTACTGCACTCAACCTCTCCCTTTCTCTTTCTCCCAGTACATTCATCTCTCACCCCTTAATTTCATTATATATAATTCCTTCATATTCAACTTGCCCTGTCCCCTCTGGCTAAATACATTCCTTCTAACTATCCTAACAATGAGAAAGATCTTATGGGTTACAAATATCATCTTCCTGTGTAGGAATTTAAACAGTTTATCCTTATTAAGTTCCTTGTGATTTCCTTTTCCTATTTACCTTTTTATGCTTCTCGTGAAACTTGTATTTGAAAGCCAAATTTTCTATTCAGCTCTGGTCATTTCATCAAAAATACTTGAAAGTGGGGTGGCTAGGTGGCACAGTGAGTAAGAGTGCTGGCCCCGGAGCTGGGATGACCCGGGATCAGATCCAGCCTAAGAAAATGAGCACCCACACATAAATAATGATTGGCCATGTAACCCTGAGCAAGTTACTACCTGCCAAAACAAGCCCAGGAACTACATGAACACAATTATAAAACACTTTTCACACAAATAAAGTCAGGTCTAAATATTTGAGAAAATATCAGTTGTTCATGGTTAGGCCAAGCTAATATAATGAAAATGAAAATTTTACCTAAATTAATTTACCTATTTAATGCCATACCAATAAAACTAGCAAAAAAATTATTTCACAGAGCTAGGAAAAATAGTAAAATTCTTCTGGAAGAACAAAAGATCCAGAATATCAAGGGAATTAATGAAAAAAAAAAATGCTAGTAAAGGAGGCCTACCCATACCAGACATTATACTATATTATAAAGCAGCAGTAATCAAAACTACTTGTCACTGGTTGAGGAATAGAGTGGCAGAGCAATGGAATAGAATAGGTACAGAAAACACAGTAGTCAAAGACTATGGTAAAAACTGTTTGGTAAACCCAAAGATTCCAGCTTCTGGGATAAGAACTCACTATTTGACAAAAACTGCTGGGAAAACTGGAAAATAGTATGGCAGAAACTGGACATAGACCAATATCTTATGCCACATATCAAAATAAAATTTAAATGGATTCACAATTTAGATGTAACGACTGACACTATAAGCAATCTGGGAGAGCAAGGAATAGCTTACTGGTCAGATTTATGGAGAAGGGAAGAATTTATGACCAAACAAGAGTTAGAGAGCATTACAAATGCAAAATGGATAATTTTTATCACATTAAGATGAAAAGTTTTTTGGTACAAACAAAGCCAATGTAACCAAGGAGGGAAGCAGAAAATTGGGGAAAAAATTTTACAATCAGTGCCTCTGATAAAGGCCTCATTTCGAAAACAGAGAACTGAGTCAAATTCATAAGAATACAAGTCATTCCCCAATTGATAAATGGTCAAAGAATATGAACATAAGTTTTCAAAGGAAGAAATTAAAGATACCTATAAGCATATGAAAAATGGCTAAATCATTATTGATCAGAAAAATGCAAATCAAAACAACTCTGAGGTACCACATCTCACCAATCATATTGGCTAACATGACAAAACAGAAAAATGATAAATGCTAGAGAAGATGTGGGAAAATTAGAACACTAATGCATTGTTCGTGGAGTTGTGAACTCTTCCAATCATTCTGGAAAGCAATTTAAAACTACCCAAAGGGCTATAAAAACGTGCAAAGCCTTAAAGGAAAAAATGTGCAAAACTCAGCAATACCACTTCTAGGGCTGTATCCCAAAGAAATCATAAAAGTGGGAAAAGGACCTGTATGTACAAAAATATTTATAGCAGCTCTTTTTGTGGTGGCAAAGTATTGTAAATCAAGTGGAGGCCCATCAACTGGGGAATAACTAAACAAGTTGTGGTATATGAATGTAATGGAATACTCTTGTGTTAAAGGAAATTAAGAGCAGACGGACTTCATAATAACCTGGAGAGACTTCTATAAACTAATGCTGAGTGAGGGGAGAAGTACCAGGGGAACAATGTACACAATTACAGACACAACATATCTGTGATAGACTAGGCTCATCTCAGTAATGCAAGGTTATAAGACAAGTCTAAAGGACTCATGATGGAAAAGGCTATCCACATTCAGTGAAAGAATCAGAGTCTGAATGCAGATTGAAACAAACTTGCTCTCTCTTTTTCATTTTGTTTTGTTTCTTGTCATTTATTCCATTCATTAATTCTTTACAACTAATTTTAATGTGAAAGTATATGTAGAACCTATATTAGACTGCATGCCACTATGGGAGGGAGGGAGGAAGGAGAAAATTTGGAATTCAAAAACTTGTTGAACCGAATGATGTAAACTAATAGTAAATAAAATTTTAAAAGTGGGTGGGGGGGGGTTGGAATCAAGATGGCAGCATAGAAGCAGGAAAACTATGCCCCCTCCATAACTACCTCAAATACTTATTAAAAAATTACTATAAACAAACCTAAGGGCTACAAAACCCACAAAGTGACAGAGAGGAACAAAACTTCATGCAGAAGATAGCCCAGCAGGAAGGGTCAATCCCAGCCCACTGGGAGGCTGAGCCAAGCCCCTAGGGAGTCTGTGGTTTTAGCCTCAGGCCACAACCAACCCTGGTGGGAGGGACTTAGGGAGAGTGGATCACCAGGAGCTATGGCAGTTTCCAAAATTATCAAACTATAAATGCCAAAGACAAAGTGAGAGTTCAGTGCGGACTTTGTGGGAACAGGGGGTCCAGGAGTGCGGTCCAGCCTCTGCCCCAGGAGGGAGAAGTGGCTGGGGTGCAGTGGCCACTGCATGACTACTTCAGAGTTCCTGGCCTGCAGATTGTAGGGGAACCAAGCAACCAGTCTGTGGGGTAATTGCTCTTGCTTTAACCTGCTTAGATCTGGATCCTTGTCCTGGGGTCCGTGACAAGTGTGTAAGAGCCAGTGGACAGCCAACTAATAGCTCCAGCAGCTGTAAAAACCCCAGCCAACCGGGACAAAGCTGTCCCCTCAGGAAGCAGAGTTCTACTGAGGCAAAAAGCTCAATAGTCAAATAATTAAGTGGCAACATGAGCAAGCGGGGAAAGCAGGGCAAGCACAGCAATCTGGCTTTGGATTCCTTTTTTGGGGACAAAAAGGATCAACGCATGGAACAGGAAGAAGACAATGAAGTCAAAACTCCTGTACCAAAAGCTTCCAAGAAAAATATGAATTGGTTAAGCCATAGAGGAGCTTAAGAAGGATTCTGAAAACCAAATAAGAGAAGTGGAGGAAAAATTGGGAAGAGAAATAAGAATGAGGCAAGAAAATCATGAAAAGAGAGTCAACCTGACTGAAGGAAATGACATCTTAAAAATAGACTAACTCAAATGTCAAAAGAGGCTCAAAAAGGCAATGAGGAGAAGAATGCCTTAAAAAGTCAAATTTACCAGATGGAAAAAGAATCTCAAAAATTCACTGAAGAGAATCATTCCTTCAGAAATAGATTGGAGCAAATAGAAGCTAGTGATTTTATGAGAAATCAAGATACTATTAAATAGATCCAAACAAATGAAAAAATAGAAGGCAGTGTGAAATATTTCATTGGGAAAACCACTGACCTGGAAAATAGATCCAGGAGAGAGAATTTTAAAATTATTGGACTATCTGAAAGCCATGATCAAAAAAAAAAAAAAAACCTAGAAATCACCCTTCAAGAAATTCTCAAGGAGAATTACCCTGATGTTTTAGAACCAGAAGGCAAAATAGAGGTTGAAAGAATCCACTGATCACCTCTTGAAAGAAATCCCAAAAAGAAAACTCCTAGGAATATTATAGCCAGGTTCCAGAATTCCCAGATCAAGGAGAAAATATTACAAGCAGCCAAGAAGAAACAATTTAAATATTGTGGAAACACAATCAGGATAACACAGGATGTGGCAGCTTCTACACTGAGGGATTGAAGGGCTTAGAATATGATATTCCAGAGGTCAAAGGAGATGGGATTAAAACCAAGAATCACGGGGGCGGCTAGGTGGCGCAGTGAATAGAGCGCCGGCCCTGGAATCAGAAGGACCTGAGTTCAGAGCCGGCCTCCAACACTTAATCCGCACAAACAAAAACCTAGCCGTGTAACCTTGGGCAAGTTACTTAACCCCAATTGCCCTAAAGGGGCGGCTAGGTGGCGCAGTGAGTAAGAGTGCCGGCCTCGGAGTTTGGATGACCCGAGATCAGATCCGGCCTCAGAAAATAAGCACCCACGCATAAATAATGACTAGCCCTGTAACCTTGAGCAAGTTACTTAACCCCAATTGCTTTAAAAAAAAAAAAAAAAAAAAAACAAGAATCACCTACCCAGAAAAACTAAGTATCATGTTTCAGGGGGAAATATGGCAATTCAATGAAATAGAGAACTTTCGAGCATTCTTGATGAAAAAACCAGAGTTGAATAGAAAATGTGACATTCAGATACAAGAAGCAAGAGAAGCATGAGAAGGTAAACAGGGAAAAGAAATCATAAGGAACATATCAAAGTCGAACTATTTACATTCCTACGTGGAAAGATGATAATTGTGACTTATGAAACTTTTCTCAGTATGAAGTTGAAGGGAGTATAAATGTGTATGTATATATAAATGTGTACATATATATAAATGTATATATGTGTGAGTGTGTGTGTGTATACATTCATACATATATATGTCTATATAGGAGGGTATATAGGCATATGAATGCATATGTGAGTGTGTGTATATATGTGTACAGGTATACATAGACAGAGGGCAGAGGATCAATTGAATAGGAAGGGACGATACCTAAAAGGTGAAATTGAGAGGTGAGAGAAGAATATAATGAGAGGAGATGGGGAGAGACAGAATGGGGTAAATTATTTCATATAAAAGAGGCAAGGGAAAACTGTTACAATGGAGGGGAAGAACAGGAAGGCAAAAGGTCAACCTTACTATCATTGAATTTGGCTTAGGAAGGGAATGAAATAAACATTAAATAAGGTATTCACCCTATAGGAGAGTAGGGGGGAAGGGGATGAGAGGGGAGATGATGGAAGGGAGAGCAGGTTGGGGGCGAGGGAAGTTGGAAGCACACACTTTTGGAAAGGGACAGGGTCAAAGTAGAGGACAGAACAAGTGAGGGTTGAAATAGGATGGAGGGAAATATAGTCAGTTTTTCACAATATATTCACTATGGAAATATTTTGCATAGCTACACATGTACAATCTATACTGATTTGCTTATCTTCCCAGTAAGGGTGAGGAGGAAGGAAGGGAAAGAATCTGGAAATCAAAGTTTTAACATCGAATGTTTTAAAAAAAATTACACACACACACACACACACACACACACATATACTATATATATATATATATATATATATATATATGATTTTTTTACATGTAATTGGGAAATAAGATATACAGGCACTAGGGTATAGAGATCCATCCTGCCCTATTAGAAAGTCTGAGGGGGGATGGAGGATATAGGAGAGAGCAGATTGTGGGAGGGGGTATAGAGTGGGATCACTGTTTTGGGGTGGTGGGTAGGGGAAAGACAGAGAGAAATTTTGTAACTCAAAATCTTGTGAAAATGAATGATGTAAACTAAAAATAAACATAAAATTTCATTTAAAAAAAGGATGCTTGAAAGTTCTCCATCTATCTCACTCAATATCCATTTTTTTTTCACTGAAGCATTATACTCAACTCTGTTGGGTAGGTGATTCTTGGTTGTAATCCTAGCTCCTCTGCCCTCCAGAATATCATATTCCAACTTCTCTGATCCTTTCATGTAAAAGCTGCTAAATCTAGTATTATTCTGACTGTCGTTACACAATACTTGAATTGTTTCTTTCTGGCTGCTTGTAATATTTTCTATTTGACCTGGGAACTCTGCAATTTGGCTATAATATTCCCAGCAGTTTTCAATTTGGGACCTCTTTTAGGAGGTGAGTAGTGGATTCTTTCAATTTCTATGGTTCTAGAATATCAAGACAGTTTTCCTCGATAATATCTTAAAATATGATGTCTAGGCTCTTTTTTTGATCATGGCTTACAGGTAATCCCAATAATTTTTTAATTCTTTCTCCTGCATCTATTTTCCAGGTTGATTGTTTTGGCAATGAGATATTTCATAATGTCTTATATTTTTTCAATCTTTTGGTTTTGTCTAATTGTTTCTTGGTTCCACATAAAGTTATTAGCTTCCATTTGCTCCATTCTAATTTAAAGGAAATATTTTCTTCAGTGAACTTTTGGGCCTCTTTTTCCCTTTGGCCAATTCTGCTTTCTAAGGCATTCTTGTCCTCATTGGTTTTTTGGACCTCTTTTGCCATTTGTCTTAGTCTACTTTTTAAGGTGTTATTTAGCTAAGTATGTTTTTATGTCTCCTTTACCAAGCTGCTGACTCATTTTTCATGACTTTCTTGCATCTCTCTCATTTCTCTTCCTAGTTTTTGCTCTACCTCTATTACTTGATTTTCAAAATATTTTTTGAGCTCTTCCACGGTCTGAGACCAATTCATATTTTTCTTGGAGACTTTGTGTATAGGAGCTTTGACTTTCTTGGATTTTTCTGAGCATCTGTTCTAATCTTCCTTGTCACCATAGTAACTTTCAATAGTTAAGAGTTTTTTTAAGTTGTTTGCTGATTTCCCCAGCCTATTAGTTGACCTTTAGCTATCTGTTAAAATAGAACTCTGCAAGCAGGGTGGAGAGTGCATTGTCCCAAGCTTCTGTATGCTGCTGTTTCAGAGAGATTTCTATGGACCTATAAGTTTTCAGTTCTTTCCAAGGCAGTATGATCTAAGGAGAGGTGTTTTCTATCTCTTGGACTGTGCCCTGGAACTTTGAGGAGTCTCCCCTCCAACGTGGTTGCAAGCTCTGCTATGCTAATGCTCCTCCGAACCCTAGGACTGTTATCCAGGACCAGGATCTGAGTATGGGCAAAGCAACAGAGTCCTCCCTCACTGCTAGCAAAGAGATCTCTATAGTCTCATTCTGACCAGCTGTTTGACCCCCAGGGGTTTGTGGGCTGAGAGCTCCAAAAGCAGCCGCTACCACCCTTGATTCAATCACTCCCAAGGCCTGCTCCTGGTTTGCTGGGATTGGTGCTGTGCTGTCAAGAGTCTGACCCTGGACTACACTCCACTCTCACCTAGATGCCACAAACCTTTCGTGCTGACTTTCTAAGTTGTCTTTGGTGTCTGTGGGAGAAGTCTGGAAAACGCTACTGCTGCCAGTGATTCAGTCACCCACACATCTGCTCCAGGTTTGCTGGGGCCTGGTCTGCACTGGTGGTTGTGCTCATCTTTCACCTTGGTGCAACAGATCTTTCATGCTGCCCTTCCTGACTGTCCTGGACTAGAAATTTGTTTCACTCTGTCTTTTGTGGGTTCTGCTATTCTAGAATTTGTTTAGAGTCACTTTTTAAAAGTATCTGGAGGTGTTTACAAGACAGCTTAAGTGAATCTCTGTCTTTAACTCCATCACCTTGGTTCCACCTTCATTTCTAAACTTTAAGAGCATTCAGTAGACAGGTTAGCATTAACTCTGAGCTCTTGTTTAGTACTTCATGTATTGGGATGACCCTCATATATGAGAATGATTATCAGGCAACTATAGTAAGATTTTTTTTTTAATTGGCTAGGTGGCTAGGTAGTACACTGGCCCTGGAGTCAGGAAGGACTTGAGTTCAAATCCAGCCTCAGACACTTAACACAGAAACTAGACTGTGACCTTGGGCAAGTAACCCCAATTGCCCTCCAAAATGCAAAAAAAAATAAAAATAAAAAATGATACCATTTTGGGTGGCTAGGTTGTGCAGTGAATAGAGCACCAGCCCTGGAATCAGGAGGACTTGAGTTCAAATGCAGCCTCAGACACTTGACATGCTTACTAGCCATGTGACTTTGGGCAAGTCATTTAACCCCAATTGCCCTCCAAAAAAAAAAAAAAAACCTAGCCATGTGACCTTAGGCAAGTCACTTAATCCCAACTGCCCTACCTTCCCCTCTCCAGAAAGCAAAAAAAAAAAAAAAAGAATACTATAATAAATACATTTTTGTAAAAGTGTAGTTACTGGCATTTAAGTCATCTTCACTATACTTTTTCAAATTCCTTCCTAATTAAACCAATTCTGTCAAGCATATTTCCACTGTTCTACTTCCACCCCCTGTTATATATGACTCATCCTATAAGAAAACTAAAACAGAGAGTAAATTTTATTTCTTAACAAATAACCTTGCCATAAAATTTAGAAAAGGAAAAGTAAGCACAGAATTATATATGTCTGGGAATAATGCTAATAACTTTTTGGGAAACTAATAGCATATACTGGTAGTCTGAAACAAAATTCATCCAAGAGAAGCAGCTATATTAAAATAACAATAATGTAACACAAATAAAAACATTAATGATATGCCCAATGGATGCTGAAAAAACTTCTGATAAAAGCCAATATTCATTTATTATTTCTTTGAAAGAATCAAAATTCTTCCTCAGCACAATGGAAATTACATTCCTTAAGGCAACAGTCCACATAATGCATGATGGAAAAATATTCAAAGTTAAAAACAGGTACACTCCAGCACCCACAGAACGACACAGAGAAGCTAACCTGCGGCTGAGGACAGCCTGGCAGCCTGGCAGGGAGCAGCCAGCACAGCCCTCTGGGATCTGAGCCCAAGAGCCCAGGACCATGAGAGTCCGAGGCTTTAGCCCCAGGGCAGCCAGATGAGCAGCTGGCTGGAAGGACCCCAGAACACCAGCTGCTGTGGCTTTTCCAGAATTACCAACACATAGATGCCTAGGACAAAGTGAGAGGTTAGTGTCCTATGGACTTGGGGAACAATATTTGGGAGCACATCAGCTTCTTCCCCTGGGGGTTAGAAGCTTCTGAAAAGCAACGGCACAGCCACCACTTTGCAGCTTCAGTTGCACCTTCACCTCCTGGCCTGCAGACTGTAGGGGGACCTGGCGATTAGTCTTGGGGTAATCGCTCTTGCTTTAACCTTCTTGGATCTGGATTAAGGTCTGGGGTGGAGGTCTTGGGGTGTGTGACTAGCTTGCCAGAGTGCGTGGGGGCTTCAGAGAGGGCACCTAACTAATACCTACGGAAGTTGAGAATACCCCAACGTTTGGGACAGAAATTCACCTGTCTGGTGGCAGAGTCCTACTGTGGCAACAAGCCCAAAAGTCAACCAATTAAGTGGCAACATGCCTAGGCAAAGGAAACAAAATAAACAGAAAAAATGCAACTTTAGACTCCTATTTTGGGGGCAAAGAGGATCAAAGCATGGAACAGCAGGAGGGCTGGGAGGTCAGAACTCCCGCACCAAAAGCCCCAAATGAAAATACAAGCAGGTTACAGGCCACAGAGGACCATAAGAAGGATTTAAAAAACCAAATAAGAGAAGTGGAGGAAAAATTGGGAAGAGAAATGAGAAGAATGCAGGAAAAGTATGAAATGAGAGTCAACAGCCTAAGGAAAATAACACCTTAAAAAATAGACTAACTCAAGTGGCAAAAGAGGCTCAAAAGGGCAATGAGGAGAAGAATGCCTTAAAAAGTCGACTTTGACAGAAGGAGAAAGAATCTCAAAAGCTCAGTGAGATTCATTCCTTCAGAATTAGACTGGAGCAAATGGAAGCTAGTGACTTTATGAGAAATCAAGATCCTGTTAAACAGATCCAAGCAATTGAAAGAATAGAAGGCAATGTGAAATATCTCATGGGAAAAACTACTGACCTAGAAAATAGATACAGGAGAGATAATTTAAAAATGATTGGACTACCTGAAAGCCATGATCAAAGAAAGAACCTAGAAATCATCCTTCAAGAAATTCTCAAGGAAAATTGCCCTGATGTTTTAGACCCAGAGGGCAAAATAGAGGTTGAAAGAATCCACAGATCACCTCCTGAAAAAGATCCCCAAAAGAAAACTCCCAGGAATATTATAGCCAGGTTCCAGAATCCCCAGATCAAGGAGAAAATACTCCAAGCAGCCAGGAAGAAACAATTTCAATATTGTGGAAACACAATCAGAATAGCACAGGACCTGGCAGCTTCTACACTGAGGGATGGAAGGGCATGGAATGTGATATTCTGGAGAGCAAAGGAAATTTGAAACCAGGTCATCAGACTTTAAAAGCAATGCTCTTTCTACTAGCTTACAATGCTACTCAGAGAGATTAATGCAATGTATAAAAATATTCACAGCAATATTCTTAATAACAAAAAGGTGAACTAAGATATGTGCCTAACAGTCAAGGAATGGCTGAACTATATGAATGCAATGTGCTATATGAATGCAATGAAATATTTGGACTACAAACCATAATGACTATGAAGTGAAATAGAGTGAAGAAAGCAGAACCAAAATTAGAAAATTCACTGTGACTAAAAAAAGTAAGTCAAATTAATATAAAAACAAAACTCAGGTTAAATGCAACAATTTGGTGTAAAGTTACTAAAAAAGGTACATATCTTTTCTGTAAATAAACAGTAAACTACAAAAGTAGGAAATGGACATGTACCATAAAATAGAATTACTCTATTAGCTGATTTAGTTTGTTCATATTAGGGTAACATGCTTTGGAGGAGGATTGTTTGGGTTTTTCTTGAGAAATGTTCATTGTATCAAAACAAAATATGCCAGTGATTTTAAAAATTAGAACACACCCCTTCCTGAGAACACTGTATTAAACTGAATTGTAGTGTTAGTGAACTACCTTCTGTGGTTTATTTTCCTTTTCTGTCACTTTTAAAGTTAGTATTCATTTATCTGAATTGTAATTGTAGTTTTGAGAATTGGAATTATACCCATTTTTAAGCTTTGGTAAAGTTGAACAAGTATAATAAGGTAATGAAAATGTTCCAAAATGAAAATTTTAATAAGTATTTTGTAGAGGTACTGAAAACTTAAGGATGAAGTATTGTTTGTCACAAAAAGGAGCTTTATTATTATTGCTTTCAAATTAAAGACCTCTTATCCCTGACTTGTGAGTATTGATATTTGATACATATAAGTATATATAGAATCTATGGTTAATGCAAATCAGAAAGGAAATGTAATTACCATCAGTTAGGCAAGATCCTAGGATCATGTTAAAATATTTCAAGAGAATATATTTTATTTCAACTCATTAAAAAAAACAGTGATAGTTGTCCATTTATGAACAGCTAAAAAGGAAAATCTAATCAGTTATTAAATATTCTTCCATAGATCCATGATTTCATTTTTTTTCAACAGATCTAAAGTCTTTCCTTATCTTGTATAATTTTTATCTATGTTCTCCCATAAATGATAACAAGATCTGCTTTGGAAACCTAATAGGTCCAAATTAACTACTAACAGACTCGTCATCAACAAGTTGGCTAGTGGGCGAATATTTCTCTGGCTATAGCAATCCATGAACCTCATAGTAATAGAATTTAATATTTATTACTAAAAACTGGGAGAAATAACTCATTTTAAATGGTATGTTTTTTGGTATGTGTAGTGTAATGTGTTGGTGTATATGAAATAGCTCCTTTTTCTCCATTTAACAGGAATTTGTACACATAAACATTCAGCTTATTGTGCAAGAATGTAGGGATGAAGGAAGGTGTAAAAGTAAAAAGATTACAGGTAGGACCAACCTATTGGACATGAAGTGAATCTGATAAATTTTAGATTATATTTTGCTGGGGAAAGGTAGATACCATTGATTTAAAAAGTCTTAAGAGAAAGTGGGTGATTATATTTAGCATAGGAAAAGCTGAATGATGGTATAGATAGAATTGGTATGACAATGATATTTCATATCTCATAAGGTTGTAATAATGCAAGTTCTTAGTTAACTTTAAAAGCTTCAAGTGGTATTATGAGACTAATCAGGAAAATTCATTCATTTGTTCCTTTATTTAGCACCTGCTGGGTAAAAGGCACTTTGTTAGAAACTTCAAATTGGATAAGACTAGCTGAATTTTCCTGAAAAGCAGAAACATGAGAACTATTGTTTTGTAAATAAACAATTCCTCTTTTTTCTTTTGCTTCTGTATCCTTGCTTAGTAAGAAGGAAGGGAACTAGATTTAATGGAGACCCATGGTTTCAATGAAGAGCCTTTGAGGAATATTTTTGGAGGGATAGAAAGCTTAGTGAAGGATATATGTTTTACATTATGTAAGGGCCGGGGCTCAATATTCCTGAACTAGGCATTGTATATATTTAAGGATGAGTTCTAACAACTGTGATATTAAGATATTCTGTAATATAATTATCCAAATATGTAATTATTTCCAAATACTGTGGTTTAATGCCTTTTTACCAAGGTGTACCTTGGTCAGGTTGAAATTTGACTCTATATCCTTTATTGATGATGGTGAATGTTATTCCTTGTAATTTCTCTGGCAAAATTGGACAAACTATTTCTGTAATTTTGACATCTCTGAGGTTATTATATTTTATTTTTAAATAACTTGGGTAATAGGGATCAATCAACATATAATAATTTATTAAGTGTTTACTATATTAGCCAGTGGAGCACCAAACCACTTAGTATTTTGATTAATTGATGCCTAGATTATTGATGGTGGTAACCCACTAATTATTCTCCTTGGTTTTAATCACTTCCTTCTCAAATCTGTCATTACATCGACAAATTGATATTCCTAAAGCATTGTGCTGAGTCTCTACCTTTCTCAAGAATCTCCTTATTCCCTCTGGTGTAAAATAGAAAATTCTTTGCCTGGCATAATACTCCTTAACAGTGTTTGTGACAACTCCTTAGCTCTCCTGGATTCAGCTATCATATCTATGAAGATAATTCCCATAGCTACACATCTGGCCCCATATCTTCAGTTGCCTGTTGGACATCTCCACTAGCGGATGGGGCAATAAGATTTGAATTAGGAAGGCGTGGATTTGAAATCCACCGAAAATACTTGCTAGCTGTGTGACCCAGGACAAATCACTTAATTTTTATGGGTCTTAGTTTCATCATCTGTAAAATGAAGGGTAGCAACTATGTGGTCCAGTGAATAAAATGCTGGACCTGGAGTCAGGAAGACCTGAGTTCAAATGTGGCCTCCAGCACTTACTAATTGTGTGACTCTGGGCAAGTCATTTAACCCTGCTGCCTCAGTTTCCTTATCTGTAAAATGAGACAGAGAAGATAGCAAACCATTCCAGGATTTTTGCTAAGAAAACCCCAAATGTGGTTCATAGAAGTTAGACATGACTGAAAAACGGCAACAGAATGGACTGTACCTTTTATATTCAATACAGCTCTAAATCTATGATTATATAATCTCTCTATAATCTGCCTTTTTATAGCTGTTAAATTGACATGCCCAAAGTACAGGTCTTTACTACGGGAAGACTATGTCATTTCTTGACTTGAGAAGGTTTAAGTAGCTCCTTTAGGACAAAGTACAAATATCTCTTTTTGGCATGTAAAGTCTTTCATAACCAGGCTCCAGTCTTTGTTGCCAGGCCAAGTACAAATAATTCTCTTACGTACCCTCTAGCCAGCCTGGGTTACTTATTCCCTGTATACAACAATCCATCTCTAATTTACAGAAATTCTTAACATTCTTTAAAGTGTAGCTCAGGTGCCACAGGGAGGCCTTTCCTAATCTCCCTAGTTAGCTCACTTTCACCCCAAAAACTTTGTGTTCATTTTGCTTATACATCTTGTTTTCCCCCAGGTGAATGCCCTTGATGGCAAGCAGTGGTTCATTTTTGCCTTTGTATCTCCCACCACCTATAATGGAGTCTGAAACGAAGTAGAGAATCAGTAAATGTTTGTTGAATACAATTTAATTGAATCCAGTAACTTTAACACTTGAAGCACTGCTTTTGTCCAATTTCTACTACTTTACTTAAAAGGTAGTTACGGAATTTTAGATCTGGAAATAAACTTTTTAGAGATCATATTATCCAATACTTCTTTTTGTAATAGGTGGAGTCAGAGAAATGAAATGACTTGACCAGGAGAATACAGCTGGTTAAGGTGCAGAACCTAACTCTAAACTCAGATCTCCTGATTGCTATTGCTCTTTCCTTTTTACTCTCTATTTGCTTATTTCCCGCTGTTAGTTTATGTGTTATACATGGTTTCCATTTAAAAATGAATTTAAGCAATTTATAAAATACAATAGGGAGACAAAGTTGTAATATACTCTACTTTTTATTAGTTGTTTGATGTCCCTCAAAAGTTATAACAGCTGAGTCTTTATTATCTAAATGCAGTGGAAACTTTTAAAACAAAGCATAGAATGCCAGAGGTAACTAAGCAGCTTCTTTAGAATATGACGTTAGCCTTGATTATGACAGAAATATCACACAGTATTAATAAATATCATAATTACCTTCTTGAAGGCTTTACTTTTGCCTTACAAATAAAGCAAATATGCTAAAGAGAGGTAGTTAATGTAAGATATTAGTGTGTATGATAGAAACCACTTTGTTCTGCCGGGGAGTGATAGGTGTTTCAGGGGCTCCAGGTATTTCCAGAGTCCCTGTTGGGCAGTCTGGAATGAATTCACAGGACCCAGTCTTTTAAGTCAGGATTATAAAAGTTTATTGTTACACTTTACAGTGGGAAAGAATTCTTAGGGAACCTGCCACCTTAAAAGAAGTCATAGGTATAGTTTATATAGAGTTACAAGAGTAAATCAGATGTCAATTATGCTAACTAGGTGAGTAAGGGTGGAATTATGGAGGAGTTAAGGAGTGGTCAGTGCTTAAAGGAACACACTTTTATTATCTACTGCCCAGGCTTATTGCCCATAATTCAGTGGGAAATAGCCCAAGGTGTGGGTTGCATGGAGGGGTGGTTTTAGGTTTAAAACATCACTAAGCCAGCTAGGGGTCAGGGCTAAGAAGTGCTTAGTCTGCTACCCTTCAGTGTCATATTTGACAAGATGGATATTGGGAACCTAGGCTAATGGGATTCAGGATGTGCCTAATTGGCTGAGGAGTTAACTTACAGATTACATTGAAGGATTCATAGGTACAGCTGGCCATTACACTAGGGGGAGATAATATTTGTCTAAGCTAAAAAGTTTATAGATGGTTTAGTGAAGGATTCCTAGGTGTAGCTTGTTATTGTACCAAGCAGAGATAAACAGTTCATGAATTGTTTGCTTAGGCAAAGTGCTGGCAGGGGGAAGGGGAAGAGTTAATGCTCTGAGGCTGGGGGTGGGGAGGGGGGATGTGATTTTATAAACTGGTTTTACAAACTGATGTTACAAACATAGATACCCCAAGCACCCCATCATTTCTACTCAAAACTATTAGACTAAATTAACTGAATATAGATAAATTATTTAAATTGCTCTTATTTAAAGTATTCCTTATTTCAGACTTAAATAGAGAGTGCCTTAAAATTTTATATCGTTTTCTGTTCTCTTGATAGGTCTTTCAGACCAAAACTAGTGGATGAGAATTCCATGATATCCTTTTGTCCCTAATTTTCATTGTCAGGAGAAAGTTTCCCTTTTCTGTACCTTACTGTAGCCTTTAGTAAACAGAATATAAAAAAGAATTTGCTTGACTCATTTAACAAATGTGACTTGTAAGTTTTTGATGATCTCACAGTAATTGACTTAAAGAATCACCAAAAGTATTTTTTAAAAAGTTTTCTTTTAAAGATTAAGGTATGGGAGTGGCGGAGTGAATAGAGTGCTGGTCCTTGAGTCAGGAGTACCTGAGTTCAGGTTCTGCCTCAGACTCTTAACACTTACTGGCCCTGTGACCTTGGGCAAGTCGCTTAGCCCCAGTTGACCTGCCTTCCTCTCCCCCCCCCAAAAAAAAAGCAAAAAAAAAAAAAAGATTAAGGTACCATATTATTTCCAAGTGAAAGCTCCCAACACAAAATGGACCTGTGATTCTAATGGAAGTTTTAGGTGATCTTAACTAAAACTATACTAGCAGGCGCCACTATAATAAGACTCTGCTAGTTCACAGTTTTCCTGAGGAGCTACAGCATCATGATGGCATGCACACCCACTCAGAATTTATTTTCAGAAATGACAGAAACACCTTGTTATAATTAAACTTTTGTACAAAAAGTACTGGGATGCACTGAGGAAAATTTACAAAGAAGCCAAAAGTCTTTGGAGATCAAAACCAGTATTAATTTTTCTATCAGGATCTCTTTTTTTGTGTGTGCTTAATTGGGGATTTTTATTTATTTTTTTAATCAAATGCTTTATTAACTTCTAGTTTACATCATTCATTTCTGCAAGATTTTGAGTTACAAATTTTCTCTGTTTTCCCCCCTACCTACCACCCAAAGTAGTGATCCCAATGGATATCCCCTCCTCCAATCTGCTCTCTCCCATATCTTCTCCCATACCATCTCCGACTTTCCAGTAGGGCCTGGAGGATCTCTATGCCCCAGTGCCTGTATATATTATTTCCCACTTACATGTAAAATAATATTAATAATAGTGTGTGTGTGTATATATATTTGTGTGTGTGTGTGTGTGTGTGTGTGTATATATTTTTATTTTAAAGCTTTGAATTCCAGATTCATTCCTTTCCTCCCTTGTCACTCACCCTTACTGGGAAAATAAGCAATTCAATATAGGTTGTACATGTGTACCTATGCAAAACATTTCCATAGTGAATATATTGTAAAAGACAGAATATATTTCCCTCCCTCCTATCCTACCTCCCACTTGTTCTGTACTGTACTTTGATCCTGTCCCTTTTCAAAAGTGGGTGCTTCCAACTTCTCTGCCCCCCCACCCCAGCCTGCCCTCCCATCATCCCCCTTCTCATCCTCTTTCTCATCCCCTTCCCCCCTACTCTCCCATAGGGTGAGATACCCTATTTAGTGTGTATGTCATTCCCTCCCTAAGCCAAATTCAATGATTGTAAGCTTGACCCATTCCCTTATGCCTTCCTGTTCTTCCCCTCCATTGTACCCATTTTCCCTTGCTTCTTCTATATGAGATAGTTTACTCCATTCTGTCTCTCCCCATCTCCTCTCATTATATTCCTCTCTCACCTCTTAATTTTACCTTTTAAGTATCATCACTGCCTGTAAATTGGTCCTGTACCTTCTATGTATACCTGTAAACATATATACACACATTCACATATGTATTCATATGCTCTTATACCCTCCTATATAGACATATGTATACACACACACACACACACACACACACGCACGCACACACATTTATATTCCCTTCAACTATTTTCATAGTGAGAAAAGTTTCATTAGTTACAATTATTGTTTTTCCATGTAGGATTTGTAAATAGTTCAACTTTGATAAGTTCCTTATGATTTCTTTTCCCTGTTTACCTTCTCATACTTCTCTTGCTTCTTGTATCTGAATGTCAGATTTTTTTTATTCAGCTCTGTTTTTTTCATCAAGAATGCTTGAAAGTCCTCTATTCCACTGAATGACCATATTTTCCCCTGAAACATGATACTCAATTTTGCTGGGTAGGTGATTCTTGGTTTTAATCCCAGCTCCTTTGACCTCTGGAATATCATATTCCAAGATCTTGGATCCCTCAGTGTAGAAGCTGCCAGATCCTGTGTTATCCTGATTGTGTTTCCACAATATTCAAATTGCTTCTTCCTGGCTGCTTGTAATATTTTCTCCTTCATCTGGGAACTCTGGAACCTGCCTATAATATTCCTAGGAGTTTTCTTTTTGGAATCTTTTTCAGGAGGTGATCGATAGATTCTTTCAACCTCTATTTTGCCCTCTGGTTCTAAAACATCAGGGCAGTTTTCCTTGAGAATTTCTTGAAGGATGATTTCTAGGTTCTTTTTTTGATCATGGCTTTCAGATAGTCCAATAATTTTTAAATTCTCTCTCCTGGATCTATTTTCCAGGTCAATGGTTTTTCCCATGAGATATTTCACATTGCCTTCTGTTTTTTCATTTGTTTGGATCTGTTTAATAGTATCTTGCTTTCTTATAAAGTCACTAGCTTCCATTTGCTCCATTCTAATTCTGAAGGAATGATTCTCTTATGTGAGCTTTTGAGATTCGTTTTCCATCTGGCAAATTTGGCTTTTTAAGGCATTCTTCTCCTCATTGCCTTTTTAAGCCTCTTTTGCCATTTGAGTTAATCTACTTTTTAAGGTGTTATTTTCTTCAGTCAGGTTGTTGATTCTCATTTCATGATTTTCTTGCATCTTTGTCATTTCTCTTCCCAATTTTTCCTCCACTTCTCTTATTTGGTTTTCAAAATCCTTCTTAAAGTCCTCTATGGCCTGTAGTTCATATTGGAAGCTTTTGGTGCAGTAGTTCTGACTTCATTGTCTTCCTCGTCTTCAATGCTTTGATCTTTTTTGTCCCCAAAATAGGAGTGTAAATTTGGGTTGCTCTGTTTGCTTTGCTTCTTTTGCCTGCTCGTTTTGCCTCTCAGTTACTTGGCCTTTGGGCTTTTTGCCACAGTAGGAGTCTGCCACCAGACATGGGAGCTTTATCCCAATTGCTAAGGTTTTCTGAGCTGAAGAAGGTATTAGTTGGGTGCCCTCTCTGAAGCCTCCACACATTCTGGCAAGCTGGTCGCACATCCCAGGACCTCTACCCTAGACCACAATCCAGATCCAAACAGGTTAAAGCAAGAGTGATTACCCTTCAGACTGGTTGCTTGATCCCCCTACAGTCTGAAATGCAAGAGCTAAAGCTGCCATGTGGCAGTGGCTACAGTGGCTTCTTGCCCTAGGGGCAAAAATCAACACACTCTCAACTACTGGATCCCAAAGTTCACACTGCACTGACCTCTCACTTTGTCCTTAGCATCTATGGGTTGATAATTCTGGAAACCACCACAGATTCTGGTGATCTGAAGTCCCCCCAGCCGGCCAAGGATCTCTTAATTATACAGTAAGACACTATAAGAGATTAAAGAAAAAATGATCACATCTCAAGGCCTGCAGCTGAGACGGTGCAACACACAAGACTTGTGTTTTTTGTGTAATAGACTTTCTTATATCAAAAATCTTCTTTGAAAACAGAAATGTTTTCTCAACCTAATAATAATAGTTATTTATATAGTGCCTAAAGTTTGCCAAGCACATTTTGTTACCTCATAGTCTACTTCTGAAAAACTTTGTGAGATATTTACTATAGTATTATTGTCTCCATTTTATAGATGAAGAAAATGAGGCTCAGGGAGGTTAATGACCATGGCCACCCATGTGACCATTGTAGCAAAACCAAATAGTTTGTGTTGGAGGCTGGATTTGAGCACATCTTTCTGATTCTATGTCCAACAGTATCTGCTAAAATATATCTAATAAACATTTATTAAGAGCTTGCTATGTGCCCAGCACTATGCTAAGTATTAGATCTACAAATAGGAAAAAAGAAAGACAGTTCCTGCCCTCAAGGAATTTACAGTAATTAAAAATACAAGAAGACTAGGGGAAGGGGAGTGGAGCCTAGCCCTGGAGGGCATGGTTGATAGAGGAGTTCAATCCTTGGAGGGCAACTGGTAGGAAATGAATGCTATTTCAGATTGATTCTCCAGTGTTCTTAAGAATGGGTGGATGGATGAATGGAAAGGGCAGTGGACAAGCATTTATTAAGAACTTACCTGGTGCACACATATGCTTAAGCACTGCGAATGCAAGTATGAGCAAAAAAAGGAATTTCAGCCCTCAAGGAGCTTATGTTCTAATGGTGAAAGACAAAACCTAAAACTGAGCTGAAAAAGGGAGGGGATGAAGGTACCTACCTGCACTGGAACATAATGTTGAAATTCAGAAAGTCAGAAGTGTAGCCTGGTGTGAAGGAGCTTATTACTATGGGAATACAACATAGGTAGAAGAGTAGTGGCCAGGGAAAGGTATTTTGAAGTCTCCATCTTTTTTGTTTATCTAAGAATTTTAAAAAATTCTTATTTTTATTTTATATTGCTTAGCCTATTTAGTATGGATGCCATTCTTTTAATATAGAAATACTTTGTGTAATCTGCATTAACATCCTTTTGAATTAATTGTTTCATAAATGGACAATTCTCTTTTTATATAAGTGGACTGTCTTAAGAGGTGCATTAGAGAGAGAGGGAGGGAAAGAAGCAGGAAGGGGACTTTCTACCCTTGGAAGGAGCAAGAGCAGGAAGAGGAACACTCTGAGTGGGACCAATCACTTGGGAGGCCTGGCCAAAACTGAAAGGAGGAAGGAGAGGGAAGATAGTGAGGGCTGGACAAGCACACAGACCCAACTGTGGACAATTGATGGATGTTCTCCTCCCTGGATTCTGGAAGTCTCAAGCAAAGTCCCCAGGTAGTGTTCTCTTTAAGTCCCTGCTTTTGTTTTAACTTGGATTTTTTTTTTTTTTTAAGTTTTGGGACATGATAGGGGGTGGCAGGTGGGGATTGGATACTACAAAACCCTGAGCTAAGGGGCAGGATTGAAGAGATAGGGCACAGTACTGTACAGTAAAGTTAGTATATTGTTTGTTTTTAGAATGCAGATTTCTTTCAGAATTTTTCATGTAAAATTGAATTTGGGTAATTATGTAGAGTGAGAACTGTTTGTGGTCAATTTTGCTATAATGTGCTTCTTGAAAACGTTAATTTGTTCCAATGTGATTGATGCATTAAGGAATAATTTGCCTGTTATAGGAATTTATGATTTTATTTACCAGGTTAACACAGAAAACTGCACCAAGTGGAACTTAGGTAGGAATACATAAAATGCATGCAATGTATATATACCTTAAATATGCACCAACTACCTCACTTCAATATGTGTATTATATTATAAGGTTGAATCTCCTATTCTTTTGCATTTGTGAATATTTCTTCTACATCCAAAACAAAACAAAACCCAAACATATCTAATCATACAGATTACAAAACACCAAGCAGTCCATGTAAAGGGAAAACTTAAGTATTGCAGAAGAAGTTTGAAATAAAGCAATTTGGAGGAGACAAAAGAACATGTGATATCTCCTAAACAGGGAGAAATAAAGGAATCCGTATTGAGTTCTTTAAGGGGTGATATTATGGTATCTTGTTTTGCTCCCACAAAAGTTATTGGAAGATAACTGTGTGGGACAGAGACCATTACCAAAAAATCAACACAAAGACTTATATACCTGAAAGCAGAAATGAGTTATTGCTTTCTCATGAGAAAGGGTACCCTCCTTGTCACTCTAATGATGCCAGCCGGGGAAGTCCAAATTGGTTCTGGAAAGCAAGGTTCTTTCATACCCTAGCTTGAGGCCTCCCCCCTCCCCTCAACCTCCTTCCCCTTATCCGATTGGCTGGGTTTCAGGGGGCACAATCTATTTGTGTGAACCTTATCCAGCCACAAAGAACAAAGCACAAGAAAAGGCAGAGTTTGCAAGCAGGAAGCTTTCCTCACTACAGAGATCATTCTGTAAGGGAGTAAATGGTGTCTCAATAATACCGTTAACCCTTCTGAGGAGGCTTCACTCCTGACACATCACCCTCACATAACCAGTAGCTGTGGGGAAGCGAACTTCTCTTATTTTACTAAAACCATGGCCTTCCTGGAAGTAGGAGAATGTCCAGAGGGAGCTAGAAAGTGGGGGCAGAGCAAGCAGCTTGGACCTTAGAGGTCATGCCCTGGTAACAATATCCTCACTACCAGGCCTGTGTAATCTGCATAGAGGGAAGGTCAGGAAATAACATTGAGGAATTTGACTAACCCTAAGTCTGCCAGGAAGGACAGAGCTGTATAACCTCACTCCTGCTTCTGTATCAATGTGGGTGTTCCTGCTGAGCATCACACCCACTCTCTCATGAGAAGGGTAGTAAACACCTTCCTCTGCAGCTTTCCTCTGAGGCCCACTCTCTTTTGGAGTTCTTTAAGTGAGAAAGGGTTTACTGTATTAAGGGGTATGTCACATGGATCTTCCTAAGGGCCCCCAGGGAAGCAGTGGACAGCGGAACCTCTGGGCTCACTCACTGACCTTACCTGGGAAGTCCTGTGATTCCCACAAGTGTGTTTCTCACAAGGACCTTGGGAAAAAATGCCATGAAAACAAAAGAAAAATCTATGGGGTAGTATCCCTTTTCCCCATAAATCCTGTAGTTTCTAATTATGTGATTTTGCATAGCTTAGTGATTTTTAGGAACATGTATACATTGTTTGTTGTGGTAGAATTGACTTTTATTATGCTTATGAAGTTCCTGGGACATGAAGTAGATCCCAAAGAGGAACTGGTATTATTTTGATGAGATGTACTTTTATTTTTTATTTAAAAATCCATATTTCTAGAATTTGGAGCAAACAAATTATGTGATCTGCCTGGAAAGATAGGATGGAGCCAGATTTTGAAGTACTTTAAATGTGAAACAGAGGTACTTTATTCTAAAGGCAGTAGGGAGCCATTGAATCTTCTTGAGCCAAGGAGTGACATGGCCAAACCTACATTTTAGGCATATTAATTTGACAGTTGTAGAGGATCATAGAGGTAAGAGAGACTAAATGGGAGGATACTAATTAAGAGACTCTTGACAGAGTCAAGGCAGCAGTTGAAGTGAACCTGGATCAGGCTAGTTGAAGTATAAGTACCGTGAATGAGACAGATGTAATAGAAATGCTAGAGGTGGAATTAACAAGGATTAGAAACTGATTAGAAGGGGGGAAAATAGTAAAAGTTGATAGCTTATAGGTTGTGAAATATGGGTGACTGGAACGTGGCGGTGTCCTTAACAGAAATAGAGAAGTTAGGAGGAAGGGTTGATTTAAGGGAAAATAATGAGTTATGCTTAGTGCATGCTGACTTTGAGGTGGAGATTTCAAGTAGTCAGTAACAGATATCCCATATGGGACTGGAGTTCAGGAGAGAACTTTTTTCCAATGGAGATTTAGGTAATTGAATTCGTGGGAGTTGATGAAATAACCAAAGGAGAGTATACAGAAAAAAAAAAGAGGGGGCAGTCTAGGTCATAGTCCTGGGTTATTTGTTTCTGGTTATCAGTTATTCCTTTGGAAGCTGAATTAATTCTTATTGGTTATAGGGGGTGATTGAGAATGAATAGTCTTAAGCTGACAGTGATAATACCCTCAATATTAGTAGAGAAGTTCAGAATATGGGTAGGTTTGGAGGAAAAGGAAATAAGTTCTTTTTTTTTTAATGTGTTCATCTCAAGATGTCTATTAGGTAGTCCATATTGGACTAGAATTGGGTATTCAGATCTTGAAATCATCTGCATGTAAATGCTAATTAAACTACTGAGAGCTAATGAGGTTACCAAGTGAAAGAGTATAGAGAGAAATTATAAGAAATCTCTGGACAGAGCCTTATTGTTTATATCCACAGTTAATTGATAGTGATCCTGCAAAGGGGATTCAGACAGAACAAGCAGACACATAAGTGGAAAATAGGGAGAGAGCAGCATTATAAAAAAGGAAAGAAGAGCTAGTATCCAGGAGAAGGTGGTGGTCAGTTATGTGTTAAGTGCCATAGAGAGGTCAAAGAAGGATGAGGATTATATTTTGTAATTAAGAGATCATTGTTTTATTAACAACTATAGGAACAAAAGTCACAACACTGAGTTTTTATCTCAAACTCAGCATATAGGCAAAGATGGCAAAGGATGCCGGGGGGGCAGTCAGTGTTGGAAGGGTTGTGAAAAGACAGGGATTGGTTGTTTTTCTTCCCCCCAATTAACTAAGCATTTATTTTCACTCTTTTCCACTTCCTCCTTTCAGTGAGAATAAAGAAAAAGAAGACCTTTGTAACAAATATGTATAATTAAGAGAAACAATAGAAAACCTTTCACATTGGCTATATCAAAAATTTTGTCTTATTCTGCATCTTGAGTCTATTACCTTTCTAACAGGAGGTAGCATGCTTCAGCATTGGTTCTCTGGAATTGTGATTGGTCATTACTTTTATCAGAGTTCCCAGTTTTTCTTTTCCTTTTTTTTTTTTTTGAAGATATGTTGAATTTAATGTTAGTTAAATCATTAAATACAGTGGGGAGCAAAAAAGGATGGGGGCAGCCTGCATTGTGTAAGTATAAAAACCATCCATTAAAGGGCCTATATCAATTTCCTGAAAATGAGGGGGAAATGTTTAAAAGTGGACTAATCTTAGGTAGAATACCAAGGCCTCCTGAGAGGGTATAATGTGGTAGATAACATCGTTTTTTTAAAGTTTGTATTTACAGTGTTATTGTCACTGTATAAATATTGCTCACCTAGCTCTGCTCTACTTCATTCTACATTAATTAATTCATACGAGTCTTCCTAAGTGGTTTTTTTTAACCATCTCTTTAGTAATTTCTTATGGTTTGATACTATTATATTACATTCTTAAACCATAATTTATTCAGCCATTCCCCTGTTTATGAGCTCCCTTTTAGTTTCCAGTTCTTTGACACTCCAAAAGAGTTGCTATACACATATTTATATCTTTGAGTCCTTTTCTACTTCATGTATTTCTTTGGGGCATGGACCTAGTAGTGGTCATTGAAGCATACCTTTAGTAATTTAAGGGTAGTTTCAAATTGCTTTCCATAATGGCTAGGGCAATTCACAGTTCCACCAACAATGCATTAATGTCTTTGCTTTCCCACAGTTTCTTTAGCATTAGTCATTTTCTTTTTTGTCTACCTGGCCAATTTGATGAGAGTGAGATGAAACCTTAGAGCTCTTTCATTTACAGAAATTTTAGTTATGGAACATTTTTTATATGACAAGTGACAACTTAGATCCTCTCTTTAGAAAACTGCCTTTATAACTTTAAACCATTTATCAATTGCAAAATGACACTTATTTTAATAAATCTGAATTAGTTCCTTATATACTTTGTTTTTTTGTTTTTGTTTTTTGGAGGGGAAAGACAGGGCAATTGGGATTAAGTGACTTGCCCAAGGTCACACGGCTGGTAAGTCTTAAGTGTCTGAGGCTGGATTTGAACTCAGGTCCTCCTGACAACAGGGCCAGTGCTCTATTCACTGTGCCACCTAGCCACGCCTTCTTATACACTTTAGAAATGAAACCTTTATCAGAGAAACTTGCTACTAAAATTTTATCTCACTTAACTGTTTCCCTTTTAATTTTAGCTGCATTAGTTTTATTTCTGTAAAAATGTTTTAAATTTTAAAATTCCTAATATTATTTATAAATTCTTTTTTTATATCAATTTTGTTCATCTCTTAAGAATTTATGTTTTGATGTTTAATTGGGTTTTTTAAATTGTTGGGTTTCTACCATTTTTAGTTGTCAGCATAATTCATTTGTCTGATGAAAGTGTGTCAGGCTATAACAACCATTCCTTGTTGTGGTGGTACAGATTGCCTTAAGGGCAGGTCCCTCCTCAGTCCACACTGAATTCCTAGCCAAGCTCTGGGGCCAGAGCAGCTAGAGATGCTGGCTAGCTCCAGTTTCTCTCCCCTGTATATTAGCGCAGTTTCATTTTGGTGATAAGGTTGGAAACAAGATGGCAGAGGGTTTAGAAGTGAGGTGAAAGGAGAAGGAGTAGAAGCACCAAGTGTGGATGGTTTTTCCAAAGAGTTAGATTGGGAAAAAGAGGAGAGATAAATAATAATGGATAACAGACATGTTGGAATGTTAGTGAAGCTTTTTTGTTTGTTTTTTAAATGTGGGGAGATTTGAGTGTGATTATAGGCAGTAGAGAAGGAACCAGTCATTGAAGACTGGGGAGGGGGAAGGAGAGTTGGGGCAATCCAATAATCCTTCCTGACTTAATGAATTTCCTAGCACTTTTGTTATCCATAAAAGTAGGCACCCTTATTTTGTACCTGTTTTTTCCCCCAAATGCTTTATTAACTTCTGTTTAACATCATTCATTTCCGCCAGGTTTTAAGTTACATTTTTTTCACCATTTTTCCCCTACCCACCACCCCAGAATAGCAGTCCCACAGGATATCCCCTCATCCAATCTGCTCTCTCCCATATCTTCTCCCATACCCCCTTTGACTTTTCCATTGGGGCAAGGTGAATCTCTGTGTCCCAATGCCTGTATCTCCCAATTACATGCAAAATAGTAGTAATAATAGTATTTATATATATTTGAAAGATTTAATTTTAAAACTTCGAATTCTAGATCCATTCCCTTCATCCCTTGTCACCCACTCCTGCTGGGAAGATGAACAATTATTCAGTATATGTTGTACATATATAGCTATGCAAAATATTACCATAGTAGATATATTGTAATAGACTGGCTATATTTCCCTCCCACCCATCCCACCCCCCACCTGGTCCATTCCCTACTTTGATCCTGTCCCTCTTCAAAACTGGGTGCCTCCAACCTCCCCTCCTCCCAGAATGCCCTTACCTCCATCATTCCCCGTCTCATCCCCCTTTCCCCCAACTCTCCTGCAGGGTGAGATATTCCATTTAGTATGTATGTCATTCTCTCCCTGAGCCAAATTCTATGAGAATATGGTTTTTCCTTTTTTCCTTCCTGTTCTTCCCCTCCCCTGCAACCACTTCCCCTTGCCTCTTCTACATGAGATAGTTTACCCCCCCCATCTCTCCCCTCTTAACTTCACCCCTTAAATATCATCCCTTCCCACCAAATTCGACCTGTGACCTCTATCTATCTATACCTGTAAACATATATACACACATTCACATATGTATTCATATGCCCATATACCCTCCTTCAACTATTTTCATACTGAGAAAGGTTTCATCGGTTACAGTTATTGTTTTTCCATGTAGGGATGTAAATAGTTCAACTTTGATAAGTTCCTTTTGATTTCTTTTCCCTGATTACCTTCTCAAGCATTTCTTGCTTCTTGTGACTGAATGTCAAATTTTCTATTCAACTACTACCTATGCAACCTTCTCTAGTCCATCACCAACTATCACAGTCCATCTATGATTTCCTTAGATGAGGTTTAAGGTTCCTTTACAAGCTTTACATCGATACTCTTATAAGCATAATGATATGATCACTAAATCTAAGTATTTGAACAACTTATTAACTTTTCTTAAATAATTCTAAAGTTTTCCAAATGGCTAAATCACTTCACAGTTCCTCCAGCAGGGGAATTATGTGCCTGCTTTCCCATAGCCCCTCAAAGATTTAACCTCTTCATTTTTCCAATTTGACAAGTATAAAGTAATGCCTTAATTGCTTTATCTTGTAATTTGTTTTGTCAGTCATTTTGGACAGGGGCAACTAGGTGGCACAGAGGATAGTGAAGTCAGGAAGGCTAATCTTCCTGAGTTCAAACCTGGCATCAGACACTTCCTAACTGTGTGACCCTCTGTTGTCCCAGGTTCCTCATCTGTAAAATGAGTTATAGTAGGAAAAGGCAAACCTCCCCAGTATTTTTGCTAAGAAAACCCCAAATGTGGGCATCAAACGTCAGACACGTCTGAAATGACAACACAACAAAACAACAATTTTGGACAAATGTTCAAATCATTTTTGATAAAATTAATATTAATAATCTTAACTAATTAATAATACAATTAATAAAATCAAAGGACCACATTAGGCTAAGTTCAAAGAGGCAATCAACAAGCATTTATTAAGTACTTACTCTGGGCCACATGTTGTACTAAGTACTAGGATATAAAGAAAGGTTGATGCAGTCCTTGCCCTCAAACTTACATTCTAATGTGGGAAGATAACATATATGTAAATAGCTGCACGTAAGATACATATAAAGTAGAAAGATGGAGACAATTTTAGCAATTGCTGAGTCTGGGAACAGCCTCAAGCAGAAGCTAGTTACTTGGTGATAAATTCTTTAGCCATGGAAATACAAGAAATTAGGAATTAAAAAATTGAGAAAAATTTTAAAATATAAAATTATCTTCAGTTCTGTGTGGCCCCCTTCTGTTTCTGCAAACAAAGTGGCATAAGACAGAGAGTACTAAAAGGAAAAGTAAGGACAAAGATTAAAAAAAAAAAAAAGATTAAGAACTTTGCTCAGCGGGGCACCTAGGCGGCACAGTGAATAGAGTGCTGGCCTGGGAGTCAGGAGGACCTGAGTTCGGATCCGGCCTCAGACACTTCACACACACAGACACACACACAGACACATACAGACAACCTAGCCGTGTGAACTTGGGCAAGTTACTTAACCCCAACTGCCCTCCAAAAAGCAAAAAAAAAGAAAAGAACTTTGCTCAGGGTAGTTGAGATGGTGAAAATGGATGGCAAGAAAGAGAGAAGTTTAACTCTTATTTTCTTTTTTTTCTTCTGCATAGGAGAATATCCTTCAGAATAGGAACATTAATAGGGGGTTAATATCCAGCATACATAAGCAGATAATAAGAGAATACCTACCAGTCCTAGATGAGTTCAGGTCCCTGACCCAGAGTACTGAAAGAACTGAAAGATGTGACTGATAATCCATTGCCAGTGGCCAGGAAAAACTGGAAAAGCAACACAGAACTGGAAAAAGCTAAATATTATTCCAAAAATTTTTTTAAATGGAGGAAATAAAATATGCAAACTATAGACTAGTGACCTTGGCATCAATCCTGGCAAAATTCTAGAATTATTAAAGAGATTAAAGAACATCTATGAAAGGTAGCAATGATCATTAAAAAAAAAAAATCACTGGCTTCCTTATAGACCCAACTAAAATCCCACTTTCAACACAAAACTTTTTCCCAATCCCCCATAACTTTAGTGCCTTCCCTTTATTGATTATATCCATATCCTGTTCTTTTTACATAGTTCTTTCACATTGTCTCCATTACACTGAGCCCCTTGAGAGCAGGAGCTGCCTTCCACCTTTCTTTATGTCTCCAGCAGATGGCACAGTTCCTCACACACAGCAGATGCTTTAAAAATGGGTATTGACTGAGTGAAAAGCAGAAATATTTAATAGATCCTTTCATCAAATCAATATTTATTAAGTGCCTATTATGTACTATACTACAACAAAAATTACAATCAATAAAGGGCATCTGAAGAATAAAAACTTAAACAGAAATTAAATAATTTAATACTAAAGAATTAGTGGTTCCAATAAGAAACAATAGATAATTTCATCAAATAAAAGGACAACAATGAGACAAAATACCAAAATTTTTGAAATGCAGAGAGCGTAATCTAAAGGGAAATTTCGTATCTTTCAACACTTTCATCCATAAAAGAGAAAGAACAGATAAATTAATTGGTCATGCAATTGAAAAGAAAATAGAAAAGCAATAAAACAAAAACTCCAACTAAATAAAACAAAAGAAAATTTTAAAATCAAAGAGAAAGTAAACAAAACTGAAAATTAAAAAACAAAGAATTAAGTAAATTTAGTAGCAAGTTCAGAATGAGAAATAATTTTTTAGTCATGGCAAAGTGTGGATTTATTTAACTATGCTTATTTATTATAAGGCTAAGTTTTGGGGGCATTGGTGGAGGGACAAATTGTTGTGTCTGTCCTTTGTTTTCAAAGAGGACTATCCCATCAGGTAAATGATGACATGACTTGCAGTCAACTTTGATTTAAGTGAGGGAGGGTTGTGCAAGGTCACCAGCCTCACTTTCTCCTACGGAGCCATCTGGACCCAGTGACCAGATATATTCATCAGAAGACTAGAAATGACCCAGGATGCAATGGGAGACCCTGGCCCTTTTAGGCTAAGGCCTTTTCACATACTCACTTAGAGTGAGTAATGCACATTCAGTGAATAAGCCTCTTTAAGAAGTGAATCAAGGGATGGCCCCTCTAATTAGAAAAAAAAAGAAAAACAAGAAATCAAGCTGGGAAGGGAAGACCCTCAACATTGCTGTTCCAAAGAGAAAGTTACCATTAACATTCACTCTAAAGCCAGGAGGCTTTAGATGAATATCTATGTGATGAATATCTATCTGGTCACTGGATCCAGATGGCTCTGGAAGAGAAAGTGAGGCTGGTGACCTTGCATAGCCCTCCCTCACTCAAATCAAAGTCAACTGCAAGTCATGTCATCATTTTCCTGATGCCATGGTCCTCTTCAAAAACAAAGGACAAACACAATCTGTGAGTAGATCAAGCTGCCTGAATGGGGATCCAGCTAGTTGGGTAATTCAGCTCATCCTCTCCCTCTCCATCTCCCTTTCCTCCTTCTCCTCTCCAAAGGAAAGGTAAAATTTTGATGACCAGAAGTTGCCCACTTAACTTGGGGTTTACTGACTAGATTTCCTTCCTTCCTTCCTTCTTTCACAAAACTTTAAACCCAGTTCTTTGAAGCTGATAGATTGGACCACAATAGGTCCCTGCCCAAGCTCCACTTAATGGCTGTATTTTGGGCTCTCCTGGCTTAAAGTGAATGTCAGTGGTAACTGTTTCTCTTTGGGGGGACAAATAGTTATCAGGGGAAAGGGAATACTGATGAAGAAGTTGAAAAGAAACATAAAATCCAAAGAAGAGAGAAGAAAGTAAACCAGAGACATAATCAGGATATCAGGGAATAACCATGTTAAATTTATTATATAGAGATTTTTAAAAACAAGCTATATATAATTATTCACAGTTTCACATATAGTCCTTTTTCTGTTCTTGGTATATGGAAATGATGTTTACTAATGTTTGTCAGTTTCATGATAAAAAAGAAAAAAATTTAAACCCAATGGAATGAAATACAGGATATAATTAACAACAGAAAGGAAGGCATGTAATTCAAAGGGGCTCAATCTAAAGGGGTTTAGGGGATGGGAAAAGTTACAAAAACACTTAAGTGTTACTAACTTCCACTCCAAAAACCTTTTCTGAGATCTGAAGGAAAAAAAGCAACTGAGTACCAATTAAATTCTTTTACAATGAATACTATCTACTATAAGAAATATTCATCGGGGCGGCTAGGTGGCACAGTAAGAGCGCCGGCCTCGGAGTTGGTATGACCCGGGATGCAAACTGGCCTCAGAAAATGAGCACCCACCCATAAATCATGACTAGCCGGGTAACCTTGAGCAAGTGACTTAACCCCAACTGCTTTTAGAAAGAGAGAGAGAGAGAGAGAGAGAGAAAGAAAGAAAGAAAGAAAGAAAGAAAGAAAGAAAGAAAGAAAGAAAGAAAGAAAGGAAAGAAGGAAAGAAAGAAATATTCATACAAATTCCAGGATGACAAAGTTATATGCATGTAACCTTCAATTTTTTTAAACAGAATGTGATGTTCTTCTGTCCAGAAATAAACAAAATTTAAAGGACAAAAATGTTATCTTTGAGTAGCCTTATATCTCTTAGAGGCCACTATCATTTTCTTATGGACTTCCCATTCTTGGCCTGCCCCACAAAGAAGTATCTTCCCCTTTCACTGATCCAAGAAACAATATCCTTTTTCCAAAAAAAAAAAAAAAAAAGGTTTCTTCTTTTGTTGAAACAAGATTAAACTTCAGTTACATTCCATCTAGCTAGCTAGTAAGAAAACTGATCAACCACTGGTTTTTTATTTCCTACACCCACATAGTATCTCAGGCTCACAGAAAGCCAAAAGACTCTAGTCTAGAATTCAGCTCCTAATTTAACCTGAGTCATAATACTAGCATGGTGTGAATTTTTATTTCTAAGTCTTTAATGCTTGTTGCTGCCTTCCTTACCATGCTTTCAAATTTTTTTTTAAAATGCCAGATTTTTTTTCAGTAGTGATTTTTTTTCAAAAAGAAAGGTCAAAGAAATTTTAGTCATTTTATTTTACTAGCAGCAAGTCAAACATTTAGAGATAAACACTATCAAATTCAATCTTCCAGATCATTTAAAAATTATCATCATTATTATTTTACCAAATCTGTAAGCGAATCTCTATTTAACCTACATGCTAACACATTTGGATTTAGTAAAGGACTACCTTGGGTACATACTTTACACAGAAGCTCCAGGTTTAAACTGAAGTTAAACACATTTGCCTTTTTGGGAGGGGGGGAGAGGGGGGAGACTTTAGTAGAAAGAAAAATTACAAGAAAAAAGGAAAGAAAGAAATACATGGACAATTTATGCATTGACCACATTGAGAAAAGAAGCCACTATCACATGTATTTAGGACAAGTAACCTAATTTAAGTGTCCTATATGAGAAGAATGTAAGAAAAGAATCCAACTTCACCTCTGTGGCACCACATAAGTTCAGATCTCAACCAGTAAAGGGAAGTCACAGAACCAGAAGTATTCATCTTCTTTCCCAATTTCCTCACATCTTTCCCTATCTATGTACCCTTTTTCAAATTCCTACTACATCTAACTTATCCCCTTTTCCTGTGTTTATGCTTCCTTTAGACTTTCAGATCATACCCAATGATCTCATTATTACTATGTCTCTAATTAAATACCTTAACTATTATCATTAATTGGCTCTGCAAATGCAGTATTTAACAAAACAAGTTTGCAAGTGGCATTCAATTCCATATGAACAATGCTATATAAATGGAATTGTGAATTGTCTGATGATTAGGAAAGTTCATCCCACTGAGGGCTCAAGAGTTAGTCAACTTTAATATCTAGAGTAATCAATGGAACTTTGTTTGAAACAGTGAGACTTTGTTATGATGGGATTTAGTTATCAAGTACATATTTATTGTAAGACAACACTAAGGCAAAATTCTATAAGATATGCTTATATACATACTATCTAGAATCTTGTCTCAGAAGCACTCTCATGAAGCAAAGGGCTTGGGTCTAATTTGACGGCCATGTAGCACAAGATGAACTCTGACGTCTCTCCCAATGCTATAGCATATGACTTTTTTGACTTATCTAGGCTCACACAGCTATGGAGAATTATAAACAGTATCTAAATCCAGTTCTCTCCCAACCATCACAGCTCTTTACATGACCACGATGCTTCCAGAGTATAAATAAGCCATATAATTTCTGGCTTTACCTCTAAACTTTAATATACAATGTAAGATTTAGCATTATAATAATAAAATAAAAATTAAATCCTTATTCCTACACATTCATCTATCAAAAGAGTTATTAATTTTAAACAGAACCCAATTATCTCTAGTTATAAGTTGTGCCCTATTTGTAAGCAACAGTTGCTGATTCTCTCATAAAAAAGAAAGTGGGGTAGATGAGAACCTCTTAATCTTATATACTCTGATCTAGAAGTATAGCTGTAAGTGTGGTATATGTGTGAATGTATATATGCATATATGTACACATATGCATGCAACATTTCTGATCATTAATTTTTTTAAAGCAATTGGGGTTAAGTAACTTGTTCAAGGTTACATGGCTAGTCATTTATGTGTGGGTGCTCATTTTCTGAGGCCAGATTCGATCCCAGGTCATCCCAACTTCGAGGCCGGTGCTCTTACTCACTGCACCACCTAGCCGCCCCTGATCATTAATTTTTAGTACCCAAGACTATGCCTGTGCTTTATTATTATACAGTCTATGCATGGAAACGATAACATAATTTTGTTCCTGAAGCTTATAACACTCTAAAGAGAATAAGCAATATTTTATACCCATCTGCTCCCTTTCTGTTTTAACTAATGTTCTTCTGTTCCCTTTATGCTTTAAAATATTTATTTTTCCTAATAAAATTCTGAATTTATTTCTATTCTTAGAAGGAAAAGCAACATAATCTGGTGGGGAGAAGTGCTTAGCCAGTTAGCCTGTTTTCTCATGTGAATACTGGGGATAAAACCAAACCACCAGAAGGTTGTTGTAAAGATATAATAAGATAATATGCAAGAAGGGTGTTTTATAAACTAAGTACCTATATAAATATAAGGTGGAAATGATAACACTAGTGTTGTTTTCATCATAATTACTGTTGGTTAAGTACTAGTAAAATGATCATCAGAAAATCTATCTGGATAGTGTCAATTACTGTTTCTCTCAGTTAAGAGTATAGAATGAAATTATATCTATTATAAGAATTAAAATTTAACAAGAATTAAAAAGTTAAAAAACACCCTGACAATTAGCAACAGTTCAGATGTTAACATTTAGGCCGAGGTCTCACTTTCTATATTGGCTATGGTCCAAAATCTAACTTTAACCCTACTTCTGACTATATTTGCATCCTAGAATAAACCACTATTGCACATGGCTTTAAAACTTAAAAGCACTGATGTTTCAAAGAAGTTGAAAATTTCAGAACATAAACTCTTAGGAACTAAAATCATCCTGAACATTGTAATACTCGTGGCATATGACACTTCACAGCTTACCAAACACTTTCCTTAAAAAAAAAAAAAAACCCTAAAAATGCATAATGTATTGTTATTATCATTATTACCAACATCTTACCAATTCAAGAGAACTTAAATGATTTGCCCACAGTCAGAGTTGGATCTCAAACCTAGGTCAAAAACTATATTCCTCTAGTTGGAAGCTATATGTTATATAATAAAGTCTCTTCAGTTCAGACTAAGTGAAAGGCAACACAAATTCAAAATTCTCACTATTTTCCAATCTATCTAACAAAAAATGAAAGAGATGACAAGTGGTCCTTAAAAAAAAAGTCAGCCAAAAAGACATCAGCAACTATAGTGCATGTGCCCTCAGGCTGGTCCCCAAGTAATTTAATACTAAAATTAGTAATTTGATATTAAAACAAAAAGAAAAAATCATAGTCAAGTTAACAGAAGGAGATTTACCATAGTATAGTATTTTAGTATACTAGCCATAGTATAGAAGTAATATTCAACAAGTTTACAACACTCAGTTAAGCAGGCATGCCCCTCCCCTTACCTCTAAATGGAAAAGCATATGATCTGCAGAACATAGAGAGAATCACAAATCCTTGGGCTTGATATTTCAGAAGTCAGAAGGGCCCAAGCTAATTTTATGCCTTCAGCAAAAGAGGCCACCAGAAAGTATGTAAGGTTCAATTATGGACTAGGTAGCTGAGCCTTAGCCCACCAAGCCAATTAAGTCTTGGGGGAAGTTTCCTTGGCTTTTGGGAAAAGAACTAGCTTAATCCACAAAATGAGCTGTGGAGGGAGGGGAAGGGAGAGGACTATGACAACTAGATTATAACTTCTGGAAAATCTTTATAAAAGTTGACTATATAGGCACTGAAGGTAACCTAAATAAAAAGATCAGAATATAAAAACGAAACATAAGCTCTTCTAGAGTGTTCACTAAATGTCAGGGAAGATGTCTTGAACAATGTCCTAACAAAGAAGTACTCCCTAATTAATCACGAGGTGCTCCGAATACTCCAATACAGATGACAATGTACTAACAGCACTGAGCTCTCAAATGTTACAAAGCCAAGAAAAGAGAAGAACTGGATTACATTTGGGAAGTTGGACATGAATTCTAAACTATTTAACGTCCCAAAAGTCCATTTAAGACAAATATCTCAAGACATACATTTCAGGGAAAGTAATGGCCAACCAGATAGTGAGAAAGAAAGACAGGCAATCTATATGATACACTAATATCCTCAAGATACTGGAAGTACAAGAGGAAGGTCTCTAGAGCACTGAGGTCTTTGGTAGAGAATTTATAGAAATATAAAAATTGACATCCTCTGTCCAACTACCCTTCACCTCCATTCCATAGTTCAAATCACCTTATCTCCCATTATCTAGTTCATTTTTTCTAATCTAGGAAGAAGTATATCTTTTCTTTGACAATGACAATCATTCTGCTTATATCATTGATCCCATTATCTCTTTCCTCTCTCCCTCATTTTTAACTTCTTATCCAATGTCCCCTTGCCTAGGCTACCTGTAAACATGCCCTAGATCTATACTCTTAAAAAACCTTTAATTTACCCTCCCCTCAAGCTAATGTACTATAAATCTCCTCCCTTACATAATCAAACTCATAGAAAAAGCGATCTACACCCATTGACTCTACTTTCTCATTTTTCAACGCCTTGCAATCTGGCTTCTCTCCCCACCATTCCACTTAAATCACTCTTCCAAAGTCACCAATGAGTTCCTTATTCTGAAATTCATAGATTTTTCTCAATCATCATCCTTCTTGACCTCTCTGTAGTACATGATACTGTTGCCTACCTTGTAATTTTGCATATTCTCTCCTGTTTCTATGACACTGTTCTATCTTGTTTTTCTTTCTTCTACATGTAAAACCAATCTCAATTTCTTTTACAGTATTGTCATCTCTACTTCTGTCCTCTGCACTCTGTCAGCTCTGTACTTTGCTCTCTCCCACTGATTGCACCAAGCCCTACAGATTCCACTATTTTCTCTATGCAGATGATTTCCCAAATCTAACTACTTATCCCTCAGCTCCCTCCTAAACTCCAGTCCCACATCTCCACTGCCTGCTTGACATGTCCATTTGGATGTTCCAGAACTATCTATATCATTTATCTTTCTCCACAAACCTAACCCTCCTCCTAACTTTCCTATTTTTGGTAAGGACATCACCATTCTTCCAGGTTCTCAACTTGAGTGTCATCCTGGACTTTTTAATCTTCATTCACCCACTATAAATTATCAGTTCCTAAATCCTGTCAATTCCATTCTCCACTATCTCTGATATTCATCCTCTCCTCTCCATTCACACCACAAACTAATTATCTAGAGTACAGCAAGAACTTCCAATTAGTCTCCCTAAATTCAGCCTCCCTTCTTCCCAATCCATCCTCCACAGAGCTGGCAAATTTATATTCCTAAAGTACAAGAATGAACAAGACTCCCCAGACCAAAAAGCTTCAGTGGCTCCCCACTGCCTTTAAGATAACATATAGCTGGGGTGGCTAGGTGGCGCAGTGAGTAGAGCGTCGGCCCTGGAGTCAGAAGGATCTGAGTTTGGATCCGACCTCAGACACTTAACGCACACACAAATAAAAACCTGACCGTGTGACCTTGGGCAAGTTACTTAATCCCAATTGCCCTCCAAAAAGAAAAAAGAAGAAGAAGAAAAAAAGATAAAATACAGTTTTTTTCACTGGGGGCAGAGTCAAGATGGCGGAGTAGAAACAGCACTTCCGAGGAGCTCTTGCCCACACCACTTCAAAATTATGTAAAGAGAGGACTCTGAACAACCTCTGGAGCTCCAGAACCCACAAAATGACAGAGAAGCTAACCTCTGGCTGAGGACAGTCTTGCAGCCGGGTAGGGAGGGGCCAGCGCAGCCCCCAGCCCAGTAGTCTGGGAGCCAAGCCCAGGCCCGAGTGAGTCTCAGTTTTAGCCCGAGGGCGGCCAGACCAGCAGCCAGCTGGAGGGACCTAGAACACCAGCAGCTATGGCATTTCCAGAATTATCAACACATAGATGCCTAGGATAAAGTGAGAAGTTAGTGCCCTATGGACTTTGGGACTGGTTGGGAAAATGTGTCAGCTTCTTCCCCTGGGGGCCAGAAGCTGCTGAGGAGCCTTCTACATTGAGGGATCAAAGGGCATGGAATATGATATTCCACAGGTCGAAGGACCTGGGATTAAAAGCAAGAATCACCTACCCAGCAAAACTAAGTATCATGTTTCAGGGGAAAATTTGGTCATTCAGTGGAACAGAGGACTTTCAAGCATTCTTGAGGAAAAAAAAACAGAATCGAATAGAAAATTTGACATTCAGACACAAGAAGCAAGAGATGCTTGAGAAGGTAAACAGGGAAAAGAAATCACTATGAACTTATTAAAGTTGAACTATTTACATTCCTACAGGGAAAAACAATAATTTTAACTGATGAAACTTCTCAGTATGAAAATAGTTAAAGAAGGGTATATGTGCACATGAATACACATGTAAATGTGTGTATATATGTTTTCAAGTATACATAGATAGAAGGCACAGGTCGAATTTAATAGGAAGGGATGATGGGTAAGAGGTGAGAGAGTAATGTGGTGAGGGGGAGCGGGGAGAGACAATGGAGTGAACTGTCTCATGTAGAGGAGGCAGGGGAAGGTGGTTGAAGGGGAGGGGAAGAACAGGAAGGCAAAAAGGCAAAACCTTATTCTCATTGAATTTGGACCAGGGAGAGAACGACATGCATACTAAATAGGGTGTCCCACCCTATAGGAGCATGGGGGATGGGGGAAGGTGGTGGAGGGGAAGGAGGGCTGGGGGGCACAGATGTTGGAAGCACCCACTTTTGAAAAGGGACAGGATCAAGGTGGGGAGTGGACCAGGTGGGAGGGAGGGAAATATAGTCAGTCTTTTACAATATATCTACTAAGGTAATGTTTTGCATAGCTACACATTTATAGCATATACTGAGTTGCTTATCTTCCTTTTAAAATCAATTTTTAAAAAAAATATATATAAATACTATGATTAATACTATTTTGCATATAATTGGGAGATAAGATGTGCAGGCATTGGGGCACAGAGATTCACTTTGCCCTATTGGAAAAGTGGAGGGGGGTATGGGAGAAGAGATGGGAGAAAGCAGACTGGAGGAGGGGATATCCTGTATGACTGTTATTCTGGGGTGGTGGGTAGGGAAAAAATGGGGAAAAAATTGTAATTCAAAATCTGATGGAAATGAATGATGTAAACCAGAAGTTAATAAAGCATTTGGAAAAAAAAAAAGATAAAATACAAATTCCCCTATCTGGTATTTAAAGCAGTTTACTTTCTGGTTCCATTCTAATCCTTCCAGTATGATTACACCTTTCTCCAACTTATACACTCTGTGCTCCATCCAAACTGGCCTGCTTGCCCATCTCCAAACCTTTGCATAGGCTATCCTCATGCCCAAAATGTTCTGCCATTTTGCTTCTACATCTTCCTAGAACTAGCTCCTTTGAAACCATAGCTAACGTGCCACTTCCATCAAGAGGCATGTCTAGATTCCCCCAGTGAGCATCCTTGTCCAAAAAAAAATAAAAATCACTTTGTATTTATTTTGAATAATTCTCTATTTCTTTAAAAAAAATGTTTCTTCTCAATAGAATATAAATTCCTTGAAAGCCTCACTTTTGTCTTTGAATGGCTAACACTAAGCACAGTGTTTTTTTGTTTGTTTTGAGCACAACGTTTGACATATAGCAGACATATAATCAATTCTTGCTGATCAATTAATAATGATTGATAAGTAGGATGTGAAACCAACAAAATTCATTGCAATGCAATTCATTTTAGTAAAGGGAACATATCCAAAAGAAATGGGAGTTTTATTATTTTTAAGTGGATGCTACAATTCAAACTCTACCAGATGCTGATTACAAATCTAATGTTCTTTCCAATGCATGATGATAAAGTAATTTCTTAGCTACTAAAATGTTCATAGCTTCTGAAATGAAATTCAACCACTAGAGTAGTGTCTTAGACCTCAATGTTCAAGACAGACAGAAACAAAGGTCCCACAAACATACAAAATACTGATGAAAGCACTTTCAGTGAAAGCAAAGAATTGGAAGCAATCAGTTAACATTTATTAAGTACCTACTACATGCCAGGCATTATGCTTGGCACTGGGGAAAAAATTCAGAATGAAATGCGGATGGCAGATCCATATACAGAGATGAAATGCTCTAGAAGGAAAAGAAAAAAAAGACAAAGTAGGTACCCATCAAGTGGGAAACAGCTAAAGAATTAGTGACAAGTATGTAAAGGAATCTTACTGCATCATAAGAAATGATGACTATGAATAATTAAGAGAAGCATTTGAAGACGTATATGAACTGGCACAGAATTAAATAGAACCAAGAAAATAATATATTTAATTACTGGATAAAGTCAATGGAAAGAACAACAAAAAAGGAAACTAAATGCTAAGTAATTTTTTTTTGAGGCAATGGGGTTTTAGTGATTTACCCAGGGTCACAGGGCTAGTAAGTATCTGAGGCCATATTTGAACTTTGATTCTCCTGACTCCAGGGCCAATGTTCCATGCATTGCACCTAGCCGTTCCATTGTTATGTAATTGTAATCACCAAACTTGGCCATGGAGAAAAGCTGAAAAATTTTTCTTCTGCTTTTTTTTTTTTTAAGTGAGTATTATGGATAGGAAGTATCTGATAAACTATCAGATTTGTTTGCTATGTTGGTCAGTTTAATTAGACTTCTTTTAACCTCTTTTTAATTCTTTATGACAAATAATAACTTGCCAGGTAGGAAAGGAAGAGATATAAGTTTAAAATTGGCTGCAAAACATATCTCAACTCAATAATTTTGAGATCATTTTTAAAAGATCATGAAGCTGCATCAATGAGTATTGCTCAATTTTTTAAACCTCTATTAGAATGTCAAAAAGAAACCAATTTTGAATATTTCTAATTTATGAATTTTTATAAGGTAATATGTCATTTACTAGTATTAACCAAATTTTGAAAGAAAATATTAGTACATAATAGTAAAAGATTAATAAAGAGTCTTTCTCCAAAGACTTATTTTACCACCTCTCTAAAGCCTTCCCTAAGTATGAAATCTATCTAAAATTAGCTCATTCAAATGCTAGGCCCTCAAAATTAGTTGACGAGACTGTGCACTTACCTCCACACCCAATTTTAATGAATAACTCATAGATTTCAATATTCAAATGTTATAGAATACACAAAATATATATCAATTTATGATGTGATAGTTGCCTTTTCTACAAGGCATTCTTAATCATACTAATCATTGAAAAAATTAAAACAAAATAGGTCTCAAGCATACCAAGAAGAAATATGATCAGCTTGCATAAGTTCAAGCTCAAATAATGAAGTACTGAGCAAGGCACTAGGCATCTGTAAAGGATTTTTTAGAAAGGAGAAGGTAAAGGTTAGTTAATGCCTTAAAGTTAACAATTTTATATAGGCATACAAAATTTCATTTTAGTCACTGCCTTTAATCTCTTTCCCCATCAAATCTCTCATAAAAGATGTTTATAATTAGCAAATATTCTAAGTGTGTATATGTGTGTGCTTTCTCCTAATCCTTTTCCTACTTTTTAACAGAAAGGGGTATCCTATAATGAACTTGGACAATAGTGTTATATGATACATTTTACAACCTTAATTCCTTATCTGTTCCTAGATATCAATCTTTGACTCTTGAAAAGCTCCTCATTAAAAAGCAATTAATAAAAGTCCATGCATATTCATTTCTTCTGACCCTAACTTTTTCCATTTTTTTTTTCAATTTCCACAAAGAACCAACCTAGACCCCTATGCCTTCTAAGTGCAAATCTATGACCTTTACACCTAGTAATGTGTTGATAGCTTATCTAAAAAGTATCCTTTGGTGAAGCTAGGTTGGGCAGTAAATAGAGCACCTGCCCTGGAGTCTGGAGTATCTGAGTTCAAATCCAGCCTCAGACACTTGACACTTACTAGCTGTGTGACCTTGGGCAAGTCACTTAATTCCAATTGCCTTGCCTTCCCCCCGCCAAAAAAAAAAGGGGGGGGGGGGCGGCTAGGTGGCGCAGTGAGTAAGAGCGCAGGCCTCGGAGTTGGGATGACCCGAGATCAAATCCGGCCTCAGAAAATGAGCACCCACACATAAATAATGACTAGCCGTGTAACCTTGAGCAAGTTACTTAACCCCAATTGCTTAAAAAAAAAAAAACCCTTTAAAGAAAAAGACCTAAAAAGGAAGAAAAGTCACAGAATATTCACCTTGGCTAAATTCCTACCAGCTTCATTCTTGAATAAAAGGTTGTATCAGGATACTGTACTTCAACATTTAAGATGGTAAAAGGCAGTGATTAATTTTCTGTAGCATATAGCACAGAACAATATACATGTAATTAAACAATTTAATTTGATAACTCTGATCATGGGTATTTTTTTATGCTTCTCTCATGTTTGAAATATTTACATAAAAAATACAAAACCTTTTTTGCTTACCAATTGCCTTTTTCCCATATGGCAAATGCAGACTTATTTTCCAGTGTTTTCAAATGCTCTAAAGTTAACATAGCTGAAAGTTTTGTTTTTTTTTTCCAATTCACTCCAGCAACTACAAGAAGATTAACATGTCAGCACACCTTGCAACAGCATTCAACTAGCATCAACATAGCCTTGTAAATACAGTCTGTTTCTCAGATAATGGATGCAACAATAAGAGAATAAAAAATATAGGTGAATTTAAGTAGTCTTTGCTAAGAATACACTTTTGTATCATCATTAACCACATGCTGAATGACAGCACAACCCAATGACAATCATAATTACACTTTACACTTATAAAAGGACTTGAAGATTTACAAAACACTTTGGATGAGTATTAATGACATCATTTTATGGATGAGGAAATAAGTTCAGAGAAGTACATAAGATTTTCGATGTAGAGCTGGAAGGGATGACAGAGGTGATCTAGTCTAACCTTTTCATTTTAAAAATGAAGAGAGGAGAGGATTCTCAGAAAATAGCAAGCAGGTCAGAAAATTTCAAGCTCTCAAGATTTTCCTCCACAAAAAGAGATAAAATAGCACCTCTGGGCAAATACAGAGCCCTGAGAACAGGGCATATCTTGAGACAATTGGAGAAGACCTGAAGAAAAAAATCACATGACTAAATTTCCTCCCAGGGAAGAGTAAACACCTACAGGCTAGGGTTCTCCTTTTACAAGATAAAGCTACTTAAACAACAAGTGTCAAGCCCTGGGGTTAGCTGGGTTTGGGAGGCTGCCTCTGTCCTGCCACAGGAACTTTTATCACTACCACTCCAACAGTATAGAGAGTTAGGCATCTACATTGGGGAAGATCTAGGGAACCTCTACAGACTAGGAACACTTCCACCCAGCTGCGCTGTGGAGAGTGGCAGGGGCAAGAAAGAGCCAGCACATGTCCAGTGAGTGCACAAGCAGTGGGGTAGGGCACCACTGACTATGGGCACTTATAAGAAGCTGGAGGTTTTGGTTTGAGTTCAAGGTCAAAGGGGAAAACTGAAGAGGATCAGAGGCCAGAAGTACCATCCCTCATACCCCATAACTAGAGGTGATTATAAAAACTAAATTATTACCAAAAAAGAAAAAATGCACAGGCAAAGGAGAAAGAACCCAACCACAGAGAGCTAGGATAGGAATAGACAAGACTGGGGTTCATCTTCAGGAGGATACTGAAACAAAGAAACTCTCTTCTACCTCAAAGAGTATGGTCAGATGGTTACCTGCCCAAAAAGAACTCATTAAAGAATTTTAAAAAAGACTTCAAAAACAAAATGAGAAAGATTGAGGAAAAATTAAAAAGAAAAATAAGAACAATGCAAGAGAAACAAGAAGATTATGACAAGAAAATCAACCAATTAGAAGAGGAGATCCTGATTCTTAAGGAAGAAAATGAATCCTTGAAAATCAGAATTGGGCAAGGGGAAGCCAGAGAAGTTATAAGAGATGGAGAAATGAATATAGATATATATAATGAAAAACAGAAGAGAATGTAAAACATCTCACAAGAAAAACAACTCATCTAGAGAACAGATCAAGAAGAGAAAACATAATAGCTAGACTACCTGAAAATTCTGATCCAAAAAAGAATCGTGATACAATAATACAAGAAATAAGTAAGCAAAAATGTCCTGATGCATTATAACAAGAGGGGAAAGTAGAAATAGAAAAAAAATACACCAATTACCACCTGAAAATTATTCTACAAAGGAAAACTCGCAGGAATAGGAAGTTAAATTCCAAAACCCGGGTCAAGATGGCAGAGTAGAAACAGTATTTCTGTGGGGCTCCGGCTTCTACTTTCCCCAGTGCATGTAAAAGGTGACTCTGAACAACCTTTGGAGCTACAGAACACACAAAATGACACAGAGAAGCTGACCTCCAGCTGAGGACAGCCTGGCAACCTGGCTGGGAGCGGACAGCACAGAACTCTGGGAGCAGAGCCCAGGCCAGTATGACCTGAAGGTTTTAACCCCAGGGTGGGCCTGACCAACCACAGGTTGGAGGGACTTCAGGTAAGCTGTGGCAGTTTCCAGAATTATCAAAACATAGATGCCAAGGACAAAGTGAGAGGTCAGTGCAGTATGGACTTTGGGACCAGTAGTTGGAAGTGCGTTGGCTTTTGCCCCCAGGACGAGAAGCCGCTAAGGAGCTGTGGTGCAGCTGCCATCACGTGGCAGCTTCAGCTCCTGGTCTGAAGACTGTAAGGGGACCAAACAACCAGTCTGACGAGTAATCTCTCTTGCTTTAACCTTCTTGGATATAGATTTTGGACTAGGGTGGAGGGCCTCGGATGTGTGACCAGCTTGCCAGAGCATGTGGAAGCTTCAGAGAGGGCACCCAACTAATACCTCCAGCAGCTTAGAAAACCCCAGCATTTGGGATGGAAGCTCCCCTGTCTGGTGGCAGAGTCCTACTGTGGCAAAAAGCTCAAAAGTCAAGTAACTCAGTGGCAATATGACCAGGCAAAGGAAGAAAGCAAACAGAAGAATACAACATTAGACTCCTATTTTGGGGACACAAAGGAGGAAGACAATGAAGTCAGAACTCCTGCACCAAAAGCTTCAAAGGAAAATACAAGCTGATTACAGGACATAGAGGACCTTAAGAAGCAGATAAGAAAAGTAGAGGAAAAATTGGGAAGAGAAATGAGAAAGATGCAAGAAAAGTATGAAATGAGAGTCAACAGCCCGACTGAGGAAAATAACACCTTAAAAAATAGACTAACTCAGATGGCAAAAGAGGCTCAAAAAGGCAATGAGGAGAGGAATGCCTTAAAAAGCCAAATTTGCCACATGGAAAAAGAATCTCAAAAGCTCACTGGGGAGAATCTTTCCTTCAGATTTAGAATGCAGCAAATGGAAGCTAGTGACTATGAGAAATCAAGATGCTATTAAGCAGATCCAAACAAATGAAAAAATAGAAGGCAATGTGAAATATCTCATGGGAAAAACCACTGACCTGGAAAATAGATCCAGGAGAGATAATTTAAAAATTATTGGACTACCTGAAAGCCATGATCAAAGAAAGAACCTAGAAATCATCCTTAAAGAAATTCTGAAGGAAAATTGCCCTGATGTATTAGACCCAGTGGGGGAAAGAGATTGAAAGAATCCACCAATCACCTCCTGAAAAAGATCCCAAAAAGAAAACTCAGATCAAGGAGAAAATACTACAAGCAGCCAGGAAGAAACAATTTCAATATTGTGGAAACACAATCAGAATAGCACAGGACCTGGCAGCTTCTACACTGAGGGATCGAAGGGCATGGAATATGATATTCCAGAGGGCAAAAGAGCTGGGAATGAACCCAAGGGTCACCTACCCAGCAAAACTGAGTATTTTGTTTCAGGGGAAAATATGGGCATTCAGTGGAATAGAGGACTTTCAAGCATTCTTGAGGAAAAAACCAGAATTGAATAGAAAATTTGACATCCAGACACAAGAAGCAAGAGATGCCTGAGAAGGTAATCAGGGAAAAGAAATCAAAAGGAACTTATCAAAGTTGAACTATTTACATTCCTATATGGAAAAACAATAACAGTGACTGAGGAAATCTTTTTCACTATGAAAATAATGGAAGAAGGGTGTATGGTCATGTGAATACATATGTGAATGTGTGTGTACATGGTTACAGTTATATATGGATAGAGGGCATAGGTTGAATTTGTTGGGAAGGGAGGATACTCAAGAGGTGAAATTGTGAGGTGAGAGAGGGAAGTGGCAGGAGGAGATGGGGAGAGACAGGATGGGGTAAACTATCTCATGTAGAGGAAGCAGGGGGGACGTGGTTGCAGGGGAGGGGAAAAATAGGAAGGCTAAAAGGCGAAACCACATTCCCACTGAATTTGGTTCAGGGAGAGAATGACATACATACTAGGTAGGACATCTCAACCTACAGCAGAATGGGGGGAAGGGGGAGGAGAGGAGGGATGATGGATGGGAGGGCATCCTTGCAGGGAGGGGAGGTTGGAGGTACCCACTATGGAAGAGGGACAGGATCAAGTGGGGAATGGACCAGGTGGGGGGTGGGATGAGGGGGAGGGAATTATAAGCAGCCTTGTACAATATATCTACTATGATAATGTTTTGCATAGCTAGACATGTACAACATATACTGAATTACTTATCTCCCCAGAGGGAATGGGTGACAAGGGAGGAAGGAAATGGATCTGAAATTCGAGGTCTTAACATTAAATGTTTCAAATATATATAAATACTATTATTAATACTCTTTTGCTTGTAATTGGGAGATAAGATGTGTAGGCATTGGGACACAAAGATTCACCTTCCTCTAATGGAGCGGTCAAAGGGGGTGTGGGAGAGGATAGGGAGAGAGCAGATTGGAGGAAGTGATGTCTTGCGGGACTGCTGTTCTGGGAGGGTGGGTAGGGGAAAAACTGGTGGAAATGAATGATGTAAAACAGAAGTTCATAAAGCATTTGTTTAAATAAAAAAAAAAGTAAAACTGTTCAAGACAATCTAAAGGAATAATTATCTATGCAAATAAGGGGCAAGCAGAAGAACCAATACAAAGGAATTTAATGTTGATGTGGAAGGGGGGCTGTTAGTTCTGGAAACCTACTTTCATAGAGAATGGGTTTAAGAGAGGAAAATACATATACATCTAGAAACTATAAAAGTCTTATAAATTTAAAAAAGAAATAAAACTCTAAGGGAATAGGAAGGAAGGAGAGGATAAAGGAGGGATCTTTTAGAGGGGAGGGTAAGGTAATGGGATAAAAGGGGGTAAAGAAGGGTGCTTAGATTTAGGGGAATGGGAGGATAAGGGAAGGATTGTTGGAATGTGGTAGGTTAAGTTACAGGGGGGCAAGGTAGGGTAGAAGTAAAGTAGAGGAGTTAGGAAAAACAGGAAAAAAGATATGCACAAACATAAAAAACAAGATTAGGAATAGAATCTCTTAGGGAAAGTATATGTTTATATATGCATGTATATGTATACATGTATGTGTATGTATATATCAAAACCTATATATAAACATATCCATGCTCAATTGTAGTCTTGGGATGGTGGGTAGAGGGAAGGAATGGGGAAAACTGAACAAAGTAAAAAGTGAACAGGAGAGAACAAAAGAAAACCTACAAGGAAGCAAAGAAAAGATGAACAGCTTTCAACTTAATGCACAGTATTTAATATATAGGCTTTCTTGAAATGTTAAGTTATTACTATACATTTCAATCCTCTCCTATGTTCTACTGTACACATGACTTTTTTCTTATTTTATATTTAAGTTTATCATGCTCCTTTTTCTTTCCTATTACATATTTTAAGTTTTAGTACTTGTTTGAAATTTTTAAAAAATTTTAAATTAAAATGAAGAAACTGAGGCCCAGGGATTTAAGTGATTTGTCCATTTTTACACAGTTAACAAGTATAAGAGGCAGAATATGAACCTAGGTCTGCCCTGACCTCAAAGACACTACTCCTTCCACTATAGGACACTGATCAGTTGTTTTTTTTTTAATATTTTTTTAATTTTTTAATTTTTTTTTTGTTTTTTTCACTGATCAGTTTTTAAAAAGTAGAAAGGAATGAGGAAAGGATAAATGCAGTACTTTGGAGAAGGTTTGCTTAAAAGAAAAAGTATGCTTTGGTAATAGTCAAGTCCATTCATTGCCTTCATTACTTATGTAAATCTTCACTCTATTAAGATCACTTTGACACCTGAATGGAGGATTGACTGGGAGTGAGAAGAGACTTTGTGGCAGGCAAACCAACTAAGCTACTGTAACAGTCTAGGCATAAGGTAATCAGATCCTATACCAATGGGGTGGTAGTCTTAGAGCAGAGAAGAGAATACATAAAAGAGATCTTAAGAAGATAAAATCTACAGGCAACAGACTGCATATAAGGAAGATAAGAGAGTGAGGATTCAAGGATGACACATAGATTTTAAGCACGGGTAACTGGAGGTGACTCTTAACAGTAATATGTAAGAGAGCATTTGCAAGAAAGCTAAGTTCAGTTTTGGTCACGCTGAGTTTAAGATGTTTATAAGGCACTCAGTTTGAGATGTGCAATAAGCAGTAGAGGAAATTACAAGAACTAGAGGTCAGCAGAAATGTTAGGGCTAGAGGGAGATTTGAGAACCATCAACACAGACATGATAATTGAATCCTTAGGAACTGATGAGATCACCATGTGAGACAGTATAGATGAAGAAGAAAAGGGGACTCAAGACAGAGCCCTGTGGGACACCCAGGGTTAGCAGGTATGACCTAGATGAAGATCCAGCAAAGCACACAGAGAAGGAGCAGCCAAATAGGTAGGAGAAGAAACAGGAAGAGAATAGTGTCACAGTAACCTAAAGAGAAGAGAGTACTGAAGAGAAAAGGATGATTGACAATGTCAAAGGCTGCAGAGGGATAATGTGCATAAATACGCACATGTCAGGATCATTATAAACTTAAATATAAAATAAGAAAAAAGTCGTGTGTACAGTAGAACATAAGAGAGTATTGAAATGTATAGTAATAACTTACCGTTTCAAGAAAGCCTATATATTAAACTGTGCACTAAGTTGAAAGCTGTTCATCTTTTCTTTGCTTCCTTGTAGGTTTTCTTTTGTTCTCTCCTGTTCACTTTTTACTTTGTTCAATTTTCCCCATTCTTAGGATCACACACACATATACTGATACATAAAGAGGACCTGTAAATTCCTTGGGATAAAGAACTCCCAGTGAGCAAACACCCTCTACTGATTCAAATCAACTAGCTCTGCAGCTTAGTCTTACATAGCTGACTATACACACCAAGCTCCTGACTTGCTCAGTGTCATACATATTCTAAGGGGGCAGAAGAGGGGGAGAAGAAAGACACACATATACATGTGTGTTACATGTATGTGTGCTTATATGTACATAAAATCATATACATAGTATGAACACAAGAACTTCAAGGGAGAGGCACTACCAGCTAAGAGGAGAGGGAAGCACAGGAAAGGTTTCATGAAGGAAGTAACATTTGAGCTGAACTTTGAAGGAAGCTAGAAATTCTAAAATACAGCGAGCAGAGAATAAGACTCCGCCTGTGCAAAGTCACAGAGACAGAAGAGGGAACACTGTGTAAAAAAAAAACATCAAAAAGGACAGTTAGGCTAGCCCACTGAAGGTATAAAGAAAAGTACTATAACAAGATAGAAAAGTAGATTGACAAAGTCATAAAGCAGAGGTTCTTAACTTGGGAGTCCACAGAGGTTTGTGGGGTGGGGGAGGTGTGCCTATAAAGTCAGATGGGGAAAAATTACATGTTTATTTAAATATAATTGATTGGCTTTCTAATCTTATCTATATTTTGTGCATTTTAAAACTTTGTGAGAAAGGTCCATTGTCTTCACTAGACTGTCAAAGGGGTCCACAATACAAAAAGGACTAAGAATCCATGATGAAAAGGATTTTAATAGCCAAACAGAAGTTGGATTTGATCCTAAAGGTTATGAGGAGTGAATAGAGTTTATTGAACAGGGAAATGACATGATCAGACCTGTGCTTTATGAATATCACTAGAAACAGTATGGAGGATGGATTGGAGTAAGGAAAAGACTTGAGGTAGAAAGACCAAAAATAGGCTATTGCAATAATCCAGGAGAGAAGTGACAAGGGATTGAATTAGCATTGTAGATACATGAAGGTAGATGTAAGAAACACTCTGGAAGTAGAACCAACAAGACTTGCCAAGGAAAGGATGTATGAGGAGAGGGAGAATGAAAAGTGAGGAGTGAAAGTTAATTCTGAGTTTAAAGATGTGAGTGAGTGCCTGGAAAGATGATACTGCCATGTTTAAAATAAATATATACATTAATGAAATCATTTTATCTTTCTGGAACATAATATGAATTTAAGGACTTGGCACTGATTTATCTATTATACTCAATTTTCCAATAATATCCACTATGTAAATGTAGGAGAGTTTTGTTATAAAGTGAACTTGCTTTATTATCACTAGGAAAATTTTCTTCCTTTAACTCAAACACCCTTTTAAGTACTTTGGCATTAATGCAATTTAAGTTCTAAAGGGTTGGCAGGCTTCTGACAAAGGATAAGATGAATTGTTTGATAGAAAGCCTTAAAGGGGAAGTGAAGAGGAAAGTCAAAAGCATTTATGTAACACCTACAATGTGCCAGGCCCTGTGCTAAGCACATCTTACAAGTATTACCTCAGCTGATCTTCAGAATAATCCTGCAAGGTAGATGCTATTATTATTCTCATCTTAGAGCTAAAACTGAGGCAAACAGACATTAAGTGATTGCCACACATCTAGTATATGTTTGAAGCCATATTTGAACTCAAGTCTTCCTGATTTTAGACCCAGCACTCTCTCCATTGCTCCACTGGCAACCTCTAAGATATTGCATTTAAATATCTCTGACGTCTAAGGAGAAGAAATCCAAAACATACATAACTAGAATACATAAAAAGACTTAAGTTGTTCTGCAGTCCTAGTGAATGGCAACGGCTATATTTGATAGTATTATTTTATACAAAGGAAAACTGCCATCCAAATTCTTATCTGAGCAGACAACTTAGACTGATAGTAAGAAGGGATCCTCTGAAGATGAAGACACGACCATAAATCATCCAATTAGACAAAAGTTATGTGGGTGACATAGGGAATGTTAAAGCATTGAAACAGTCACTTAACATCTGACAACTCAATAAACCACGTAAAATCATTCAAGCACTATGAAGAGACCACAAGATAGGCAATGTTGCAAAGACTCAACTCTAAACACCACTAGGACATTTTCTCATTCATGGTTCAAAAAAGCATCTTTCAAGAAAACTCAAAGCTCTGTTAAGAAATGGATCCATGATCAAAAACCTATTCTACAGGAAAGGAAATCACAGGAGGATGATAGCCAAAAAGACAGGATACACAAATAACATTACCAGAAGCCCATCAGAAAGGCAGAATTACCTTCTATTATAACTTCAAAGTTATATATTAATTGAACACATTCATGAAGAGAATGCAGCTTTGGGGCTGCAGAAGCTGAAATCTGCAGGAAAAGCAGCATGGTCCAAGGTGGGGAGGGGGAAAAAAAGGTAAAGATTGTCCCACATACAAAAAACAAGTAGCACAACTTCATCACCAGTCACTTATAGCTCTGTCCTATCCAGATTCAACCAATTCATTGAAGTAATGGTCAAAATTGAAAATATGCCATGCTCTACTGTACTGGCCAGTGGATCCTTTCTAAAATATTTCATTTATCTAATAAAAGACATGTTATTTTACAACCTATGAAAGGATTAGTACTTTCTGGACTAGATGATAATGATCAAGCCTATTCTATAGGAAATGCATCCCATTATCTGAGACACACTAAAATAACTTTTAAAGTTTTCTAATAATGTTTTTGGTATCAAATGGAAAATGGACACTCTGACTCTGGTAGGGCCAGAACCACAAACTAACACTGGAATTTCAGTCAATCAGAAAATAAGCATGTATTAAGTAGTTTCTATATACCAGGCAGTGTGCTAAGTACTAGGAAAATAAAGGCAAAAACTATCACAATGGAAACAAGTATTTTTTTTTTTAAGCAATTGGGGTTAAGTAACTTGCTCAAGGTTACACGGCTAGTCATTATTTATGTGTGGGTGCTCATTTTCTGAGGCCGGGTTCGATCTCGGGTCATCCCAACTCCGAGGCCGGCGCTCTTACTCACTGCACCACCTAGCCGCCCCTCTTTTTTTTAATAGTATTTTTTTCCAATTACATGTAAAGATAGTTTTTAACATTCATTTAAAAAAAAAATTGAGTTCCAAAGTTTCTTCTTTCCCCTCTAATCTCCCCCTTCCCTAAAAAGGTAAGCAATTTGATATAGGTTATAAATGTGCAATCATGTAAAACATATTTCTATATTAGTCATAATTTGAAAGAAGAAACAGAACAAAAAAAACATGAAAAAGATAAAGTGAAAATAGTATGTTTTAATCTGCATCCAGACTCCATAAATTCTTTCTCTGGATGTGGATAGCATTTTCCAGGACTCTTTTAGAAATGAAACAAACATTTATTAAGCACCAAGTGCTAGACATTGTGCCAAGCCCTAGGGATACAAATGCAGGCAAAAAGAAAGACAGCCCCTGTTCTTAAGGAGCTTACATTCTAATAATGGAACAGAAGAAGGGAGCCAAAAAGCACAGGGAAGAAGGGGTGGAATGAAGGTACAGGCCTGGGAGCATGGTTTTACAATCCAGAGAAAGGCAGGAACAGTGTCAGTAAGAAACAATGGCATGCTAGCCTAGCTAGCCCTTTCATCAAATGGAAGCTCCATGAGGAACTCAACAATAAGAGGTGACAAGTAGAGCAGAGGGATATCTGGGGTTAGTAGCCTGCAGGAATGATAGAATGTCTAAGGGAAGGAGGCCCTAGGGACTAAGGAAATTCCAGGATGAGAAAGCAGTATAAGTGTAATTTTTAAATAGAAACAGTACTAGCAACTCTAAAGACCAGGAAAGGCCTCCTGCAGAAGGTGGGAGCTGAACTGAGTTTTGAGGAATGTAAGAGAAACTTAAGAGGCAGATATGAGGAAAGAGAGCATTCCAAGCATTGGAGACGGAAAGTACAAAACCATAGAGCTAAGATATGGAGTGTTGTGTGTAAGGATCAGTCAGCAGAGCTAGATCACAGACTTGATGGAGAGGAATAAAGAAGCCTAGAAACATAGGAAGGGACCAAGTTATGAAAAACTTGAAATCAAAAGAGAAGACTTATTTGATCACATTTATTTATTTACTTATTTATTCATTCATTCATTCATTTAATTTTTTATCTGAGGAGAGGAGGCAGTGGGAAATATGATATGCTCAAACCTGTGATACAGATAAAAAAACATTTGGCAGCTGAATGGAAAATGGATTGAAGTGAGAAGGGACTTAGACAGCCACTGCAATAAAGTGATGAGAGCCTAGAGTGATAGTTATATGACTAAAGAGGAGACCGAGAAAAGAAGATTATAAAGGTAGAAACGACAATACTTGGCAAAGGCTCTGCTATGTGTAGAGTAAGAATGAAGAACTGAAGGCGGAAGAGGTATGTGAATCTGGGAGTTTAGGAAAAGAAGGTAAGGTTGTATATATAGAGATAGGAATCATAGGCATAGAGATCACTGAACCCAGTCAAAATTTATTGGGATTAATTCCCATTTAAGGTATTGGCTATAAGCAATGTTGTATACTTTTAACTATCCACACAGCCTGTACAGGTTTCTAGAAAACAAAAGGTAGTCTTTAAAAAGTTATAGTGAACTATTTGGAGGAGTTAATAACATTTAACCTTGAGAACTGGAAATGTTCTCTCCAAAATTACCAATGGTCTCTTAATTGTCAAGTCTCATTGTCTTTTCTCAATCCTTATCCTTCTTGCCCTCTGTTGCAGCCTCTGACAATGTTGATTACCATCCTCTTGTCCTTGAGACTCTCCTATCTTCATTTTTATGACACTACTCTCTTCCTGGTTCTCCTCCTACCTGACAACTTCTCAGGCTACTTTGCTAGATCTTTATCCAGGTCATACTTGCTAACCATGTGTGTCCCACAAGGTTCTGTCCTCTTCTCCCTCTATACCATTTCACTTAATAATCTCATTAGCTCCCAAGAATTCAATCATCATCTCTATGCTATCATCTTTAAATCTACCCATCTAGCCCTAACATCTCTTACTCTCATGTCTCTTATTCTCAATTGAACAGGCCACACTGAATGTTCCATAGACATCTTAAAATCAATATGGTCAAAACCAATTTCATTATTTTTCCCACAATTTGCACCCCTTTCCTACCTGTTACTGTCAAGGGTACCACCATCCTCCCAATTACCCAGGCTTAAAACCTAGGGATCAAGGGCCTGACCAAACACCAGAGAGACTTCAGAACACCAGCAGCTACAGCCATTTCCAGAATTATCAAAACATAGATGCCAAGGACAAAGTGAGAGGTCAGTGCAGTATAGACTTTGGGACCAGTAGTTGGGAGAGCACCAGCTATTGCCCCCAGGGCAAGAAGCCAATGAGATGCCTTGTCCTAGCCAGCACCACGTTGCAACTTCAGCTCCTGGCCTGCAGACTATAGGGGAACCAAGCAACCAGTCTGAGGGGTAATATCTCTTGCTTTAACCTTCTTGGATATGGATTGCGGACTAGGGTGGAGGTCCTAGGGTGGAGGTCCTAGGTTGGAGGTCCTGTGACCAGCTTGCCAGAGCATGTGGAAGCTTGAGAGAGAGTACCCAACTAATACCTCCGGCAGTTGGGAAAACCCAAGAGTTTGGGATGGAAGCTCTCCTGTCTAGCAAAAAGCCCAAAAGTCAAGTAGTTGAGTGGCAACATGACCAGGCAAAGGAAGAAAAACAAACAGAAGAATCCAACATGAGATTCCTATTTTGGAGACTCAAAGGATCAAAGCATGGAACAGGACGAAGATAGTGAAATCAGAACTCCTGCACCAAAAGCTTCAAAGGAAAATACAAGCTGGTTACAGGCCATAGAGGACCTTGACAAGTAGATAAGAGAAATGGAGGAAAAATTGGGAAGAGAAATGAGAAAGATGCAAGAAAAGTAAGAAATGAGAGTCAACAGCCTGACTGAGGAAAATAACACCTTGGTAGAAACAGCACATCCAAGGTGCTCTCCCCCCAGATCACCTCCAAACGATGTAAAAGGGGACTCTGAATGACTTCTGGAACCCTAGCACCCACAGAACGACACAGAGAAGCTGACCACCCACTGAGGACAGCCCAGCAGCCCTGCAGGAAGGGCCAGCGAAGCACTCTGGGAGCTGGCAGCACGAAGTGCGCAGAGTGTATGGAGCCGAGCCCAGGTCTGCATGAGCCACCAGTTTTAGCCCCAGGGAAGCAGGGCCAGCAGCAGGCTGGAGAGACCCCAGAACACCAGCAGCTGTGGTGATTCCAGAATTATCAACACAGACATGCCTAGGACAAAGTGAGAGGTTAGTGCCCTATGGACTTTGGGACCAGTATTTGGGGAATGCGTCGGCTTCCTCCCCTAGGGGCTAGAAGCCACTGAGGAGACACACCATTTTGCAGTTTCAGTGGCAGCTCCAGCTCCTGGCCTGCGAACTTTAGGGAGATCCAGCGATCAGTCTTGGGGGGTAATCGCTCTTGCTTTAACCTCCCTGGATCTGGATTGTGGTCTGGGGTGGAGGTCGTGGGGTGGGTATCCAGCTTGCCAGAACCAGAAGTTGTGAACTCCCCAGCTTTGGGACGGAAGCTCCCCTATCTGGTGGCAGAGTCTTACTGTGGCAACAAGCCCAAAAGTCAAGTAATTAAGTGGCAACATGTTGAGGCAAAGGAAACAAAATAAACAGAAAAATGCAATATTAGACTCCTATTTTGGGGGCAAAGAGGATCAAAGCATGGAATGGGAGGAGGACTGGGAGGTCAGAAGTCCTGCTCCAAAAGCCCCAAAGGAAAATACAAGCTGGTTACAGGCCATAGAGGACCTTGAGAAGTAGATAAGAGAAATGGAGGGAAAATTGGGAAGAGAAATGAGAAAGATGCAATAAAAGTATGAAATGAGGGTCAACAGCCTGACTGAGGAAAATAACACCTTAAAAAATAGACTGGCAAAGGAGGCCCAAAAGGGCAATGAAGAGAAGAATGCCTTAAAAAGCCAAATTTGCCACATGGAAAAAGAACCTTAAAAGCTCACTGAGGAGATTCATTCCTTCAGAGTTAGACTGGAGCAAATGGAAGATAATGACTTTATGAGAAATCAAGATGCTGTTAAACAGATCCAAACAAATGAAAGAATAGAAGGCAATATGAAATATCTCATGGGAAAAACCACTGACCTGGAAAACAGATCCAGGAGAGAAAATATGAAAATTATTGGACTACCTGAAAGCCATGATCAAAGAAAGAACCTAGAAATCACCCTTCAAGAAATTCTCAAGGAAAACTGTCCTGATGTTTTAGAACCAGAGGGCAAAATAGAGGTTGAAAGAATCCACAGATTACCTCCTGAAAAAGATCCCAAAAAGAAAACTCCCAGGAATATTATAGCCAGGTTCCAGAATTCCCAAATCCAGGAGAAAATACTCTAAGCAGCCAGGAAGAAACAATTTCAATACTGTGGAAACACAATCAGAATAGCACAGGACCTGGCAGCTTCTACACTGAGGGATGGAAGGGCATGGAATGTGATATTCCAGAGGGCAAAAGAGCTGGGATTGAAGCCAAGGGTCACCTACCCAGCAAAACTGAGTATTTTGTTTCAGGGGAAAATATGGGCATTCAGTGGAACAGAGGACTTTCAAGCATTCTTGAGGAAAAAAAACAGAGATGAATAGAAAATCTGACATCCAGACACAAGAAGCAAGAGATGCCTGAGAAGGTAATCAGGGAAAAGAAATCAAAAGGAACTCATCAAAGTTGACCTATTTACATTCCTACATGGAAAAACAATAACAGTGACTGATGAAACTTTTCTCAGTATGAAAATAATGGAAGAAGGGTATATGAACATATGAATACATATATGAATGTGTGTATATATGTTTACAGTTACACATGGATAGAGGGCACAGGTTGAATTTGTTGGGAAGGGATGATATTTAAGGGGTGAAATTATGAGGTGAGAGACGAAAGTGGCAAGAGGAGATGGGGAGAGACAGGGTAGGATAAACTATCTCATGTAGAAGAAGCAAGGGGAAGCAGTTGCAGGGGAGGGGAAGAACAGGAAGGCAAAAAGGCAAAACAATATTCTCATTGAATCTGGCTCAGGGAGAGAATGACATACATACTAAATGGGATATCTCAACCTGCAGCAGAATAGGGAGAAGGGGGATGAGAGGAGAGATGATGGAGGGGAGGGCATTCTGGGGGGAGGGAAGGTTGGAGGTACCCACTTTCGAAGAGGTATAGGATCAAAGTAGGGAATGGACCAGGTGGGGGGTCGGATGGGCGGGAGGAAATTATAAGCAGCCTCTTACAATATATTATGGTAATGTTTTGCATAGCTATACATGTACAACACATACTGAATTACTTCTCTTCCCAGAGGGAATGGGTGACAAGAGAGGAAGGGAATGGATCTGAAATTTGAGGTCTTAAAAGCAAATGTTTCAAATATAAAAAAAAGAAAAAGAAAGAAAAGAAAAGAACACCTTAAAAAATAGACTAACTCAGATGGCAAAAGAGGCTCAAAAAGGCAATGAGGAGAAGAATGCCTTAAAAAGCCAAATTTGCCACATGGAAAAAGAATCTCAAAAGCTCACTGAGGAAATTCGTTCCTTCAGAGTTAGACTGGAACAAATGGAAGCTAGTGACTTTATGAGAAATTAAGATGCTATTAAGCAGATCCAAACAAATGAAAGAATAGAAGGCAATGTGAAATACCTCATGGGAAAAGCCACTGACCTGGCAAATAGATCCAGTAGAGAGAATTTTAAAATTATTGGACTACCTGAAAGCCATGATCAAAGAAAGAAACCTAGAAATCATCCTCCAAGAAATTCTCAAGGAAAACTGCTCTGATGTTTGGAAACAGAATGCAAAACAGAGGTTGAAAGAATCCACAGATTACCTCCTGAAAAAGATCCCAAAAAGGAAACTCCTAGGATTATAGCCAGATTCCAGAATTCCCAGATCAAGAAGAGAATATTACAAGCAGCCAGGAAGAAGCAATTTGAATATTGTGGAAACACAATCAGGATAACACAGGATCTGGCAGCTTCTACACTGAGGGATCGAAGGGCCTGGAATATGATATTCCAGAGGTCAAAAGAGCTGGGGTTAAAACCAAGAATCACCTACCTAGCAAAACTGAATATCATGTTTCAGGGGAAAATATGGTCATTCAGTTGAATAGAGGACTTTCAAGTATTCTTGAAGAAAAAAACGGATTTGAATAGAAAATCTGACACTGAGATACAAGAAGCAAGAGAAGCATGAGAAGGTAAACAGGGAAAAGAAATCATAAGGAACTTATCAAAGTTGAACTATTTATATTCCTAGATGGAAAAACAATAATTGTAACTGATGAAACTTTTCTCAATATGAAAATAGTTGAAGGGAATAGAAATATACATATATATACATATACATATATATATATACACACACACACATATACATATATAGTCTTTATCGGAGGGTATAGAGGCATACGAATACATATGTGAATGTGTATATGTATGTTTATAGGTGTGCATAGATAGAGGGCACAGGACCAATTTAATAGGAAGGGATGATACTTAAAAAGGTGAAATTAAGAGGTGAGAGAGGAATGTGGTGGGCGGAGATGGGGAGAAATAGGGTGAATTGTCTCATAGAAGAGGCAAGGGAAAATGGGTACAATGGAGGGGAAGAACAGAAAGGCATAAGGGAATGGGTCAACCTTATAATCATTGAATTTGGCTCAGGGAGGGAATGACATACACACTAAATAGGGTATCTCACTCTACAGAAGAGTAGGGAGGAAGGGAATGAGAGGGAGGATGATGGAAGGGAGGGCAGGCTGGGGGGGAGGGAAGTTCGAAGCACCCACTTTTGAAAAGGGACAGGGGCAAAGTAGAGAATAGAACAAGTGGGAGGTAGGATAGGAGGGAGGGAAATATCAGTCTTCTACAGTATATCTACTATGGTAATGTTTTGCATTAGCTACACATGTACAACCTATATTGAATTGCTTATCTTCCCAGTAAGGGTGGGTGACAAGGGAGGAATGAAGGAATGAATCTGGAATTCAAAGTTTTAAAACCAAATGTTTAATATATATATATATATATACTATTATTAATACTATTTCACATGTAATTGGGAAATAAGAGGAGGGGATATCCCGGGGGACTGCTATTTTGGTGAGGTGGGTAGGGGAAAAAACAGGGAGAAAATTTGTAACACAAAATCTGGCGGAAATGAAGTAAACCAGAAGTTAATATAGCATTTGAAAAAAAAAAAAAAAACCCTAGGGATTATCCTTAACTCCTCATTCTATCTCACTCCCCCACCCCCACCCCATATCCAATCTGTTGCCAAGGTATGTGAGTTTTACCTTTGTAATATTTCTCCATTAAGCCCTATTCGCTTCTCTGATATTATCACCACTCTGGTGTAGGCCTTCATCACCTTATGCTTAGATTACTGAAAAAGACTGCTAGATAGTCTCCTTGCCTCAAGCCTGTCCCTATGCTAATCCATTCTCTACTCAGTTGTCAAACTGATCTTTCAAAACCATTAGTTCTGACCATGTCTCCCCCTCTATGTGGTCAACTCCAATGGCTTTTTTTTTTATTATTAATTTGTTTATTTTTAGTTTACATGATTCAATTCCATAGTTCCTTGAGTTTCAAATTTCCCTTCCCTCCCTTCCCCCACCCCCCCACCCATGGCATATAGTCCAGTATAGGATCTGCAAATACTTTCACACTAGATATTAGTCAGGTTACCAAGGCGTATTGTACTAGATGGGATGAAAAAGGGTAAAGAGGAAATAAAAACAAACAATGGGCTCTTTTACAACCTCCAGGATCAAATTTTAAATCTTTTGGTTTTTACAGTCCTTCAAAATTTGATCTCTTCTTGCCCTTATGGTCCATTTACACTGTCTCTTTTCCACATACTATGGAATCTAGGGATGGTCCATCTCATAACTCTAGGCATTTTCACTGACTGTCCCAGTGCCTAGAATTCCTTCTCTATTTCTTCCTACTGGCTACCTTTCATTTTCAGCTAAAATCCCATGTTCTTCAAGAAGCCTTTCCTAGGGTGGCTAGGTGGCGAACTGAGTAGAGCGCTGGCCCTGGAGTCAGAAGGACCTGAGTTCGGTTCCGGCCTTCGACACTTAACACACACACAAACAAAAAAACCTAGCCCTGTGACCTTGGGCAAGTTACTTAACCCCAATTGCCCTCCAAAAAAAAAAAAAAAAGAAGCCGTTCCTGCTCATCTTTAACTCTAGTGCTATTCTCTTTGAAATAATCTACAATGTGTTCTGTATATATCTCAGTTGTATACAGTTATTTACATGGTTTGTCTCCCCCACTAGACTGTGAGCTCCTTAACAACAGGGACTGGTTTTCACTTGTCTTTGTTTACTCACTGGGTGCTTAGCCCCCTACTTGATTGGAATACCTGGAGTATCTCATTGCTGAGAAAATCAAGGCCATCTACTATGAGCTCCCTCTTCTCTACTCTACTGCTAAAATGCCCTCTGAATCACACATCCCCATTCTCTCCTCTTTTGTTTTTATTTCTTAGAAAGAAGTGGCTGTTCAGAAGCCTTATCAAGGTGAAACTGTGTCCTCTATTCAATTCCCTCCCATCTCCCAGGGAACTCACTCCTCTCTTACCTTCAGCTTCTCCACCGTCTAAAAAACATGTTCAGGTCTATCCCATTCTTTAAAAACCTTCATTTGACCTTGTTATCCCCTTAACTACATCTTAGAGTTCTCCTTTCACTTTCAAATTCCTAGAAATAATTGAGGACCCTTCTTCCTTCCACATTTCTACTCAAACTACTCTCTCCAGTTATCAGCTTTTAAAATTACAAAATCCAATGACCTTTTCTCAGGCCTCTCCTTCTTTAACCTCTTTGTAGATTTCAACAATGTTGACCACATACTCCTCCTAGATAATCTCTCCTTTGGCTACTATTACTCTTTCCTGGTTTTCCTATGTATCTGGCCATTTCTTCTCAATCTTTTTTGCAGGATAATCATTCATTTCCTGATCCTTTTAGTTTATATATCAACCAGATTCTGTCTTGGATCAGAATTTGGTAACTAAGTATATACTTATGGATTCAATTATTATCCAAGCAGATGATTTTCAAACCTAAAGAGCCTGCTTTAATCTCTCTCCTGATATCTTCTGGATATCCCATAAGTATCTCAAATTCAGTATGATCAAGAAAGAACTGATTATCTCCCCTCTAAAACCATACTTTATCAAATATCCCTATTGCTAGAGGGAACTACTAGTCAATCTCTCAGTCACCCAATTTGCAACTGTAATGGTACTGGGAATCTGAAGAACTTCCCTGCCCTTAGGCTGAATGTAATCACATGGAGCCTGTGGTGGAAGGAGTTTGCTGAATGGGTAGAGCAGGTAGGGGTGAAGTAGAAAATGAGTCAGAGCAGTTAGTGAAGAGGGAGAAAGAAGACACAGGCAAGCAGATAGGCTTGTGTCTGTGGGAAGGCTTTGGGATGATGTTGCCCTCTATAGTGTTACTGTGTATAGATAGATTTCTTTGTTGCTATGATGGATTTAGTTTTCTGGTGTTGGGATGTGTCTTTCCAGTGTCTGACTAAATGTTTTGCTTCTGTCTTTTGGAAAGTCTGTTATATTTTGCTATTGAGAACTATGTCAGTATCCTTGGCTATACAGCAACCTCAGTCATGCTAGAATCTTGCTTTTCCATCACCACTAAGCTTTCTCCCACCCCATTAAATTCTTACCAAAGAGGTGGCTAGGTGGTGCAGTGAATAGAGCACTGGCCCTGGAGTCAGGAGGACCTGAGTTCAAATCCAATCTTAGACACTTAACAAAAACTTGCCATGTGACTTTGGGCAAGTCACTTAACCCCAATTACCCTGCCTTCCCCCCTCCAAAACAAACAAAAAACAAAGTCTTACCAAATCTTGGTGAGCCACTACAACATATCTATGACCTGCCTGGACTTACGGCAGAACACAGGTTTGGTTCAATAGTAGGCAAACAATATAATACATCATATTAGCAAAAACAACAAAAATAAGATAGCAACAGGTGATGAAAAAGCTTTTGATTAAATGTAAAAAAAAATACTCATTTCTTTTTTTTTAAATCATCTAAAGCATAGGAAAATGAAGTTCTCCTTAATATGATAAATATCTATCTAAAACCTAAAGTCAGAATTATATGGAATAGAAAAATGTTAGAGGCCTTTCCACTAAGACAAAGGATAAAGCAAAAATTTCCACTATCAACACTACAATTTACCATAGCTCTAAAAATGATAGCCATGGCAATAAGACAAGAAAAAGACTTTAATGAACTAAGCACAGGCAAAAAGGAAACAATTTTTTTTTTGGCTGTTTGGAGGGCAATTGGGGTTAAGTAGCTTGCCCAAGGTCACACAGCTAGGTTTTTGTTTTTGTGTGCGTTAAGTGTCTGAGGGAGGATCTGAACTCAGGTCCTTCTGAATCCAGGGCTGGCGCTCTACTCACTGTACCACCTAGCCACCCCAAAATTATTTCTTTTTGCATATGACTTGAATGGTCTGTTTAGAAGACCCCTGGAGAAAAAACTAACTGAAACAATTAATAACTTCAACAAAGTAATGGGACTAATAATAACTAGTTCTTAATAATAGTTGGCTTTATATAGTGCTTTTAAGGTTTTCAAAGTGCTTTACATGTGTTAACTCATTTGATTCTCACAACAGCCCTGTGAGGTAGGTGCTACTATTATCCTCATTTTACAGATGAGGAAATTGAGACTCAGATAGGTTAAATAACTTGCCAAGGATCACACAATTAAGTGATTGTTGAGGCAGGATTTGAACTCAGTTCTTGCTAACCCCACGTCCTGAGCTCTATCCATTGTGCAGCAAAAACCCATAGAAATCATCAATCTTTCTGTATGGTACCAACAAAACCCAGCAGCAAATGTCAAAGAAATAAATTACATTCTAAATAACAATGGGATGTATAAAGTATTTTAATTTAATTTAATAAAGTATTAAAGTATTATAAAGCATTTGATAGTCAAGGATCACACTGGAACTATAAAAACATAGCTACGAAACACTTTTTATAGAAATAAGAGAGATCTAAATAAGTGAAAAGCTATTAATTGCTCACGTTTCGGCCACACCAATATCAAACTATATCAGAGGAAGTAGTTTCCATAACATTGAGGAAATCATATTATCTGAATCAAAAACAAATATTTAAGATATATAAAAGGTACCTCTTAATGCTTCAACTAACATGCTTTTATATAAATATTACCATTGGCAATTCTTAACTCTCTTTTAAAGGCACTGGTCTAACATAAAATGGGCTTTTATTTCGTTCTTCACATAATCTGAAAAATGACTGAACCAAGTGATCCACTTGAATCTTGATGACAATAACTGAAAATCAATCAATAAATATTTATTTAAGCCAGACCCCATGCTAGGGATACAAAGACAAAAAAGAAAACAATTCTTGCTCTCAAAAGCTTATATGCTATTAAAAATAGTTTTAAGACTCCAAATTTGTGTTATGGAAATAAAGTCCACAATAAAATACTGGTACTCAAACATTACCCGTGATGTTCAGGGGAAAAAAATTATTAAAACTTCACTTTTCGGGGCGGCTAGGTGGCGCAGTGAAGAGAGCGCCGGCCCTGGAGTCAGAAGGACCTGAGTTCGGAGCCGGCCTCCCACACTTAATCCACACAAACAAAAACCTAGCCGTGTGACCTTGGGCAAGTTACTTAACCCCAATTGCCCTAAAGGGGCGGCTAGGTGGCGCAGTGAGTAAGAGCACCGGCCTCGGAGTTGGGATGACCTGAGATCAGATCCGGCCTCAGAAAATGAGCCCCCACGCATAAATAATGACTAGCCGTGTAACCTTGAGCAAGTTACTTAACACCAATTGCTTAAAAAAAAAAAACTTCACTTTTCACATTCATCAAATCTTCTATGTACTTTCAAGATAAATATTAAGGAGGAAACAACCTACAGTCAACCACAAATTAGTCTGAGAAATAGTCTTGCTTAAACAGCAAGTACTTTTGATTAGTGATCACCTCATACATGTACAATTATGGTGTAATATGGCATAATAGCAAGTGCACTAAATATGGATTTATACAATTGTTTGAATCCTAACTCTGTGACCTTGGGCAAATCACAATTTTTCTGGGTCTCAGTTTCCTCACTTGAAAAAGGAGGTTGGATTAAATGATCTCTAAAGTATTTTTGTACTTTATCTACAGCCTTTATGTTGCTTATAAGAACTACTTTGACTTAGCACAGTTTCTGGTTTCCTTCTCAGTAATAAGTGATTTGTTTATCTATTTAATCCTCCATTATTGCCATTCTTAAAATGAAAATTCTAAATTTCAACAAATATTGATTAAAAACCTACTATGCAGAGAGTACAATACAATGTCCTGGAGAGGGTACAAAATTCACTTTAAAGAGTGTAGAACGTCAAAAGTTTATGATTAAGAGTGTATAAAGTTTATGAATACTTATGACATGTCAGTAAATGGAATTTTCAGAAAATAAATGTGGTACTTGTAGAGTATAGGATAATAAAGATAAAACAATAAGTCTACCCTAATTAACATTTTCATAAAAACCTTATCATCAACTTATCTCAGAATGAGTTTTCATTTTAAAGAATTTTTATTTATATGCTACTGAAATACACATAAATCTGTCATAGTGTTCTGATTTCCAATAAGGGTTTTAATCCATAATAGTTATTGTTTATATTCATACTTATTTCTCTGGATTGTATTATTATTATAATAAGCAATAAATAGTTGATTACTTAAAACAACTCTCCTCCCTAAAAAGCCTCATTTTTCAATAGCTGCTTTCTTGATAACATTTAGTCCTAGTATATAACTGGTTCTAATGTGTCTTGAACTTGTTGATTAATTTTGGCAATAGCTAATATAGATTATAAATTATTAATGATAATAGGATTTCTATGATTTCACATTTAAATATAAAATGTTTATTTCTTACAGCACCTGAAACAGCACTTAAGAAGTACTTTTTGAGTAACTATTTTTTGCAATGGAGTAATGGTTTTCTGCCTTGATTAAAAAAAAAGACTATTCAAATGATAATTTTGATACATATGATATGACTTTTTTAAAATGAGGTTTACTGCGAATATCACTAAAATATTAAGATTACCTGCAAATACAATACTTACTGAAACAGTCTCCAAAATCATCGCACTAACTATAATTCTCTAATGTCCAAATTCAGGTTAAAAACAGAAAGTACTACCTTAAGATTAACTATTAGTTACTGGACTCTCTTCAATGTCTACTATAATCATAATAAGAAAGGAACAAGAAGACATTGGGAAATTACACTTTTTAACACTATATGTAATCTTCCTTTCTGGGAAATCAACATATAAAATATTTCAAAGCTATATGACCCTTTTTCAAAAGGTGACAGTCCTTCAATATAAATTTCCCTGATCAACTGATTTTCATATACATACTACATCTCATATTACTTTTTAAAATGTGCCCATAATCTTAAGTAGAAAAATTAAAACATCCATACAAATTAATCATCTGACTTCCAAATCCTAAATGATTCAAAAGATTAAGCCAAAATGAAGTACTTATGACAAATACTGACCTTCCTGCTATCATGATTTTAGAAATCATCTCACATTGTAGAAATCACATTATACTACTGTAAGAAAAGTTCAACATATCATATACTAAATTGATAAATTCAAAGCTGAGGAGAAGATTACAAAAATGTCTATCATGTGAAAATCTCAAAGTACAAATGTTATCTTTTAAACATATTTTTAAGGGTTATATGAAGACATCATATAGAACAAGAGTTAAACTTTTCTATTTCATTGACTTCTTTGGCAATTTAGGGAAACCTATGGAACCTCTTTTCAGAAAAATGGTTTTCAAAGCATAAAATAAAATACATAGAATTTAAAAAGGAAGCCAATCATATTGAAACAGTTATCAAGATAGTAAACAATAAATATCAAATTTACAGATCCCAGGTTAAGAACGCCTGATATAGAAGAATCAAGTCAGAGTCTTAAAAGTAATACAATTTTATCATAAAATTGAAAATACTATTAAGCATAAGGAGTTGTTACAAATGTTTTTGAGGGTAGACCATAAATTCTCAGTGCAACTTAGAATACCAAAAACTTAATAATAGTGAATATTATTGTGAATAGTGAATGAATAAAAGCAAAGCCTATTAACTGAATTTCATTGGGCATGAAACATGGTCCTTATAAAAATCAATAAAAACAAATTTTCATTATTAAAATTGTCATAAAATTGTTACAGATACAAATATGTACAATACTTGATTCTCTTTTTCACAGTTTTCCAAAAATACATACCATGCTGAGCAGAGTAACTTGGTTCACTTCAAGTAAAATATACATATTTAAACATAGAAGATACAGAAAATTGTTCCTCCTCCCCATGCCTCACCTTCCTACAAAGAAATACCAGCAACTTTTGTCTCCATACATAGATTTTTTTAGGGGGGAAGGAGGGCAAATCTTACTACCTTTTGTTACCAACTCTCTTAAAGCTATCCCTTTCTCTTCAACCCTATTGTCAGTCTCACTTGAGACTCTGAACATCTTTTACCTAGATTACTGCAACTTCACCTTCTGGGAATTCTTCATCTCCAATTATTCCATGTTTCTACTGTAAAATGTATCCCTCTAGCTAACATTCTGACTATGCCAGGTGCCTGTCCCACTAAAGATTTATGGATCCTTAACCCTCTGCTTCAAAAGTTTTTGGACAGATACCCCTAGAACTCCTCAATTCCCCCTACAGTCCTCTACCTTTCTACTTCTCTCAAGTAAAAAATATTCAATATTTCAAATATGTAATCCACTTTATTCAAATTTATCTTCCCTCCTCACAATGCAAGCTTAGTTGTACATAATATCAATAAAGTAATTGTATATTTTGCAAATTTTTTCAGTTGTTTGCAGTTGATAGTGTTTTTGGATAGCAAGTCCCTAAAGGGTAAAGACTATCTCTGCAGATACTTTGTATGATGCTTCTATGATTTTACTTAATAATCTAGCCTCTATTGTTAACTTCTGATGGTGGTTCTTTACAAGGCTTCACATTTAGACTATAGAGTGTAGGATAAACAGAAGAACCAGTTTACATGCAATCACAGATAATTTTGCAGTCAGATTCTTTGTTTAACTTCACTAATTCCAGGAAACCTTGATGAATCTCAGGGCCAGTTAACAGTTTCAGCACGAGGAGGAAAGAACAGCGCATCTTCTGACTTGGGGGTTCCCTTCTACAAAATTCATTTGGACTAGCTTCCCTATCAGGGAGCTTTCAGTAAGAAAAATGCAGCAGACCCGAGTGTCAGCATTGCTTACTCTGGAGGGAGGGTATCCCTTTCCACATAAGGAAAATAATCAATAAGCGCAAGTCTGAATTAAAAAAAAAAAAATTAGCCAGTACTTTCAGGTCTCTTTCCACCCAGCAGCCTAAGAAAATTTTCTACCTAAAAATAAAACGAATTGTCATGACTTTAGCCCTTCCTCGAGCACGATCTCAGTCTCGTCATATCTGGACAAACGGTGGGACGGGTGGGGGGAGGCCGGGGAGGGGGACTAGGATTCCCATCTACATAGTAATTTATTTTCCATGTCTCAAAAATTGAGGTTTATCACTGAGTCTGCTTCTTTCCTTCAAGCCAAATACCTAAGATGGGTCCTTTAATCCATCTCACCATCTCTTTATTACACAGAAACACAACTATAGAAACCAAAGCACAACAAAAAACCTCCAGAAATTATTCACTTGCTATTTATTTATCCTGGGAGTCGTGTCCTGCAGCAACTGCCTGCATATCGCTGAACAGAGGGTTATTACCCAAATATAACGCAACCGAATCAGACATGCAGAGCACACACAGCCTCGGAGAGGGAGGTAAACGCGGGTCGGAGGAAAAGTGCGCCTTTTACCAGCCTCCGGACCTTCCATCAGCTGGGGGATGGGGGTGTGTGTGCTAAAGAGAACTGGGGGAATCCCGAGCCAGATGGGGGATGCAGTGGTAAGAGGACAGGATGGGACCCCACGTCGGCGTAGAGTACAAAGCTGCTGGAGGAAAACGGGGGGAGGGGGAAGTCAAAAGGGTCCTTTCTCTAGCAGGCAAAATGCAGATTCCATCACCTGTCCGCAGGCAAGGTGCTTCCCCTCCTCCCTAGGGGCACGGCCGGCCAGGAGGTGACAGGTGGGGTGATAACGGAGTTTGGGCAGGCCAACACTCCGGGTCGTGTCTAGTCCAAGCCTCAGTCAGCCATGGCCGGAGCAGCTCCGGGGCCGCCGGGTGGAGAGAGAGGGTAGGAGGGAAGAAATCAGGGAAGGGGTGGACGGACACACACAGGCGCGCGCACAGACACACACTCACTCACACAGACACACACACACTCACACACACACACTCACACACACACACACACACACACACACACACACACCCCACGCGCTCGGGCCGGCGCGGGGCGCACGCAGGGCTTCCCAATGCGGGCTCCCAGCACGCCGGGCTTCCTCGCCATCCACCCGGCAGCTGCCCCGCAGAGCCGGCCCCGAGCTCTCCCTGGAGGCCGGGAACTCCGGCTCCGGCGTCGGCGGCGATAGCGGCAGCGCCGGGACTTGACACGCTGCGGGGGCGGCAGCGGCTCCCAGGGGAGGAGAACGGGGGGGAGACCCCCGGGGATACCCCAAGCCCCGGCAGCGCCGCCGACTCTCATTCAGTCCCCCCCACCTCCGCGATCCCCCCCCCCCCGCCCCGCTTCTCCCGGGGCCGCAGAGGAGTCGCCACCGGCGAGAAGCCCGAGGCGGAGCCAGCGAAGCGGCCGAGGGGGTCCCCGCATCCCCCACCTGCCTGTTACCTGTGAGGACCCCGACGCGGATTTGGTGGTCGTGGTTGGTGAGGATCATTCCCTCGGTCGCCATATTTCCCAGCGCAGTCACCTCACAGGCAGGAGCCGAGAGAAACTCAGGGCCCGGAGCGCGCGGGGCCGGGAGCGCGCGAGTGAGCGGGGAAGGAAGGAGAGAGCGAGCGCGGGGGAGGGGGGAAGAGGAGGGAAGGGAGGGGGGCGTGGGGACTAGGAGCGACCCGGCGCTGGCGTCCGAGAGAGAAAGGACGAAGAAGAGGAGGAGTCAGAGCGCGTGACTAGGAGATTGGGAGGGGGGGAGGGGGAGGGTCGAAGGCGGCGAAGGGGGCAAAGAGCCGCGAGAGGCGGCGGGGCAAGCCGGGGGAAGGAGGGGGACGAGGAGGGAGGGTCGTTGGCGCGCGCACGCGCCTTGAGCATCCGCGCGAGCGGAGTCCGGGCAGGAACGAAGGACTCCTGAGAGAAGAGCCCGGGCCAGGCGGCAGCGGCAGCTGGGATCTCACTCTCGGGAGGCGGAAGACTTAGGGTGGTCTGTTGGAATTGAAGTGGGAGCCTCCGGGAGCGCGTGTGCCGGTGCGGAGTTTCCGGGGGTGGCGGAGGTGGCTGGGTCGGGGCTGGGGTGGGCGGGGGCGGAGTCTCGGGCCGGGCCGGGGAGCCAGTGGGAGCGTGGAGAAGAGGGGGTCAGGGGAGTGACTGAGGGGGTTGCACGGGTTTGGGAACCTGCACGAGCTGGAGACCCAACGGGGTCCCGCGCGCAGTGGCGCGCGGCTGGTGGCAGTCAGTGCCTGATAGGCTGGGGGTGGGGAAAGGTAAGTAGGAAATTGACGCGGGAGCGCGCGGAACGGTCATCCTAAAAGGAGCACCAGACAAAAGCAATCCTCCGCCGAGCGGAGATTTTTTTTTTTTTTTTTTTGGAAGATGCCTCCGAACTCTCCTCAATCCCCTTCCTGCTCCTTTTGCCAGAAGGGGAGGGGGCGTCGCAGTCTCTGCCTTGGAGATCCCTGGAGGGTGTTGTGAGCACAGGAACGACCCCTGGCATGTGGGGTAACCGAGGCATAGGATTCCTGTGGACTGCACACACTGCCCTTGGGGAACTGCCGCCCACTCCCCGGGAGGCGGGGGAGAGCCCTGTGGGGAGCCTGGAAGAAGCTGTGAAGGTTGCGTGGGTGGGATGAGAACGTCGAACTCTGGAGGCTCGGAGACGCCTCGGAGAAGGTGTCTCTGAGACAACCTGGCTTCTTCCGCGATGCACTTTGCAGTGATTCCTGGGCATCCCAGCAGCTGCGTGATTTAGCGTCATTTCTCTCCTTTAGCACTCCTGACATTCCTTGGGTTTCCCATGCAGAAAAAAAATGAGGAATAAACCTATTTACCGAAAGGAATGTTTGATTAGAGAGAAAAGAAAATGCATGGTTCTAAACAAGGGATTGTTAGCCTGAGGTCTGTGCATTTGAGTTTATTAGACACATACTCATACAGATACATATGTGTATATATGCACATACGTGCGTATGAATGCATACATATACACAATGTTATTGATAACTATGTAACTGGGTCCTTTACAATCCTATGTGTTTTATTTAATGCATTTAAAAACTTAGGATTTGGGTTTTTAGTTTTTTTTTTCCTGAGAAGTGATCTATAGACGACCAAAGGACTCAATCCATGACAAACGAAAAAAACTGAGATTCCCCAGTTCTAGGCCCTCCCAATCAAATTGGAAATGGAATCCGCACCTTCTGAATTCCAGTTTAAATCCATACTGTTATTGTTTGAGTGATATTATGACCCAATGAATAGATACAAAGATAGAATTTGGTAATAATACCTAGCATTTACATCGCATTTAAAGATTTCTGAAGCACTGTGCATTTATCTCATTTTTATCCTGACAACCCTGTGAAGTAAGAGGAGGAGACTGAGGCTGAGAGAGGTTGAGCATGGGTTTGAACCCAGATCTCCCTGAGTCCAAGTCCAACACTCTTAGCCATTGAGCCACCCAGCTGCTCTTTGTGCTTTCTATAAAACATGTAAACCCATGGTTATCTTTTATTATTCTTTATCACTCTTCCCTGTTGTGTTAGCTCTAGGGATACAAAAAGTGGCAAAAGAAAGTCCCTGCCCTCCAGGAGCTCCTAGTCTCATTGTTTAGATAACAAATATGAACAAACTATATACAGGATAAATAGGAAATAATTGAGAGAAAACACTAGAATAAAGGTAGGCAATAGGGAGCCAGGGGAAAGGGGGAGGGGAGGATTTGCCTGACCTGCACTTCAGGGAAATCACTTTTATAGTTGAATGGAGGATGGACTGGACTGGGGAAACAGGAGGCAGGCAGACCCACTAGTAGACTATTGCAATGATCCAGGCATGAGGTGATCAAGACCAGAGTGGTGGAAATGTCAGGGGAGAGAAGGGTGCATATTGAAGAGAAGTTACAGAGGTTAAATCAATTATTCCTAGCTGGAGATTTGGGTGAGGGAAGGGGTCATGAGATATTGTGAGAAGTTGACCATAACATCTAGGTTTCAATCCGAAGGGAATGGGAGGATGATGTCCTCTATAATAATAGTGAAGGTGGGGTGGGTAGGGGGAGGTTATAGGGGGAAAGATGATGAGTTCAGTTTTGTCCTTCACTTTTTTCCAGTGGCATGATTTAAAAGAATCTGGCCTCATATAAAATCTTGAGTTTGGAGGAAAAAAACCAATATGCCATTTTAAGGAAAACATTTTAAGTAGAGTTTAGAGTTTATTTTAGAAACCCTTTGAGGTTAATTCTGCTTACTATGACCCACACTTTAAGCTTGTTTGTTCATGTGTAAGAGCTCACAGTTAATATGGTGGTGAATGAATTATTCCAATGGAGCAGAGCCAGTATTTTTAAATTGTTCAGCTCTGAAGACTCAAATGGGGCTGGGCCCTTAGTAAATGTTTAGCCCCATTGGGATAATAGAGGGAAACATAATTGGATTCAGCTGATAAGATAAATTAATTTATTCTTATCTATATAGCCCAATATTGTAGATGTATGTCTATGTGAAAATAATTTTCACAGATTAAAATATCAGTTGGCTATAATGAACTCAAAACTTATCTGTCACCAAAGAATTTATACATGTAAAGTAATCTCTGAGAATAAGTTTCTGTATTTCAAACCAAGTTAAAAGAGTAAAGAGACACACCTCAGCAAAATATCCAAGTTGTTTTTCCTCCTTTCTGTGAATGTGAAATCAGCTAAAATTTTTAATTTCTCACTTGGAATGTGCTAGCTGAAAGACCTGAGTTATAGTCCCAGCTCCCCCACTAGCTAACTGTGACTTTGGAGAAGTTAAACCCTGGACCTTAGTTTCCTCATCTGTAAAATTAGGGGGTGGATTAGATGGTCTCAAGTTACACTCTAGCGATATAATTCAATGTTTTTTTTTTATACAGAAACCAGTTGCTGCCTCAATTACATTTAGTAAGGGCCAGCTACAAATTAGCAATATATTAAGATCCTGGGCTTTGTAAAGTCTTTATAAACGCTATGATGATATCTAGTAAAATTGACTTGAGAATGAATATAAAATTTATCTTAAGCTTTAATACTTGGGCAGAAGTTTTATATTCCTGACATTTTAAGCATTATGTTTTTGTAGCCAAGTATTCATATTAGAGTTTATTATTAATGGAATTCAGTTCTGTGTGTGTCTGTGTGTGTGTGTGTATACACACATATATATATACATATATATGTCTTGTAATGCCATTGAGTTCTGCAAAGTCAATAAGCTTTAACAAATAAAACATTACAGAAAAATTAAATGCATTGGCCTGATTATTAGTGTGACTTCCTTTTACTGATGGTTACTGAGTGGTTGTATGAACATGCGAAATGTCATCCAATGCCAGACATATATCTTCCTTCCACCAAACTCATTTCTTCCAACAGGGTACATTCTGGCATCATTCCCAAATTCCTTCAGGGAATTAAATGTATTAGATCAAAATTAAGTTATTTGAGAAATGAGAGGGAAGGTGAATCCTATTTTATCCACAAATATCTTAGAAGTCATAATTAACTTAGAAGCAAAAGTGAAAAGATAAATTTTTAAAGAGATAGAATTGAATAAACACATTTCTTTCCCCTTTAAAAAAAAGACTTCTGCTATAGAAAGGTAGGTATGTAGGTGTATATTGGCTGCCAAAAACTTAAAATGGAGAAAAGCTCATAGTGTGTAAATGTGCTATATTTCATTGGAAAGATAACATTCTTCCCATAGAATATGTGATTTAAGTTTTTCTAGAAGCAGTAATGGTTCTGAATTGTGAGGAAAGTACTTTGAAAACTTTAAAGCATTTATACAAATATTTAATTGTGAATTGAGCTTCATGTTTTAGTCTTAGATCCCTGATTTCTAAAAAAACATTTTCAAGATTATTACAATATACTGGAAAATCACAGAATTTCAAAGTTGGAAGAGACCCAAAACAACAAGAACAACAACAAAAACCCTCACTACTGCACATAAAAGAAAAAAAAATGATCATCTAACTTTTCCTTTAAGACTTCCACTTAGGGGGAACCCACTATATCTGGAGGGGAAAAGTTTGATTTCCCCTCTCTACAATACTCACATATTCACTTAACCATCAGTTCAGCTTCACTTTTACTGCCACTCCTCCCTACCATGGATGACAGTTATTCATGATGAATCATGATGACAGATACTCATCATCAGGTGTGGGCCCACATCAACTTTCTAAAGTGTCCTAAAGTATTATGCTATCTTTAAATTCATTATTTTTTAGCCCAGCTTATTTGATATCTATCAAAGTGAACATTTTCATAAGTAAAAATGAAATGAAAAGACTAGGTTGCTTAAATGTGTAGTGGATATTTAGAAAACAGATAACCGATAATTGAGACCCTTGGGTATCACATTAAAATAATATTTACTCATTCAATAAATACTTCTTAAGTGCCTATGTACCCAGCAGTGTGCTAAGCTCTTGGGATACAAAGGGCAAAAGACAGCTCTTGCTCTCAGGTAGCTCATAGTCCAATGGTGATGTGCAAACATCTATGTACAAACAAGCTATAATATACAGGATGAATTGAAAATAATCAGCAGAGAGAAGGTACTAGAGTTAAGGTAGACTGAGGTAGACTTCCTATAGGGATCTCAGTTGGAACTTGAAGGAAGCCAGAAAGTGGAAATAAGGAAATCGCCCCAGGCATGGGGGACAACCAGTGAAAATGTTTGGAGTCAGGAAATGGAGTACTTTACTTGAATAACAGTAAAGATATAGGTACAAATATGTCTCTTAATTGAAGCCTTTAGGGTTTTTTTCCTGTTTGTAGTCAGTTTCAGGGAACATGTTTTCATACAGATAAATCTCTCACCCAATAGGATGTAATATTTCTAATGGAATGTAAGCTTCTTGAGGACAGGAGCATTTTATATTTATATCCCCATAGCTTACCACAGTGTACACACTTAATAAATGCCACTTATGCATAGTACACATTTAATAAGTGCCTGTTGAATGACTGAATGTGATAACTATGTTAGTTGAAGGTCTACATCCTGGTTATAATGGTAGGTTTTGAGTCCTTACTTTAAATCATGAGCACGGTTGCAGTCACACGTAAAAGATGCAAAGCATTCATACATTCACTCTTCCAGATTGGCCTGCCCGTTGTATTTCCTACCACTATTGTAGCTTCTTGCCTTTACATAAGCGACCCCTACATCTGAAATATAAACCCTTCTCACCTCTACTTTGTAGACTCTGTAGCTGCCTTTAGAAAACAATCTGGGTGCCACCTCCTACACAAGTTCTCTCCTGATTCTCCCCAGGTGTACTCCTTCCTCCTTGAAATTACCTTGAAATTACTACATGTTTTCCCCAGTAGAATCTAAACTCCTTAAGGGCAGGTACTGTTTCATTGCCATAATATATCATGTGTATCTCAAAATAACAACCACAATGACTTGCCTGCAGTAATAGGTTCTCAATAAATGTTTTGAATTATTTTTTAGTTGGACAGGGGAAAAAAGTGAAGTAGAATAACCATGCCAGGAGCAAGAAGTGGCCTTGACAGGATTACACTGTCAGTTCTTTATGTTTTATCACCCAGATTCCCATCCTCACCAGTCTCTTCCAGTTCCTTATATCCTTATACACCAGTCACCTGCCACAAACTTCCAAAGGCAAATTGGATCAAGGGAAATTTGTCACTCCCATTGCACAGAATTAAGAAAAATACACATAAACAGGTGTCCTAAGTTGGTATTGCGCATTCTCCCAGATAATTAGACATAATGAATTTGTTCTATAGTACTATTCTTGGTACATTATGGGTTATAAAGATGTGAGCTGGCCTGAGAACTACCATATGTAATATTGTTTCTGTGGGGGTGAGATTCAGTTATTTAATATACAGAAATTCTTGAAGTATAACCCGTTTACAACTGAGGATTGTTAGTATTTTAATTTCCACCAAATGAAATGGTGATATCTTCCTTTATCATTGTTTTGTAATCTGGGTCAGCCCAACTGTCCTCAAAAGTCCCAGTAACCATATAGGAATTCTGTTTATTTGGGAACAGTAATGTGGAATAATTCTTTCCAATTTTGTCCATTTGTAATTTGTCAGCAATTGAGGTTTTCTTGGAGTTCTTGATCTGGTATTGGGTCTCTGTCAGAAACTACTCCTGGCAGCATTCCTGGCTATGTGCCTTGTGTTTATACCCATTAATCTCACTCCCACTTGGGCACCCAATTGGAACCTTGAAAGGATGACCTCTAGCATTAGGGTCTCTATTAAACGTTTTTATGCCAGTGTTTGCTACCTTTTTTTATTTCATTTCCATTACTAAAGTCAACCTTTTTTTTTTCAAAGAATTAAAAAATTATTTAAGTGTAACCCATTTGCAGTTGAGGACTATTATTATTTTAACATCTGCTGAATATAATGGTGATAATGCTTTCATTTCCTGTGCTCCTGATATCTTACATCTTGGTAATATATTGGTAATCTGGGTCCATCTCTGCCTCTGAAAATTTCATTGCTGTTTATAAAGCCCTGCATCATAGAATCCTAAATTTATAAGTGGACAGAACCCTAAGGGTTATGTTGTCCAATTCCCACCTTTTACATTTGAGGAAACACTCTGAGAAATTAATTGACTGCAAGTTCCCCACCCTAGTAACCCAATGTAAGACATATACTAGATAGTAATTAGCAGAGCCTAGATCTAAACCCATCCCCTCTGACTCCAAATGTTTACAGTATTCATATTAATACATAAGGGAGAACTCTCTCCCAGTATGTGATGACCAATTTATGCTACCAGATGAAAATGGTTGAGAAGCACCAATTACTTCTGTGTCAAGATGGCTACTGAGAACAAAAAGGTCACCTTATTTTCAGTTGCTAACTACCCATCAGTACATTGTTTACACAATCAGAACTGGATGTGAAAGCAAGTTCAGATAAGGAGGTATGAAAAGCCTTACTGGTACAGATGGCCATGACTACAATCCTCCAGGGGATCCAAATGAGGAGCTGGAGCTGGGGAGGTTATTACTGGATAGGACAGTAGCCTAATTTACTAGCTTTGTTTAGAAGGGCTTAATTCACAGGAATCAAAATATAAAGCTAATAATCGATAAAAACAAGCTTCCTCCCCGCAAAATAATAATGATTCCCAAATTATCAGCAAATTAGCAATTCTGTGACCTAACATCACTCAGACGAAGATTGGATGAATTGTAGGGGGGGAAAGAATCAAAAGCAATCTAAAAACAAAAGCAGAAGCATATTATTAGATTATATGATGTTAGTAATAAATTGGTCATAGAATACCTGTGAGAGAGTTTTCCCTTACCTTTCTAAATTCCATATATTCATCATTTCTTATTGAACAATGGTATTTCATTACACTGATATATCATAATTTTTTCAGCCTTCCCCAATCAATGTGTACCCACTTTTGTTTACATTTCATTGTTACCACACAAAACAATGCTACTATGAATAGTTTAACATACATTGTAACTTTTTTAGGTTTTTGTCTTTCTTGGAGTTTATACCTAGTGGTGAGATTTCTGGGTCATATGGTATAAATAGTTTAGCAACTTTTGTTGTGTAATTCCAGACTGAAACCCAGAATGCTTGGATGTACTTTCTTTTCCACACCCATTTTTTTATTTTAGAGATATTAATACCTTAAACTATTACCTACTTATGGAAACTTCCCAAGAACTAAATACTTCAGTTCTCCATGCTCTTTTCCCCTATACTTTTTCCCTCTGATTCTTGGATTTCCTCGCCTTTTTTATTTTGGAGACTGAGCTTTTTTCTGGGAGAAAAATGTCCTCTTTGTGAAAGAATTTGGACTATTAATTACACCTAAACTGGTTTGACTTTGATTTCAGATTTAAAGGTAATTAAAATGACTGTGGTTTCTAGCACAAATTTAATAAAATTAAACTAATTCACCTTTTTTTTTATTTTTAACTAACAATTAAATCACTAAAGTATAAGGCTGTATTGCTATCAGTGGCAATCATTCTTTTATAGTGTTTTTTAACCTATTTTCAGGGACTGTGCTAGGTGCTGGATTTTAGTTGTGAGTTAGTTGTGAACTTTAGTTGATGATTTTGTATTCTGTGCCGAAACAAAAATTATCAGTAACAAAAATGTGGCTAAACTGACAGAATGTGGCATTCTGTAGCAGGGGGAAAAGAGAAGGATTTGCAGGGATTTTTAATTAATACAAACTGCTAGGGCCTGTTTTAAAGTCCGAAGCAAAGTATAAATCACCTAATCTTCAGAACTTGGCAAAGCTTCAGTCTGGTGCAGACCCAAAGAAAAGAGCCTCACCTGCTACACCATTATCCAGACTTCCCTTAGTACTTGAATTTTCCATTCGAGTCTCTGCTCCTTAAAAGCCCTGTGACACATAAAAATGTTGCTATCATAACATCCAGTACCCTAGCACTTCCTTTGTAATGTAAAAATGTTTACAATGTCAAAGAGGAAAGACTTCAGAATATTGGGCAGCCAAGGTCAAGAATCGAACAGGGTGGGGGGGGCGGAGCCAAGATGGCGGAGTAGAAACAGCTCGTCCAAGCCTCTCTGCCCCCAGATTCTCCACAAACTATGTAAAAAAGGACTCTGAAAAACTTCTGGAGCCCCAGCACCCACAGAACGACACAGAGAAGCTAACCTCCCGCTGAGGACAGCCCAGCACCCTGCAGGAAGGACCAGCGCAGTGGTCTGGGACCTGGCAGCACGCAGAGCACAGGAGCCAAGCGGAGCCCAGGTCCACGTGAGCCGAGGTTTTAGCCCCAGGGCGGCAGGGCCAGCAGCCGGCTGGAGGAACCCCAGAACACCAGGAACTGTGGAGATTCCAGAATTATCAACATAGACTTGCCTAGGACAAAGTAAGAGGTTAGTGTCCTATGGACTTTGGGACCTGTATTTGGGGAATGCGTCAGCTCCCTCCCCTGGGGGCTAGAAGCTGCTGAGGAGACACGCCATTGTGTAGTTTTCAGAGGCATTTCCGGCTCCCAGCCTACAAATCGTGGGGAGATCCAGCGATCAGTCTTGGGGGGTAATCGCTCTTGCTTTAACCTCCCTGGATCTGGATTGTGATCTAGGGTGGAAGTTGTGGGTGGGTTTACAGCTTGCCAGAAACGGAAGTTGCCCCCCACACGTTCGGGACGAAAATTCCTCTATCTGGCCTTAAAGCCATAGTGTGGCAACAAGCCCAAAAGTCAAGCAATTAAGTGGCAACATGCCAAGGCAAAGGAAACAGAAAAATGCAACCCTAGACTCCTATTTTGGGGGCATAGAGCGGGAAAAGGACTGTGAGGTCAGAAGTCCTGCTCCAAAAGCCCCAGGGGAAAACATGAGCGGGTTGCAGGCCATAGAGGACCTTAAGAAGGACTTTAAAAATCAAATAAGAGAAGTGGAGGAAAAATTGGAAAGAGAAATGAGAAGGATGCAGGAAAAGTATGAAATGAGGGTCAACAGCCTGACTGAGGAAAACAACACCTTAAAAAATAGACTAGCTCAAATGGCAAAGGAGGCCCAAAAGGGCAATGAGGAGAAGAATGCCTTAAAAAGTCGAATTTGCCAGATGGAAAAAGAATCTCAAAAGTTCACTGAGGAGATTCATTCCTTCAGAGTTAGACTGGAGCAATGGAAGCTAGTGACTTTATGAGAAATCAAGATGCTGTTAAGCAGATCCAAACAAACGAAAGATTAGAAGGCAATGTGAAATATCTCATGGGAAAACCACTGACCTGGAGAATAGATCCAGGAGAGACAATTTAAAAATTATTGGACTACCTGAAAGCCATGATCAAGGAAAGAACCTAGAAATCACCCTTCAAGAAATTCTCAAGGAAAACTGCCCTGATGTTTTAGATCCAGAGGGCAAAATAGAGGTTGAAAGAATCCACCAATCACCTCCTGAAAAAGATCCCAAAAAGAAAACTCCCAGAAATATTATAGCCAGGTTCCAGAATCCCCAGATCAAGGAGAAAATACTACAAGCAGCCAGGAAGAAACAATTTCAATATTGTGGAAACACAATCAGAATAGCCCAGGACCTGGCAGCTTCTACACTGAGGGATCGAAGGGCATGGAATATGATATTCCAGAGGGCAAAAGAACTGGGAATGAACCCAAGGGTCACCTACCCAGCAAAACTGAGTATTTTGTTTCAGGGGAAAATATGGTCATTCAGTGGAATAGAGGACTTTCAAGCATTCTTGAGGAAAAAACCAGAGTTGAATAAAAAATTTGACATCCAGACACAAGAAGGAAGAGATGCCTGAGAAGGTAATCAGGGAAAAGAAATCAAAAGGAACTTATCAAAGTTGAACTATTTACATTCCTATATGGAAAAGCAATATCTGTGACTGATGATATCTTTCTCACTATGAAAATAATGGAAGAAGGGGGTGTGGTCATACGAATACATATGTGAATGTGTGTGTATATGGCTACAGTTATATATGGATAGAGGGCATAGGTTGATTTTGTTGGGAAGGGAGAGTACTCAAGGGATGAAATTATGAGGTGAGAGAGGAAAGTGGCAAGAGGAGATGGGGAGAGACATGGTAGGGTAAACTATCTCATGTAGGGGAAGTGGGTGCAAAGGAGGGGGAGAATAAGGAAGGCTAAAAAGGCAAAACCACATTCACATTGAATTTGGTTCAGGGAGAAAATGACATACATACTAAATGGGATATCTCAACCTGCAGCAGGATAGGGGGAAGGGGGATGAGAGGAGGGATGATGGATGGGAGGGCATCCTTGGGGTGAGGGGAGGTTGGAAGTACCCACTATAGAAGAGGGACAGGATCATGTAGGGAATCGACCAGGTGGGGGGTGGGATGAGTGGGAGGGAGTTATAAGCAGCCTTGTACAATATATCTACTATGATAATGTTTTGCATAGCTAGACATGTACAACATATACTGAATTACTTATCTCCCAAAAAGGAATGGGTGACAAGGGAGGAAGGAAATGGATCTGAAATTCAAGGTCGTAACATTAAATGTTTCAAATATATATATAAATACTATTATTAATACTCTTTTGCCTATAATTGGGAGATAAGATGTGCAGGCATTGGGACACAAAGATTCATCTTCCTCTAATGGAAAAGTCGATGGGGGTATGGGAGAAGGTATGGGAGAGAGCAGATTGGAGGAAGCGATATCTTGTGGGACTGCTATTCTGGGAGGGTGAGTAGGGGAATAATGGGGGGAAAATGATTGTAACTCAAAATCTGGCAGAAATGAATGATGTAAAACAGAAGTTAATAAAGTATTTGTTTAATAAAAAAAAAAAAAAGAATCGAACAGGGTGGGAAGATATGTATGGGTTAGATTAGTCAGTCATCATTGATATCAGGATCTGTTCAAGTACTATAGTCTATTTCAAAACCTCAAACCATTATCGGAATAGGTCCTAAAAGTATTTTTTTTTTTAATTGCAAATGAAAGTCATTCTTACCACACTCACAAGTTGACTTCTGCCCCACGCAGGAGAGCCTGGAATACCAAGGAAACATGAAGAAAAAGTGAGCTGCCTTTGGGAAAACGATCTTCCTTTGAGTTATAATGTTCTTTATAATTCTTTTTAAATTGAACATGCGAATTCATTGGGTATCAGAAGATAACAGGTAGGGAACTTCTTTGACCAATCTATCAGTGCAGACCAGTGCCTGCTCTACAACTAAGTCTTAAATTGTTTCTTGGGCCCCTGAGAGATATAATAGTAGCAGTATTAGTAGTAGCAGTCGTAGTGCTATTGCAATTTTACAGATGAGGAAACAAAAGTTAAATGATTTGCCCAGCTGGTAAAGTACCTGAAGCTAGATTTCAACTCAGGTCTTTCTTGACTCATTTCCAACACTGTAGGTCCAATGCACCATATAGCTGCCTCAAACAGATCTTCTTGACTCCAAGGATTATGTCCCACTGACATTATTTATCATATGAAGATATATTCCTACAGGATCATCTTTTATATTAGCATTGGTGTAAATATCTTAATTTTCATTCAATAAATTGATAGTTATTTTCCAGAATTCTCAGAGTAACAATCAAATAATTCTAGCAAGGAAGGAAACAAGAATTCATTAAGCACCTAATATGTGCTGGGCCCTATGATAGACACTGAGTGTTCAAAGATAAAAAGGAACCATTCCTGGCCTACTGGGGAGAGAACATATACACATCTAAGTATGTACACACACACACATACATATATAAGTATATATACACGTGTATATATACTTGTATATATACACGTTCATATATGTATATATATATATATATGTGTGTGTGTGTGTGTGTATTATTATATATAATACAAGACAATTTGTGCTAAGGAGTTTCTAGAAGCTGGAAGTACCAGAAGAAAAATCACATGAAGGAGGTGGCTTATGTGCTAAGTTTTGAAAGAATCTAAAGAATCTGAGGCAGAGGTAAGGAGGGAGTGCATTACAGGTATGGAGTTCAGTCTGTGTAAGGGCATGGGCAATGGAATGTCATATGTGAAGAACAACACAGGATGGTTTGGACTATAGCATATGAAGCATAGTAATGGGGAATAAGCATGGAATGGTATTTTGGGGTCAGACTAGGAAGGGTTTTAAGTGCCTAAAGGGTTCAACTTGTTCACTGAGGCAGTAGAGGGCCACTAGAAATTCCTGAAGTTTCGTTTGAAGAGACCACTTAACTCCAATCTCTGCCCAAAAAGGAATCCCCAACAATAACATAGACAAGTCAACAATGGTTCATCTGTTTGGTCAGCAACTAAATGGTACAGAACACTGGGCCTGGACTCAGGAAGACGTGAATTCAAATTCAGCCTCAGACACTTACTTGCTGTGTGACTCTGGGCAAGTCACTTAACCTCTGTTTGCCTGTTTCTTCAACTATAAACTGGAAATAAAAGCAACATCCACCTTGCAGGTTTGTAGTAAATACCAAATGAGAATCTATAAAGTACTTAGCACAGTCCCTGATAAGTAAGTAAGTACCATATGACTGCTTATTCCATTCTCCTTCCTTTCCCTTTCCCATTTACTTGAAGACCTCCAGTGAGAAAGAACCCTTTACTTCCAGAGACAACCCATTTCACTTTTGTACGACTTTAACATCTGACCTTAAATCTACCCTCCTGTCAAGTTCCACTCATTTCTCTTGGGTTTGCCCTCTGAAGCTAAACAGAAGAAATGTAATCCTTCAACCACGTGACAACCCTTCAAATACTCATATATAACTCTCCTCACTCCTCTCTTTTCCCTCTTTTCCTTTAACTGACCATCACCTTTAACTTTCACCCCCACCCTGATTTCCCTATTCTGGCTCCCTTACTGCTTTATCAATGCCCTGCTTAGATTGTGGTTACCCAGAACTGGACACAGTGTCCCTGATTTAAGCACAGCATTATACAGAGGAGGAACACCTGCTAATTCTGGGAAGACATGCCTCTCAAGGCAGCATCAGATAACGTTCACTTTTTTAGCCACCACATCACCATGCTGATTCATATTGAGCTTATCTTCCACCTAAATTCTCATCTTGTTTACAAACAAACTGCTGTCTAACTATGCCTGCCCCTTCATTATCGAAGTTGAATTTTCAAACCTAAGTGTAAGGCATTTTTATATTTCTCCCCATCAAGTTTCATCTTTTTAAAATTAGCCCAATATTCTAAGGTCTTTTGAAACCTATCAGCCAAGCATGTTAACTGTGCCTCCCAGCTTTGTGTTATCTGTAGATTTGATAAACATTCCATATCTGTACCTTTATCTGAGTCACTGATAAATATACTAAATAGTACAGGGCTATACTTCAGATACTTGGAGTTGTCAAGTTGACCTTAAATTATTAAAGATTAACTACTCTTTGAGTCCAGGTAACTGAACAGTAATCCTTCGAGATCAACATTTCCAGCCTTGGCTGCTTTGTGAATTTGAAAATTCCTGATTTGGGTACTGATTGTCCAGTAGGATATAATTCCATAATAGCTTCTCAGAGGAGAAGAGTACCAACATCAGGAGGAATCTGCTGCTGAAAGGACTATGGGATCATTCCTGGCTATCTAGAAGATCTGGACTTTTTCAGATACTCAGTCCAGATTTGAAGTGAATGTGAAATTACTGTTCAGTGATCTTATAAAATTGTCTTTATCTCCCTGGAAATTATAATGGGTGATTTTTTATTAGTGTTATAATATGTCAGAGAGCAAGAAAAACCTGATTCCCACGTCTTTGGGGTCAGGACACTACCTGGATGAATCTAACCTCTACTTACACCAGAGCCCAAGCCTCTTTGGAAAAAGCCTCACCTTCCTGGTCCACAAGTACCAAATTGCTTTTCTAAAATCTAGGTAAACTAATTTACTGCATTCCCCTGAGCTATCAATCTAGTAACTACAACCAAAAAGAAAAAAGAAAAAGGAACTAAAATTTGTTGGGCATGACCTCTTCTTCAGAAAGCTATAGTGATGCTTCTGCTAGATTTTGACTAGCCTTCCCATATTTTTCTTCCCTTGCACAGCCAAACTTCTAGAAAAAGCAACTTCCACTTTTTTTTGTTAAAAAAAAAAAAAGGAAACTGCACCCATTACCTTCACTTACATGTCTCTCACTCTTCAACTCTTTGCAATCTGGCTTCTGACCTCATCACTGAACTGAAACCGCTGTCTCCAAAGCTATCACTGATCTCAATTGCCAAATCTTTTCTCAGTCCTTCTCCTTCTTGATCTCTTGTCTGTATTTAACACTTCTGACCACCCTTCTAAATACTCTAACTACTAAATATGTTCTTCTCCCTGAGTTTTCATGATAATACTCTCTCTTGATTCCTTTCCTGTCTTCCTATTCCTTTTCTCCATCCCCTTTGCTAGCTCATCATCCACATCATTTCATGTAACTATATGTGTACTTCAAGACTTTGTTCCAGGCTCTTTTTTTCTACTCTCTGTGTGACTTCATCAGCTTCCAAGGGTTTATTGCACCAATGTTATGAGTTCTGCTGCCATGAAAATGCTCAAGAGTTCACCAGTAGATGATGTCTTTGAACTTAAATTTCTAGGACTGTTTTTAGAAGATTATATAGCAGCTCCACCAATTGAGGAAAAAGGGCAGGGTCAAGTGGGGCTGATCCTTCATGACCTAGCAGACCCTAGCAGACACTGGGAATCAAAAGCTGAGGACCAAAGGTCAGTTTTATTCACTCCCTAACTCTCACCTCTTTCAGACTAGGATGGATGAATATATCAGATTATAGGAAAGCCAGGGGAAACTGTTCATTTTTACTCACATGTTAAAGCAAGCCTGTCTTAAAGCTCATGTAGTAAGAGCACCATCTAAGTTCTTACCACGTAATCTAGGCTTATTTTTACCTATAAGGCAGCAAAACTATCCTTGATATTTATTGGTCCAGAGAACTAAGGCTTTAATTATTGACATAGCTTTCTGGTTACAACAAAAGTTCATTGTATAAAGAGTCAAGGATTCTTAAAAGATGGACCCAGGCTTCTAACTAGGCACACCAACATGGCCAATGTGGAGGCACAGGAGCTATGACTAACCTAATCAATGCTGGATCCTTGCTAAATATCCTTTCCATGCTTTTGTTAAGTAAACTACTTTTATTAAATGTTAGAAGGTCTAGCTGTGCTTTATTTTGTTCTGACCCTGAACCTTAGCCACTGGATCCATCCTAACTTGGGCCAGAATAGCTCATATTCCTATTAAACTAATGGGTGATTTTTTTCATCCTTGGGAGTATTGAACTCAGGAAAGTTTTGGTCTGTTTTGGTCTCTGCAGCTGGCAGCTCATGTACTGGTTTATTCCTCTCCAAAAGAATTATCCATTCCTTCTCCCATTCCCCCCCTCCCCATTACTCATTATCCTTTCATTGTTATTTACTCCACTTGTTATGTAAAAGGTAATTTGATGACTATTAATCCTTACATGTGTGATTCATGCTGACATAAGTAGAGATTTGGGGAAAAGTTTGGCCTTCAATGAGGCTGAGCCATGGGGAAAAAGGAACAAACGGTAACTCTACCTCAATGATACTATCACTTTTTTGAATTTCCTCTTTCCCACATTGTCACTTTAAAAAAAAACCCAAACAAACCAAGCTAGTTATCCTCTTTACCTTTATACTTACCAACTTCAGCTCATTCTGAGTTTTAGTGCTTATGACACTAGTTTTATAGGATCATGTTCATTCTGTTACTCACCCTTCTTTCTGTCTTGTGCATTTATCCTTTTAAAATTTAAATTAGTTGGTTCATGAATTTCCTGGTGCATCCACATTAGTCTCTTCAGACAACTCCCATTTTCCTTCATCATTGGAATTGTTTTCCTTTGAGTCTTCAAAATTTCATTCTTGAGAGTTTCTCATCCCTATCAAGTTAACTCCTCCCTCGTTGAATTTTATTCCATGGAATACTACCTATATTTTCTATGAAGTCTTAAAAATCCTACGCGTGACCTTCCTCTCCCCTGTCCCAAAATGAGACTCGTTGTTTAATGTAGATAAAGTTATTATATCTGCTTAGCCTCACTGAAGGCCAAACTTCTCCCCAAATCTTTATTTTTGTTAACATTAATCACATGAATAAGGATTAGTGGTTGTCAGATTGTCTTTCATATAAATAAGAAAGTAAAACTGTAGCAATGAAAGGGAATGAAGGAATAGTCAGTTCCTCTTAATGTTTCCCTCATTTCTACTGCAACAACCAGTTTCTCCCTACTAGTAACAATCAGATCCAGAGTAGAATCTCACCTTGTTTGTCTCCTTTTGAAGAATGAAACTATCATTAAGTCAAGGAGTTATTTATTGTTCTGCTATTAGCAAAGAGAGTACTCTAGCACCCATTCTAATTTCCTTATCTGTTTCCTCTTTCTGTTCATGTGGTCTGGTGAAAAAACTTGTACTTCCCATGTCTCATTCCTCTGAGTCCTCAATTTCCTTTTTTTCTTTTTTGAGACAAGATTTCTCTATCTCGTCTAGGATGGATGTACAGTAGCCACTCATGGACCTGATTCTACTATTCTTTGGCAGAGTAGCTTTGACCTGCTTTGTTTCTGACCTGATCCAGGACTGTAAGGCCCTTCTTGTGGAGCTTGGTTGGCTTCCTGCTCTTGGGGCTTACCCTATGAGTGTAAGACTTAGTAGGGACCACTGATTAGGCTTTAACCCTACTTCACCTCAGAACTCCACAGCTCAAGCAAACTACCAAACCTCAGTCTCTCTCAGTAGCAGAGATTAGAGGCACGTATCACCACACCCAACAACCTCACACCTACATGCTATTTCACACACCAGCAGAACTCACAAAAGGACAAAGTAAAACAAATTTCCAGCCCAAGACAACCTGAAAATTGACAGGAAAAGTCCTGTTGCACCAGGCTGAGAGAAGAGCAAAGTCCAGTGCAAAACATGCCACCATAGACCAGGCCCCAGTGAACTTGGAGCAGGCCTCAGGGGACTGAATCACTGACAACTATGGCATTGTCAGTTGTCAGGTTGTTGGGTGTGGTGATACGTGCCTCTAATCTCTGCTACTAAGAGAGGCTGAAGTTTGGTAGTTTGCTTGAGCTATGGAGTTGTGAGGCAAAGTAGGGTTAAAGCCTAACTAGAGCTCTTGGCCTGGCCCACAGATGATAGGGAAATGGAGTGGCTGATCAGAGGGGGTTTGCAGGGGTCTCTTTGCTGGCTCCAAGTCAGGATTCACTTGCTTTGCCCATGCTTGGATCTGGGTCAAAGTCTTTTGTGGTAGTCCTGGGGCAAGGAACAGTGCTGCTATGGTGGAGCTTGTGGCAGCAATGGAGAGGAGTAGAACTCCTCACAGTTCCAAGGCAGAAAAGAGTGCTTGTGGCTGTTCACAGACCAGAGCACAGGCCAGGAGAGGAGTAAACACCTCTCCTTTGATGTTGGAAAAACTGAAAATTCACAGGTCCCTAGAAGTATCTCTGAAAATAACTACACAAAACTCCTGAAACTTGGGACAATATACCCTCCACATTAGAAACAGAGTCCTACATTAACAAAGAGTTCAAAAGTCAAGTAATTGGCTGAGAAAATGAGCAAACAGAAGAAAAAACCTCAGACTATAGAATCGCACTTTGGTTACATCAAAACATACAACAAGAAGAAAAAAATCTAAATTGGTCAGTGAGTTCTCTCTTTCTAGAATGTAAGTATTGTGGTAGCAGAGATCATGTCTTATCTAAATTTTGTATTTTTCCCAGAACCTAGCATAAATAGTACATGACACCATTGATTCCCAACTTACAGGCCTCTAGAGTTATTACAAAGGGTCTGGCAATACATAAAATAAACCAAAATGCTTTCTGTAAATTACAATATAGTATATAATATGTCTCACTATTTTTCAAATATATGTGGATTAGCAATTAGGGCACTATGCAGAGACCTGGAACTACATCCTCCTTGGTATAAAGGGTACTATTTTTGTTTTTATTTATCTTTATTTAAAATACATTTGTATTGTCATAGTACAGGGGTTAGGTGATGATCTGATCTTAACTAGGTTGGTGGCTGTGTGAGTGGAGAGAAGGGAACATTTAGGAGAGTTGTTGTGAAGGTAGAAAATAGATTGTATATGTGTAGTGATTAAGAGTTGAGGTTTGGTTTTAGTTTGGTTGATTTTGGGGGTTTTTTTGTCTTCCTTTTGATTTTTTTTGGTATTTATTTAGTATTTAATTTTTCTCCAGTTACATGTAAACAGCAATTTTTTAACATTTGTCTTTACAACTTTGAGTTCCAAATTCTCTTGCTTCTTCCCTTCCCACCCGGCCTCATTGAGAAGGCAAGCAATTCCATATAAGTTATATATGTATAGTTATGCAAAACATGTCCATAATAGTCATGTTATGAAAGAAAACACAGATTTTAAAAAAAACTCAAGAAAAATAAAGTGGGGGAAAAACCCCAAAAGTTGCTTCAATCTGTATTTCAGACACCATCAGTTCTTTTTCTGGGGATGGATAGCGTCTTCATCCTAAGTCCTTCAGAGTTATCATGAATCATTGTATTGCTGAGAAGAGCTGACACATTCACAGCTGATCACCTTACAATGTTGCTGTTACTTTGTACTTAGTACATTTCACTTTGCATCAGCTCATGTAAGTCTGTCTAGAGAGACAGTCTTTCTGAGACCATCCTGCTCATCATTTCTTATAGTACAATAGTATTCCATCACAATTACATAACCACAAATTAGTCAGCCATTCCCCAATTGATATGTATCCCCTCAATTTCCAATTTTTTACCCCCAGAAAGAGCTATTGTAAATTTTTTTTGTTTGTTTTTTGGAGGGCAATTGGGGTTAAGTGACTTGCCCAAGGTCACATGGCTAGTAAGTGTTAAGTGTCTGAAGCTAGATTTGAACTCAGGTCCTCCTGACTCCAGGGCCAGTGCTCTATTCACTGCGCCACCTAGCCGCCTGCTGTAAATATTTTTTGTATGTATAGGCTCTTTTCCTTTTTGTTTTTTATCTCTTTTAGGATACAGACCTAGTAGTGGTATTGCTAGGTCAAAGGGAATGCATGGTTTTATAACCCTTTGGCCATAGTCACAAATTCACAACTGCAACAATAGTATGTGTCTCATTTTCCCCACATCCCCCCTGACATTTGTCATTTATCTCTTCTGTGCTATTATCTCATTTAACAGGTGTGACATAGTACCTCAGAATTGTTTTAACTTGCATTTCCCTAATCAATAGTGAGAATATTTTTTCATATGGCTATAGATAGTATATTTTTTGATCATTTATCAGTTGGGGAATGTCTCTTATTTTTTATAAATTTGACATAGTTCTCTATATATTAGAGAAATGAGACCTTTATCAGAGAAACTTGCTTCAAAATTTTTTTTTCAGTTACTGTTGTTAACTGGATTTCCCTCCATCCTATTATCTCCCCACATTTATTCTATTCTCTCTCTTTTTTCACCCTGTCCCTCCCCAAAAGTATTTTGCTTCTGATTACCCTTCTATCACCCTCCACACACTTCTTTTATCTGCTTCCCCTTCTATTTTCCTGCATGGTAAGATAGATTCCTATACCCCATTGCCTGTCCCAGTTACAGGTAAAAATAAATTTTAACATTTGTTTTTATAACTTTGAATTCCAAATTCTTGCCCTTCCTTCCTCCCTCCCCACCCTCATTGAGATGGCAATCAGTTCAATATAGGTTTTGCTTGTATAGTCATGCAAAACACTTTCATGTAGTCATGTTGTTTTCTTTCACCCTGTCCCTCCTCAAAAGTATTTGCTTCTGATTACCCCCTCTCCCAATATGCCCTCATTTCACCCTTCCCTCTTTAAACCAGTTCTGATGAGAGTAAGGTTCACTCATTCTGTCTCATCTCCCCCACCTTTACCTCCACTGTAAAAGGTTTTTCTTGTCTCCTTTATGTGAGATAATTTACCCTGTTCTCCCTTTCTCCTCCCAGCACATTCTTCTCACCCCTTAAACCCTGTACCCTTTGTCTATATATAGTCCCTTCAACTACTCTAATAATAAGAAAGGTCTCTTGTGTTACAAATATCATCTTTCCATGTAGGAATGCAAACAGTTCAACTTTAATAAATCACTTATGATTTCTCTTTCATATTTATCTTTTCATGCTTCTCTTGAGTCTTGTGTCTAAAAGTCAATTTTTTTATTTATCTCTAGTTTTTTTCTCAAGAATGCATTAAAATCCTCTGTCACTGAATATCATTTTTTCCCTCATGGATTACATTAAGTTATGATAAGTCAGTGATTCTTAATTGTAATCCTAGCTCCTCTGCCCTCCAGAATATCATATTCTAAGCCCTCTAATGTAGAAGCTGCTAAATCTTGTGTTATCCTGATTTTGGTTCCATAATACTTGAATTATTTCTTTCTGACTGCTTGAAGTATTTCCTCCTTGACCTGAAACTTGGCTACAATATTCCTAGGAGTTTTTCTTTTGGGATCTCTTTCAGGAGGTGATCAGTGGATTCTTTCCATTTCTATTTTCCCCTCTGGTTCTAAAATATCAGGACAGTTTTCCTTGATGAGTTTTTTTGTTTGGTTGGGTTTTGTTTTTATTTTTTGCTTTTTTAAGGGGGGAAGGCAGGACAATTTGGGTTAAGTGACTTGCCCAAGGTCACATGGCTAATAAGTGTCAAGTGTCTGGAGCTGGATTTGAACTCAGGTCCTCCTGACTCCAGAGCCAGTGCTCTATTCACTGTGCCACCTAGCCACCCCACCTTGATAATTTTTTGACAGATGATGTCAAGGCTCTTCTTTTGATCATAGCTTTCAAGTAGTCCAGTAATTTTAGTAGTCCAGTAATTTCTGTCTCCTGGACCTATTTTCCAATGAAATAGTTCCCACTATCTTCTCTTTTTTTCATTCTTTTGGTTCTGCTTTATAATTTCTTGATTTCTCATAGAGTCATTAGCTTCCACTTGCTCCATTCTAATTTTTAAGGAATTGTTTTCTTCAGTGGACTTTTGAACCTCCTTTAACATTTGACCAGTTCTGCTTTTTAAGGAATTCTTCTCCTCATTAGCTTTTTGGATCTCTTTTACCATTTGGTCTAATCTATTTTTTTTTTTAAAGCAATTGGGGTTAAGTAACTTGCTCAAGGTTACACGGCTAGTCATTTGATTTATGCGTGGGTGCTCATTTTCTGAGGCCGGATCTGATCTCGGGTCATCCAAACTCCGAGGCCGGCGCTCTTACTCACTGCGCCACCTATCCGCCCCTTTAGGGCAATTGGGGTTAAGTAACTTGCCCAAGGTTACACGGCTAGGTTTTTGTTTGTGCGGATTAAGTGTCTGAGCCCGGCTCCGAACTCAGGTCCTTCTGATTCCAGGGCCGGCGCTCTATTCACTGCGCCACCTAGCCGCCCCTGGTCTAATCTATTTTTAAGGCGTTATTTTCTTCAGCGTTTTTTGGGGTCTCTTTTACCAAGCTATTGACTCATTTTTCATGATTTTCTTGCATCACTCTTATTTCTCTTCCCAATTTTTCATCTACTTCTCTTAGTTTTCAAAATCCTTTTTGAGTTCTTCAGTGGTCTGAGACCAATTCATATTTTTCTTGGAGGCCTTGGATGTAGGAATTTTGACTTAGTTGTCTTCTTCTGAGTGTATGTTTTGATCTTCCTAGTCATCAAAATAAGATTCTGTAGTCTGAGGTTGTTTTTTTTTCCATTGTTTACTCATTTTCCCAGCCCTCTTTGTCAAGGTAGGGCTCTGCTTCCAATGTGGAAGGTGTACTGTCCCAAGCTTCAGGGGTTTTGTGCAGCTGTTTTCAGAGACACTTCTAGGAACCTGTAAGTTTTCAGTTCTTCCAAGGTGGTATGATCTAAACAAAGGTGTTTATCACTCTCTTGGCGTGTGCTCTGGTCTGTGAACAACCACAAGCACTCTTTTCTACCCCAGAACTTTGAGGAGGGATTCCTCTCCACTGCTGCCACAAACTCTGCTATGACAGTCTTCCTCCTCACCCCAGGACTGCCACCCAGATCCAAGTATGTGTAAGGCAACAGAATCCTGCCTTGGTGCCAGCAAAGAGTCCCCTATCATCTCCTTCTGACCAGTTGTTTGATCCCCTTACACTCTGTGGGCTGAGAGCTCTGGAAGCAGCTGCTGCCACTACCAATTTAGTCACTCTCAAGACCTGCTCCTGGTTTGCCAGACCTGGGACTGTGTTGGGTCCAGAGCTGAACTGAACTCCTCTCTCACTCAGATCCAACAGCCCTTTCCTACTGACCTTATAGGTTGTCTTTGGTATTTGTGGGCTGAAAAGTCTGGAAACCACAACAGCTATCAGTAATTCAGCCCCCTGAGGCCTGCTCCAAGTTTTCTAGGGCCTGGTCTATGCTGGTGTGCCTTGAGATGGGCTGTGCTCCTCTCTTCAGCCTGGTGCAACAGACCATTTATGTTGACCTTCCAGGTTTTCTTGGACTGGAAATTTGTTTCACTCTCTCTTTTTATGGGTTCTGCTGCTCTAGAATTTGTTTAGAGTCATTTTTACAGGTATTTGGAGGGGTTTAGGCTAGAGCTCAGGCAAGTCCCTGCTTTTACTCCACTATCTTTGGCATGGTCACCAAAGTAAGATTGTATAGTCTGAACTTTTTTCCTCTGTTTGCTCATTTTCACAGCCAATTACTTGACTTTTTAACTCTCCATTAAGGTTAGGTTCTGCTTCCATTGTGGAGGGTATACTGTCCCAAACTTCAAGAATTTTGTGCAGCTGTTTTCAGAGATACTTCTAGGGACCTGTGTTTTCAGTTCTTTCAAGAATGGTCAAAGGATAGGTCTTTACTCTTCTCCTGGCCTATGTTCTGGTGAGTGACCACAAGCACTCTGTTCTTCTTTGGAATGGTAAGGAGGATTCCCTCTCCACCTCTACCACACCAGCACTCCTCCTTACCCCAGGACTGAGACCCAGATCCAAAAATGGGCAAAGCAAGAGAATCCTTCCTCAGCACCAGCAAAGAGATCCCTGCAATCCCTCTGTGATCAGTTACTCTATCCCCCCACTGCCTATGGGCTAAGAGTTTCAGAAGCAGTCACTATATCCTGCTGCTACCACCTCCCCATGGCTGGGGCCAAACCATGATCCTTTCTCACCCAGCTCTGACAAATCTTTCTTACTGACCTTCTAAGTTATCTTTGGTGTTTGTGGTTTGAGAAGTCTGGAAACTATCACAGATGCCAGTGATTCAGCACCCTGAGGCTTGCTACAGGTTTGTCTGTGTTGGTGCATTTTGCACTGGATTGTGCTCCTCTCTCAGACTGGTGCAACAGACCTTTCCTGTCTACCCTCTAGGTTGTCTTAGGCTGGACATTCATTTCATTCTATCTTTTTGTGGATTCTGCTGGGTTTGTTTAAAGTCTTTTTTTTTTTAAAGCAATTGGGGTTAAGTAACTTGCTTAAGGTTAATGACGGCCAGTCATTGTTTGTGTGTGGGTGCTCATTTTCAGAGGCCAGAACCAATCTCAGGTCATCACGACTCTGGGGCTGGCGCTCTTACTCACTGCACCACCTAGCCACCTCTAGAGTCATTTTTTACAGGTATTTGGAGAGGTTTGGGGGAGAGCTCAGGCAAGTTCCTGCTTTTACTCTACTATCTTGGCTTTGCCTTGACTAAATTCGAGTTGAGGATTAACACAAAGGTTGTGAACCTAGGGGACTGAGAGGATGGTAGTGGAGAGAAGGAAACATTTAGGAGGGTTGTTGTGAACTAGGCTGGTGGCTGTGTGAGAGGAAAGAAGGTAGAAAAGACAAGATGTGGCAATAGATTGGATATGTGCAGTGATTGAGAGTTGAGGAAGGAGTTTCAGGGGGAGAAAGTTGATTTCTGTGGGAAAGACTTCATGTGTACATTTATGTATATAAATAAGACAAGAAGCCTTTATTAACCATATACTATGTGCCAGGGATCATACTAAGTCACAGCATAAAAAAATAAGATGAAAAACATGTTTTTATATGAGGGAAGGGAATTGAGGCAGCTAAAGCAAGACTAATACTTAGCAATCTTCTAATTCTGAGCTTTACAATTTGTCCAATAAAAAAAGTAAGGACTAAAGCTGTATTCAAATGGGAGAATTAATTCTTCTTCTTCTACCAGAATGTTTCCTTCTGTGAAAATGGAGGTGATAACTCTTGCTTTCTCCCAAAACAGGAATACTATGGAGATTAATGGTATTAGTAACAGAGTTTGATCTCCTTTTTAAGACACGTTAATACAGCTTTGTTTTGCCAACTACCTCACAGATATGTAGTACTACTGCACTGCAACCAACCAGTACTTAAGATTACAGCAACACATCAGAAAGAAAGATGCAAGATGAGGGAACTTTGGTCAGGAGCTTTGGGGCCAGATTGCCCTTTGTTCTTCAAAGAGTTCATTCTTAAGTCTCTAGAGTTGTGGGCCAAAGAACATGTCAGGGCTCAGCTTCACAGAATGTCTCTGGTTCCAGGAAGATTCTCATTTTCCATCAAAACAGTTTATGTTGGCCTTTTGCAAACTTCTCCGCTTTTCTCTCCAATGTATCTCAAAAAAATCGTGTCAATTCTACCACCACATCTTTTGCATCCACTCCTTCTCTCCATTTACAAAGCAGTCAGGCTTTTATAAGCTTGGTCTGAACTATTATTATAGTCTGCTTCTCCTCTCTCCCATCCATCATTGACACAAGATCCAAATTGATATCACTAAAGCACAGACTTGATTATGTTACTCCCCTCTTCAAGAAGCTTCAGTGACTTCCTATTGTGTTTAGGATAAAATACAAACCCCTTAACTTGGCATTTAAAACCCCTTATAGTCTAGTTCAGGCCTAGATTTCCAGGCTGATTATGTATTAGTCCTCAAATATTAGTTCCCTTTACTCATCTAATATTCTAGTCAGACTGGCTCTACTTACTATGTCCCTTTCTCTTCTCACCACCTTCTACATAAGGCCCTTCATGATCTCCCCAATTGTTAGTGCTCTTCACTGATATTTCTTTGCATATACTTTGTATTTAAGCTGTGCACTGTTGGATCCATTAGAATATATGCTACTTGAGGAAAGAGACTGCTTTCTTTTTGTCTTTATTCCCTAGCTTAGCATAGTGCGGTGCTTAATAAACACTAAGTGAGTTGACTTGAGTATTTATGATGATTTTTCAGGTCTTAGCTTATCCTTCAATTGAATTCAAGCAAACATAAGGATTGTGTATTAAGGGCATTTCTGATTTAGAATGTCATAAAATGATAGAACAAGAAGGAACTTGAGAGAATATCTTCTAACTCCTCATTTTACATGTGAAGAAAATGAGGCATCACTTCAGTCAGTTGTTTTTCAGTCGTGTCTAACTTTTCATGGCCCCATTTGGGGTTTTCTTGGCAAAAATACTGGAGTAGTTTGCCATGTCCTTCTCCAACTCATTTTATAGATAAGGAATAAACAGCATTATGTAACTTGCCCAGTGAGCCAGAACTGGTAAGTGTCAGAGGTTGTTTTTGAACTCAGGAAGATGAATTTTTCTGACTCTAGGCCCAGTGCTCTATTCACTGTACTACTTAACTACTCTGGGTATAGGGAGGTTAAAATATCCAGAGGCAGAACCATGATTGAACCTAAGATATCCAGCCTTACGTTGCAGGAGAATACAAACTAGTATTCTGTTCTATTCTCCTTCTCAGTAGAAAATCCACATTCTATGGCATGAAGGATGGTTATTCCACATTGCCTATGATCATTCTCACTTGTGATATAGAAGAACCTTATGATCCATAATGGGTAAACTTTACATGTGCTCATTCATTCATCAAACATTATTTGAGAGAAAAGTGCCAAACCTTCCAAGAAAATAAAAAGGAAAAATTGGAACATTATATGGGCTTCTGGTGAGAGCACACAGTTGAGATGGAGTGGAATACAGGGCTTAAAGTCAGGAAATACTTGGGCTCAAATCCCATCCCTAACACTCTTGGCAACTTGACATGTAAATATCCTGAGCTTCAGTTTCCTTATTTGTAAAGTAGGGTAATAGCACCTATATTATCTATCTCACAAAGTTGTTGTGATAAGTGAGAAGATATATATATATATATATATCTCAAGCCCTTTCCAAATCTATTTATACATTAGTTATTCATTGGTTTTTGTTGTGATTATTGATTAGACATTGGTATAGAGAAAGAATGCTGAACTAAGAATGGGAAGAACTGCATTCTAACCCTAGCTCTGCCCATCAATAGCTTGTATGACCTTGAACAGTTCATTTTATCTCTTTGGTTCTTAGGTTTTCTCATGTGTGGAATGGTGGGAGTAGGATGGAAGGAGGGAACTGGATCATCTTTAAGGTTTCATCCTGCTCCAATATTCTTTGATTCTAAGAATATATCTGTCCTATGGGATGCCATTACCAACCGCTGATTCTCCTGGTCCACCTCCTGGCTAACAAAAACTAAATTCATGACTATTTTAGTAAGGTGCCAGAAAAATCCATTATGTTGTCCAGCAGATCAAATATACTCAATCACATTTCCTATACAATACTATTCCCTTAACATCAATACAAATCCTTCAGCCTTGACCATGAAACATTAACCTCAGCAGGATTATATAAGAACGGTTTGTAGACTTTGGCAACTGCCAGACTTTAGGGAGAATAATAACTAGGTAACCTGGAAATATCTTATCACTGTTTGCATTTTTGCTGATAATGCTAACCCAGGTTCCTCTATAAACATCAGCAATTATTTGATTGTGGCGACACTGCTTTTCTTTTCCTTCCAAATCGTTGATACCTTGTCTTTAGTTCTTTTATAATAGGTTTACAGATTGACTGTAAAAATTAATTAGCCATAGTAAAATTAATAATCAAAGATTTCCATTTCCTCAAACGTTTGTTGAATACTTACAATGTATTGAGAACACTGTTTTGGGCACTAAGGGAGAGTTTAAAGTTCTATGTAAAGTGTACTAAAACGAAAGTAAGAAGGAATGTGCATTGCTTATACTTATGTAACACATGTAGCATTTCTTAATGCCTGATTCCTTTCTGTAGTATCCCTCCTAAAGGCATTTGTAGGTTTAAGAACCTTTTTTCCTTTTCTATCCCCTTTCAGAGTCATTCCTTCACTAAGGTAAACTCTTACACATGAGGATTGCCTAGGCGGGTGAAACAAACACACCCTTATCACTTTCATATCCATGGATTTCCCTCAGGCTTCTGTTAGTGAACAGTATAGTCTAATAAAGATCCAGGAATCCAACAACTCTGGCGTCTATCCACCTCCTTCTTAGACATCCTCCCTGAAGACCATAGTAGTATAGTGAATAGAGTGCTGAATTTAGAGCCAGGAAAGCCTGAGTTTGGGATAAACTTACTTGCTGTGTGACTCTAGGTAAGGTCACTTACCTTATCTGATTCCCAGTTTCCTCATATGTAAAATAGGGACAATAATAGCACCCGTACCTCATAGAGTCATGGTAAAGATCACAAATGAGATAATGTACAAAACCACTCGCTAACTTTAAAATACCATATAAAATATAAATATCAGCTACTGTTACCTTAATTTTGGACCCCCAGAGGCAATAGCTCTCTGCTTCCTAAATTAAGACTCCTCAGTTTGTGTTACAAAACCCTAAACTACCAAGTTCTTCCTCAGAAATACACTTAACCCTACTCTCTACCTACCTTGGGCTGATAAGAAGTTTGGGTCTAACTTGAGGTATCTCCAAATTCTGCTTTAAATAGTGTAATAATTTCAGGTCATTTGTCTTTTGGGATTTCGACAGAGCTTCAATCTTCTCCTCAATCACTTTACTATGAAGTTCCTTTTGGGAAAACAATAATTAGGTAAATACTTAGTTGCTTCTCTAAACCCAGTTCCTAACTACTCACTGCCTTCTACTCAGAGATTGCGGACAAACTCTTATTAATTCCTGCACAGACTCAGAGAAGTAGGCTATTATTTATTCCTAATTCAGAAAGAAGAAACGAATCAGGGAGAAGATGTGATTTGTTCAAAATTGTTCAATGACTTCACAGTGAGGCCAGAAACAGAACTCTTTTGATTCTCAATCTAAGATTCTATCACTAAATTGCTTAATCTCCCATAAGGAAATACTTATCTCTTTATTATTTGGGGATTAGCAACATAATCAGCAGATATTATTTTATTGATGAATCCATTACCACTCATCAGTTTCCCTGCTAGGATCTGGGAGAAGGAATCATAGCATCACAGAGTTAGAGTTTAAAGGTACCTCAGAGGTAATCTCCTCAAACTCCCTCAGTTTATAGATGAGGAAACTGAAGGACCAGGAAGTTAAGTGTCTCGCCCTAAATCACACAAGTAAATAGGGGCAGGGCAAGGCTTTGAACCCATGTCTTCTGAGGTCAGATCTAGTGTTCTTTCCACATCAATCTGCCCCTGGAAGGAGAAGGAAGGACATGGGAAAAAGAAAGGATCTCAGAATAGACACTTAGTAAGGTTCCTACAGATGGAACCTGGGGATAAGGACGTTTGGGCTGAGAAGCATGTCAAAAGAATAGAGTTTTCTAAAGGTAAGATTTGCCTCCTTTACAGTTTTATATAGGGCCAATCTTGGATTCTAGAATCCCCTTTGGAGGTTACTTTCCCCTATTGCCCAGTGGACAATTTTGCTTCTTTTTAGATAAAAGTCAGGGGTTGAGATCTATTGCTACTAGGTCAAAGCTGGGTTTGTTTTCATTGAATGTGGGGTTCATTAGGAAATAATTTGAATACACCCTGATAACTTTAAGTTTATACCCCATGTTCGAAGTCAGGAGAGTTGGTACCTGAACATCATCGGTTTCAGCTTGAAAAGTGACCTGTTCTTTGTCCCTCTGAAGCCTTTCCTAGTGAAAGAAAGAGTCTGTTGGTGAAAAATCAAATTGAGATTAAATATCAGTCTTCTCCATAAGCTATGAAATTCCTACAGTACCAAGTGACAGTATGGATACACCATGCCCCTACGGCTGCTTTATGAATGTCCTTAGGTTGTTGTTTTTTTAATTGACAATAATAATGCAGTAGAATAATTTCAAATGTCAAAGTTAAATGAATGAAACTTGATTTCTTTGAATTAGGAGATTATAGGCGGGTTTTAATCATGTGATACATCCAAGGCACCTCTACCAACCTTTCAATAACTAAACCATACACCCCTGTCCACTGACACATTGTAGAGTCATAATGATTGGGACAGACCCTAACACTTCACCCTAGGTCAGACATCCCAGGAGCTTATAGAGTCACTGAAATGCAATATATAAGAGGGAACAAGGTCTGCAGGAAAAACTGACATCCGTTTGGGAGCTCACCTTAACCTCTTCTTTCTTTTTCATTTTGTCTTATTGAAGCAGTCAGGTTCCCTCTGAAGTTATTTTCTGACAGCCAAGCTGCTAACACTAAGAAAGTTCTCACTACTTTTCTTACCTCTTTTACTTTCTCTGCATATGATGTGTCCCTTCAGATCTTCCTAGGTGGTGAGGGGATTAGGGAGTCTGGGATGAAAGAACAGGGCTAAAGGGAGAGGAGAACCCAGGAAAGGGGTGCAGTCAGTGGCACAGGCACTGTCTATACATAGGCATAGGCAAGATAATAAATCTGATAACCAACAAGATAGCCAAACATTACCTATCTGCCTACCCAAGGTGGTCCTGTCTCCCAGCTTCATGCTTCTAGTTGTGTTGTATTAAAAGGCTTGAGAATTCTGATCAGCATATAGTACACTTGCCTTTAACGCCTGCATTTCTGCCTTGCCTTTGAGTAGCATTGCTTTCTGTCGCATTCTATAGTCATCTTTGATTGCCTGCTGATGGAATTTAAAACAAACAAACAAACAAACAAACAAACTTTAATTTGGTGTTTTGGAGGTGTGGAAAGATGGGTTTAGGGTTTCAGTTTTTCTGCTGGAAAATACTTTCTCTTTGTCCAGCATCACTCTCAAGGAGAACCCAGAATGAAAAAGTTCCTTCCATCTTTGCCTCTCTCTTTCCTAGGAAGAAATGTGGAAGTGCAATAATCAAAAGCTAGGGAATACGAGCCAGCTTCTTCTTTTGAAAATCATTGGAAAATTCTGGATGAGCCAAGCCCCATTAGAGGAAATGTCCTCACATCTCTGAGTGCTTTCCCTCTAAGGAACTCGGGAGCAAAATTCTATTAACAATTAATGGAGCTGAGTGCTCCATATCTGTGACCTGGTCTTAATGGCATCCAATTATTTTGGTGGAAAGATAGAGTGAAAAGTATTAAAAATCAAAACCAATGAAGACACAGGTCATTTTTGGCCAGAGGATTATTATATAAAGCCCATGAAAGCTTCCTTCCTCTAGGGATAAGATTAATGTTCTTTTTTGCATCCCCAATGCCTGGCACAGAGTTGGGACTAAATAAGGAAGGAAATAAGCATGTATTAAGCAACTACTATGTGGTAATCACCGTGAAGCACTTTACATATATTATCTCATTTAAGACAATAACTTCATGAGGTAGGTGCTATTACTATCCCTATTTTATATTTGAGGAGACCAAGTCAGGTGGAGGTTAAGTGGCCTGCCTAGTATCACACAGCCAGTGAGTGTCTAAGGCCACATTTGAACTCAGGCCTTCCTAACTGCAAGGCCTAGTGCTCTACCCACTGTGAACACTAGGTATGAACTAAAACCTAATTTTATCGTGTCTAATGTCTCAGATAAAAATAATTTCTTTAATGATGATGATAGGAGTGGAGTTTACCAAAATTTCAGGAAGTCCTAGAATTTTTTACTCTAGATTTCTTACCTTGTTTGACAGCAAATCCATTTCTCTTCGAAGCAACTTGTTTTTTTTTTCCTGTAGAGAAATATGATTTTTTTATACTGCTACATATACCAGAAGTGAGATAGGAAAGGGGGCACTGAAGGGTAAGGGGCAGAAGGGGAGGGAGGAGAGAAAGGGGGGTGGAACCTGGAGGCTATTTATTGAAGGAAGGCAATGTTCTATCAAATATTCCAGAAAAAGCAAGAGGTGAGTTTTATAATTTTAAAGAAAAATAATTAGATGGTTACTAGACTAGAAATATTTTTAGAGGATAATATTAATGACAAATGATTAAAAAAACAAAATAAATACCTTTCAGTTTCCTCTGCCTTTTGATCTGTTGGGGGTGGGGTAGGGTGGTCATTTCTATAGCACTTTAAATCACATATCTCCTTTATAACATTAAAAAAAAATAAAACCCCTTTATATTGCTGATTCTTTTTTTCATTGCCTTAAGGGATGGCTTCTGATAGTGATATTCTTTTTTCCCCCAGGGAAATTTCCTACTTGTGCTGAGATGTGAAGGACAAATATCCTTGTGGCTTAGGAAATCATAAAGAAAATCAAAGAAGTTGTATTCTTGACACCCTTCATCTCTTATATCTATATCTGTCCTATGTGGGTCACCATGAGCTTTTTCTGTGCTCACAACAATGTTACAAGGAAGTATGTATGGGGGAAGTGTGTGTGTGTGTGTGTGTGTGTGTGAAACATTATCTACTATAATCATATTGTAAATATGTTTTAAATGTCACAGCCCAGGTGTGCCATATATCTGCCTCCATAACTCGTACCATGAACCCTCTGATCCCTGCCCAAGCTACTATTCCCCAAACCCAGGCCCTCTTACCAGGTTCTGTTTTAGCTCTTCTGCTTCCTTAATCATCTCCAGGACTATGGTATCATCAGAATCACCACCCTTCCCTGCCATGATCTCCCTCATGATTTGTAGACTATAAGGTAAGGAGAAGGCATCAAGTATAAGCATTCTCTGCACAGAAGAGAAAATTTAGCTATTGGTTCCTGAGAGCTCCCCTGCAAAAGGAGCAGTATCAAAGCTGAATTATTAGGAGAACTTTGGAATACTTATGGAAATAATTAGTTCTTCATAATTAGTGAGATTTCTGCCCTAATTCATATATATACACTCTAGTTCATATATATGCCCTAATATATATATATATATATATATATATATATATATATATATATATATACAGTTTCCACCAATTCATCCCCTTGAGTTTACTTGTTCTTTCTTGATTAGATCTGTGATTTCATCAGTATGAGTAACACCTGTTTGGATATTCCCACCACAAATGCAGATCTGTAACTTGCATTGTAAAATGCATTCTGTAACTTGCAGCTTTAGAGCAAGAGTTCCTAACCATTTTGTGCATATCATGGACCCCTTTAGCAGTCTGATGAAGCCTATGGATTCTTTCTTAGCATAAGTTCCGAAGTGCATGAAATAAAATGCATAGGATTAAAAATGAAACCAATTGTGTTGAAATTATAATGTAATTTTTTTCCTTATGTAAATTCTAGGACCTCTTGAAATCTAACCCATTTTAGACTGTTTCCTGAGGGTACTGAGAGATTTAAGTGCCCTTTATCATATAGTTAATATGTGTCAGAAATTAGACTGACTTTCTTCTTTTGGAGGCAGTCAAGATTAAATGACTGGCCCAGGGTCACACAGCTAAGAAGTGTCTGTGGTCACATTTGAACTCAGGTTCTCCTGACTTCAGGGCCAGTATTCTATCCACTGTACCATCTAGCTACCCCTCAGAAACTAGACTTGAAACCTGATTTTTCTGACTCCCCATTGTTGGTTCTCTATCCATAATGCCATGATCTCTCTCAGATTTCTCCTCATTATGCAAGATAAATGAGACTGCCAGCTTGTCCTACTACCCAGAAGAGACAACCTTCTGATCAGCATATCAGCTGCATTCTTGGGTCTATAACTCTGCTTGCCTTGAAGTGAAAAATATCTATGCCTTTAGAAAAGGACAGCTAGGTGGCTCACTGGATCTCTGTTTGCTTTAATCCACTGAAAAAGGAAATGGCAAACCACTCGAATGTCTTTGCCAAGAAAATCTCATACAAGGTCACAAAGAGTCAGACAAGAAAGGTTAGGGCAAATAGGCTTCTGAAAAGAGTTTTTCTCCTTCCCCACTTCAGAGTATTCTTTCTTTTGAAAGGATTCAACCTGGGAATATCTGCTTAGATTACTTAGGATATCTCTAGCTATAATAGGGACAGGAAAGTGCCCCTTATCTCAACTTCTTTTTCATAGTTATGTCAGAGTGCCAAGGATTCCTTCTGTGCCTTTATGCCAGCTCTCAGAGAATTGGATCCACTGATAACTTTTTGAGGTGATTGGAAGAAGCACCAAAGCCTCTTTCCCCATAGCTGGGTCTGTGACAACTTTATTATCCACTCTTCCTCTTTAAAAAGAAAGCACTGCCCACTGTGATTGCCAAGACTCTCCAACCTTCCTGCGTCTGTGACCCTCAGATAGTTTATTGATTTTTTGGTTTGGTTTGGTTTTTTTTTTACCTTTTTTGTTTTTCTTCTAAGTTTGTCATTAAGTTCTGGAGTAAGAGGCCATTCTTCTCTTCCAGGGGTTTCAGCATCTCCACCAACTCCCGTTTCCTTATTTTCAAGTCCTCATTTAATTCTTTTAGGTAATTGTCCTGTGTTCTAGAACTTCTGCAGGAGACACCATTAATATTGCTCTTTTACTTGGGAAAGAGAGAGATAACTTCTCTGTCCCCCTCCCCCTTTTGCTTAACAATAGTTCCCGACAAAGATTCACCTTCTGGAACTCAGGAAGGATGTGGAAGAGCTTGTGCTGCTGCTACTCATCTTACTTGTGTAGTTCCTGCTGTTCAACCCTGGAAACACAAAAGGGCTTCTTCAAAACCTCTCTTTTTTCTCTACTAGTTAATACATCTTCTCTTTAATGTTGTTGCTCTTTGCCTCTTGCTGGCCTGGACTTGTTAGTTATGTAGCCTGAGGTCACAATGCACTGAAGGCAACAATGCCTGCAGTTCTGTTTAGGAGCTTTAGAGTCTACTTGCAGCTTATTCCCTGGAGATACCCAACACACAAAGGACATTAGTCCTTTCCCTAAATAGAAATCTTAGGATAAAATAAATATCTGAAAATGTCTATCTTTTCCCTACAAATCCTTAGATTATCTTCAGACATCTCTGGTTATGGACTATTACAAAATAAGACATTTTGACTCCAATTATAATGAAAGCCACGAAATTCCTATTCTTATTGCTGCTGAAAGTAACTCCCTCCTTTTCTTTCTCTTCCCCTCCTTTTTTCCTCTCTTCCTCCTTTCTTCCCTTCCTTCACTTCTCCTCTTTCCTTTTTCCCTTCCATTCCTCCTGCTCTCCCTATCTTTCTTCCCTTCCCTTCCTTTTCCTTCCCTTTCACTCCCTTTCTCTCCTTTCTTCCCTCCTTTCCTCCCCCCTTCTTTCACTCCTTCCTTCTTTTCTTCTTTCCATCCTTCCTTACTCTGTGGACAATTTGCTCAACTTGTCTCCATATTTTCCAACAAACTCTAAGACAAAAAATGAATATATTATGTTTCTTTGATTGATGCCACCAAATTCTACTTAATGAGTTGATTAATGGATGCTATTGTTCAATGATTACTAAATAGCATGTGCACTTGATATCATATAGAAGTGATAGAGCCCCCACCTTTCAAGGAGCTGATTTTATAAGGCAGTGGGGTTGAAATGTACATTTTCTTGTCTTTCCATATTTGATTTTTGTCTGGGTACTTCAACGGAAAAGTTGATTGCCTAAATAGTTGTTGTCTATTGTATGCTCAAAGGAGTATCTTCAGCCTCATCTACTAACTTGAGCAGGTTACCTGAAATGATGAGATTTAAGGAAACAGGGAACCCATCTGAAAGTACCCTATGACCATTAGCTACACACAGCTAATGTTTAAAATTAATGTTGTCTAATTCACCCTTGAGGCTTTCAATAAAAAAAGAGTGCTTTCTACTCAGTGCCTGGAAGGCATCAAGAAACAAATGCCTTATTCAACTGAGTCATACCTCCTAGCCACCGCAGGATAGAAATAGAAGTGGGAATACTAACCCGCTTCAGCAACTAGAAGAAGAAACATTTACATTGTATCTATTCTGGGGAAATATACTTGTTACTATATAATAGGAAACTGGAAACAATGACAACTAAAAGACAGAAAATCCAGTGGTGAGCTGCCCTGACCCTGTGAATGGACTGGAGACAGAGTGTGACTGACAGATTATGACTCCTATTCTTAAGGGAAGGGAAAGGAAGAGAAGGAATCACAGGAGAAGGGCAACTATAGAGAAAACCATACCTATAGGATAAAACAAGGGAATAACATAAGAATTAGTAACGAATCCAAATGAAGATGGGGGCCAGAGAGAGAGAGAGAGAGAGAGAGAGAGAGAGAGAGAGAGAGAGAGATTAGATTAGCTCTCTTTAGCCCCACACTGCACAATATCACACCAAAATCCCTACTCACAATGAGTTTACCTTCTAATGGGGGAGATAAATACATATAAAAATCTATACATCATAAATATAAGGTTAATAAACATGTATATACACATGCAGACAAAGTGTTAAATACAAGAAACCCGAGGGAGGGGGGGAAGGTATTAGCTATTTGGAGGGGCGGGGGTCAGGAAAAGCTTTATGCAAAAGAATGTGCCTGAGATGAGCAGCATTTTAAAGGAAGAGTAGAATTCTATGAGGCAGAGGTAGGAAGAGGTTCATTCCAGGCATGGGGGGATAGTCAGTACAAATACATTGGAGATGGGACATGGAATGTAGCGAGTAAGGTACAGAGAGGAGACGTTTGTGTTTTAGAGTGCAGGGAGGAGAATAGTATCCAATGAGATTGGAAAGAGAAGTTTGGGCACAGGTTTATAGGGAGTTTATAGTTTCTTGTAGTAGAGTCAATAGGATAGCACTGGAATTGATAAAGCAGGGGAATCATATGGTCAGATTTTTGCTTAAGGAAAATTACTTTGGCAGCAGTGTGTAGGATGGATTAGAGTGGTGAGAAATGTGAGGAAAGGAGAACAGTTAGGAGAATGTGGCAATGATAAAGGAAAGAAATGATGAGGGCTTAATAAAGGTGGTAGTTGTATGGTAGTAGAGAAGAAATCAGTTGCAGGAGATGTTGCAAAGGTAGAAACGACTATTTGGGAAATTAATTGATAATGTGATATGAGGGAGAGTGAGTAGTTGGATATTAGTGCCAAGATTATGAACTTAAGACACTGGAAGCATGATGGTACCTTTGACAGAAATAAGAAAGTTTGAAAGAAGGGAAGGTTTGTGGGGAAAATATAAGCTTAGTTTTAGACATGTTGAGCTTAAGATTCTCCATTGTGAAATATCTAATCAGTAATTCTTAATTCTAGTGCCTTCCCATTGTTAGTATTTCCTAGCTAGCATATATATATATATATATATATATATATATATATATATATATATACATATATAGTTTGCTTTTTTATATATTTGCATGTTGTCTCCTCTATTAGCTTATAAGCTCCTTGAGGTCAGAGATTGTCTTTTGCCTTTTTGTATCCTCAGCAGTTACCATAGTTCCTGGCACATGGTAGTAGGTACTTAATAAATGTTTATTGATTGATTGATTTTGGTGATATAGGACTGATATTCATGGGAGAAATTGGGCTTGGACATATAAATAGGAATTATCTGCTTAGAAATGATAGTTGAACCTAGGGGAGCTGATGAGATTACCAAGAGAAAAACTACAGAAGGAAAAGAGGATCTTAGAGAACACCCACAGTTGGGGGGCATGATGTAGATGATAAGCCAGTTTAGGAGACAAAGCCAGGGAGAGGAGCATCATGAAAACCCAGAGAGGAAAGAACATGCAAGAAGGGAAGGTGGTCAATAGTATCAAATTCGACAGATAGGTTAAAGCGGATTAGGCCTGAGAAAAGGCCATCAGCTTTAGCTGTTCTCTGATAACTTAGGAGAGAGAAATTTCCCTTGATGATCAATGAAAGCTTGATTTCAAAGAGTTGAGGAGTGAATAAGAGAAGACGTAGTAGAAGCAGTAAGTGTCTAGTAGTAGAGCATAAAAGAATTTAGCCACAGTAGTGATCCTGTAGTCTTGTAGCACTATTGTAGTGCAGTGGATATGTAGTATTAGGCCTGGAGTCAGGAAGACTCATCTTCATGAATACAAATCTGGTCTCAGACACTTACTAGTTGTGTAACCCTGGACAAGTCATTGAACCCTGTTTGTCTTGGTTTTCCCATCTGTAAGATGAGCTGGAGAAAGAAAGAGCAAACCACTCTAGTATCTTTGCCAAGAAAACCCCAAATGGGGTCATGAAAAGTATGACATGACTGAAAAAGACCACTGCAACAGAAATGTAGCTTGGGATCCATTGTCTACAATAATTAGTCAGATCTAAAAAAAAGTGCCGAATTGCTTTTTCATCTGAAGTTGAGGAAGATTTACATAGCCAGTAGCCTGCCTGGGGTCAATTGAAATCCATCTCTGTTTAAAATATATCCTATGTATATATCTTCAGGTTTACACAATTGCAGTTTTTTATTATCTTTAAAAGAAAGTTGATTAAGAAGATGCACAGAAATGTGACAAGAGACCTCAAAAGAGGATGAACAGAATAGCAGACCACCAGGGAACATAACTTTTGCTTTTGCCAAATCTCTAACTATATTTTAAGAAAAAGAAGCTAGGAACTCACAATAATCATGGAAGCACTATTCAGGTATACTATTTTCCACTTCATATGGAAGCAAAAAAGTGTTGACTATCCAGGTTCACTAGCATGCTGAAGAAAATTGAGCAAAGATCTACTAAATTCAAAGATCTATAAAATTCAGAACCAGGTGGAATTCCCATTGAAATTTTGCTGGAATTTAGAACTACAGAGTACCAGAAAATGACAATAAGATGTTAATTAAATCCATGGGAGCTGATGTGATCACCAAGAGTGACTGTAGGGAGAGAACAGGCCTGGGATATCCACAGTTAAGGGATGTGGTACAGGTGATGGCCAAATAAAGCAGACTGAGAAGAGGTCAGACAGGTTCAGGAAAAGTAGGAAAGAATAGTATCATAAAACCACAAGGAGGAGACAGTGTCTAGTAAAGAAGGAGTATCAAATACAGCAAAGATCAGTTGTGATATAGGTATGATGTAGGACTGAAAAGTGACCGTGAGATTTCTCAGTTGAGAGATCATTGGCTACTTCAGAGAGAATAGTTTCATTTGAGTGATGTAGTCAGATTACAGATTGCAAACGTTTTTACATAGTGTGAGAAGAAGGGATAAAGAATTAGTGAGCATAGAAACTATTTTACAGGCATTTGCCTTAGAAAGGAGGAGAGGTATAGAATGGATAACTGAAGAGCTTCTTGTATGCAGTAAAGGTTGGAGGGCATGTGAGTATGTTTGAAGGTAGTAGGGAAGATAGTGAGAGTTCAGAGACAAGATAGAGAACAACCAAGTGAACAATTGTAATGGTAATGGGAATTTGAAGATCTTCTCTACCCATTAATAGACCTAAAGGAATTTGAAGATCTTCCTTGCTTTGAAGATCTTTACTCTCCTTTAATAGTCCAGAAGTAATCACGTGGAGCCTCTGGCAGATGGAGCTTGTTGAACATGTGGAACAGAACTCAGAGGAAGCTAGAAATCAGAGCACTTAGCATGGTGGGAGAGAGAGGATACAGGCAAGGAGACAGCTAGGCTTGTGAGTGTGGGAAGGCTAAAGAGTTGTGTGGCTCCCTGCTGTGTTATACTGTATTAACTTCTTTGTTGCTATGGTGGATTCAGTTTTCTGGTTTGGGTATTTGGCTTTCTGATATCTAAATAAATGTTTTGCTTTTGTCTTCTATATAAAGAGTTTGTTATATTTTGCAATTCAGAACTATGACAATATATCAATAGTCATTGTTGGTGCTGTGAATATTGTGTTGGCACTACACTTGGCAACGAGGATGTGATCACGAAATATAGGACCCCCATTTGGAGGCAGAAGGACTTTAGAGGAAGAAATGGATATACTAGGATGGGAAGATTTACCTTATTTCTCCATAGCAAAGGAATGGGTTAAAAGTACAGGGCTCTGTGAAAACTGGGAGCTGAGGTTATGGAAGGGGGAACCTAGAGATTTAGAAAGATGTTTGCAAGGAATATCACTAAAACCAGGGAAATAACTGGAAATAGTGTGTAAAAGAAGCTGGGTTTTACTAACAGATTACTGTATTATATGTAAAAGCAGAGACAGGCTGCTGGAAGAGAAAGCTCAGATGGAAATGGACTTAGCTGATTTGCATGAGAATCTTTCCATCATACAGTGCTTGGGCTCTCCAGAAGAAGAAGATGGTGAGTCTCAGGTTGTAGAAGAGAAAGCTGCTGTTTGTTTAACACTAAAAAAAAAAAAGGGGAGCCAAGATGGCGGAGTAGAAACAGCTCATCCAAGACATTCTGCCCCCAGATTCGCCCAAACTATGTAAAAGGGGACTCTGAACAACTTCTGGAGCCCCAGCACCCACAGAATGACACAGAAAAGCTAACCTCCCACTGAGGACAGCCCAGCAGCCCTGCAGGAAGGACCAGCTCAGTGCTCTGGGAGCAGGCAGCACGCAGTGTGCAGAGTGCAGGGAGCCGAGCCGAGCGGAGCCCAGGTCCCTGTGAGCCGAGGTTTTAGCCCCAGGGTGGCAGGGCCAGCAGCTGGATGGAGAGACCCCAGAACACCAGTAGCTGTGGCGATTCCAGAATTATCAACATAGACATGCCTAGGACAAAGTGAGAGGTTAGTGCCCTGTGGACTTTGCGACCAGTACTTGGGGAACTCATCGGCTTCCTCCCCTGGGGGCTAGAAGCTGCTGAGGAGACACTCGACATTTTGCAGTTTTCAGAGGCAGCTCCAGCTCCTGGCCTGCGAACTGTAGGGAGATCCAGCGATCAGTCTTGGGGGGTAATCGCTCTTGCTTTAACCTCCCAGGATCTGGATTGTGATCCAGGGTGGAAGTTGTGGGTGGGTTTACAGCTTGCCAGAAACAGAAATTGCCCTCCCACACGTTTGGGATGAAGCTTCCCTGGCTGGTGGCAGAGTTCTACTGTGGCAAAAAGCCCAAAAGTCAAGTAATTAAGTGGCAACATGCCAAGGCAAAGGAAACAGAAAAATGTAACCCTAGACTCCTATTTTGGGGCCATAGAGCAGGAAGAGGACTGTGATGTCAGAAGTCCTGCTCCAAAAGCCCCAGGGGAAAATATGAGCAGGTTGCAGGCCATAGAGGACCTTAAGGACTTTAAAAATCAAATAAGAGAAGTGGAGGAAAAATTGGGAAGAGAAATGAGAAGGATGTAGGAAAAGTATGAAATGAGGGTCAACAGCCTGACTGAGGAAAACAACACCTTAAAAAACAGACTAACTCAAATGGCAAAGGAGGCCCAAAAGGGCAATGAGGAGAAGAATGCCTTAAAAAGTCGAATTTGCCAGATGGAAAAAGAATCTCAAAAGTTCACTGAGGAGATTCATTCCTTCAGAGTTAGACTGGAGCAAATGGAAGCTAATGACTTTATGAGAAATCAAGATGCTGTTAAGCAGATCCAAACAAATGAAAGAGTATAAGGCAATGTGAAATATCTCATGGGAAAAACCACTGACCTGGAAATTAGATCCAGGAGAGACAATTTAAAAATTATTGGACTACCTGAAAGCCATGATCAAAGAAAGAACCTAGAAATCACCCTTCAAGAAATTCTCAAGGATAAATGCCCTGATGTTTTAGATCCAGAGGGCAAAATAGAGGTTGAAAGAATCCACCCATCACCTCCTGAAAAAGATCCCAAAAAGAAAACTCCCAGGAATATTATAGCCAGGTTCCAGAATCCCCAGATCAAGGAGAAAATACTACAAGCAGCCAGGAAGAAACAATTTCAATATTGTGGAAACACAATCAGAATAGCACAGGACCTGGCAGCTTTTACACTGAGGGATGGAAGGGCATGGAATATGATATTCCAGAGGGCAAAAGAGCTGGGAATGAACCCAAGGGTCACCTACCCAGCAAAACTGAGTATTTTGTTTCAGGGGAAAATATGATCATTCAGTGGAATAGAGGACTTTCAAGCATTCTTGAAGAAAAAAACAGATTGAATAGAAAATTTGACATCCAAACACAAGAAGCAAGAGATGCCTGAGAAGGTAATCAGGGAAAAGAAATCAAAAGGAACTTATCAAAGTTGAACTATTTACATTCCTATATGGAAAAACAATAACTGTGACTGATGAAATCTTTCTCAGTATGAAAATGATGGAAGAAGGGTGTATGGTCATATGAATACATATGTGAATGTGTGTATATATGTTTATGGTTATATATGGATAGAGGGCATAGGTTGAATCTGTTGGGAAGGGATGATACTTGAGGGGTGAAATTATGAGGTGAGAGAGGAAAGTGGCAAGAGGAGATGGGGAGAGACAGGGTAGGATAAACTATCTCATGTAGAAGAAGCAAGGGGAAGTGGTTGCAAGGGAGGGGAAGAACAGGAAGGCAAAAAGGCAAAACCACACTCTCGCTGAATTTGGTTCAGGGAGAGAATGACATACATACTAAATGGGATATCTCAACCTGCAGCAGAATAGGGGGAAGGGGGATGAGAGGAGGGATGATGGATGGGAGGGCATCCTTGGGGGGAGAGGAGGTTGGAAGTACCCACTATAGAAAAGGGACAGGATCATGTAGGGAATGGACCAGGTGGGGGGTGGGATGAGTGGGAGGGAATTATAAGCTGCCTTGTACAATATATCTACTATGATGATGTTTTGCATAGCTAGACATGTACAACATATACTGAATTACTTATCTTCCCAGAGGGAATGGGTGACAAGGGAGGAAAGAAATGGATCTGAAATTCGAGGTCTGAAGATTAAATGTTTCAAATATATATAAATACTATTATTAATACTCTTTTGCTTGTAATTGGGAGATAAGATGTGCAAACATTGGGACACAAAGATTCGCCTTCCTCTAATGGAAAAGTTGAAGGGGGTATGGGAGAAGGTATGGGAGAGAGCAGATTGGAGGAAGCGATATCTTGTGGGACTGCTATTCTGAGAGGGTGGGTAGGGGAAAAACGGGGGGAAATGATTGTAACTCAAAATCTGGTGGAAATGAATGACGTAAAACAGAAGTTAATAAAGCATTTGTTTAAAAGAAAAAAAAAACCTTGTCCTAAGAATCAATAAATGGAGTTCATCATTTTTCCTTGAACTGCCAAAAAAAAGGGGATATACTAGCAAAAAGAATGTACATGCCATCTTTGCACAGACTAAGTCTACTTGCCTCGATGACAACTGCTAGGAGAACATATGGGAGGAAAATGAAACAAATTTAGATGATGAGGTTTTTACAAAGGCAGACTTTTGCCCCATGCTGAGAAAAATCAGGAGAACCAGGGAGGTCAAACAGAGTTCAGAGAGATAATTGAGGATTTCACTCAGCAGGAGGTTACTGATACATTAAGTTAATTTGCCCAAAAGATGGGAGAATAGTTAATGTCTTGTGTGGTGAGAATCAGTGATGAAGGGGCCAGAGGAGTATTGGTAGATAGTGTGGATTGCTAAAATTTATAGGTATTAATCAGAATCCTTTTGTATAGCAAACTTTTAGAGATCATCATATGCTAGGAGATAACAATATGACCAATCTGTTAACTTTAGCTGCTGAGGGAGGTAATAAAATGTATTCCACTGATTCTATGTGGCCTAGTAGAAAGAGATCCTGGTATTTGCTTAGGGACAAGAAAGTTAAAAGAAGAAGTAATGAAAACTGTTATCATGGTCAGAGATGCAAATGCATATCACAATATCCCCTTAGCAGTTTCTCATAGAAATATCATAGTGAAGATGACTCCTGCTTATAAACACCTAATTCTAACTCTACTAATTGGCAAAATAGGGCACCCTCTTTCAGAGGTGCTACATAAGATTTCACTTTGGTGACTTGGGGGAATGGGAAAAAGATAAATTTCCTCAAGAGAGAAGGGCAAATAGACAGCAGATTCAAAGTCAGAATAGATTGACAAAGAAAAGAATTGTTTACTGCTCTATTTAGAGCAGGGGTAGATTTTGGAAGAATAGATGGTATTCCAACTAATGAACTGTATAAAATGTACCAAGAAAAGGAACTTAATATTAGATGGAATAGGGAAGTAAGAACTGCCCTTACAGATTCTCCTGAATGCTTGTATCCAAGTATACCTGCAGGGAGAATAGGAAATTGACCAAGCCCCAGCTCAGATTAAAGAAATACACAGATGGGATTGTAGACCCCACATCAATTTGACCATATACTGGAAAAATGGATCAAATACTGTAGCTAGGGCATTAATAGATACTGAGGCAGAGGCCTCCCTTATATATGGGAACTTGGATAAATTGAAAGATGGAACTCCTGTTGCCATCACAAGACTGGGAGGGGATGAAATATCAGCCAGACAAGTTAAACTAACAATGAAAATTGAACAATTACCTAAGAAAGAATATAAAGGTATGACTCTAAATTTACCTGAGAGGAAATACCAATTTGCAGTAAGGAAGATGGAAATTAATACCTGTTTAATAGGAAAAATAAAAATGGAACCAATCACTTTACCTGAGCCTTCTGAAGTAATTACTTTAAAGCAGTATTGTGTGCCAGGTGGGTGAGATGAAATTACCAATACTATAAAGGAATATATTGAGGCAGGAGTGTTAGTCCCTACAACCACTTGATGGAATAATCCTTTCTGGCCAGTAAAAAAAGTCATATGATACATGGAGAATTACATTGGATTATAGACAATTGAATAAAGTGACTACCCCCTTGTATACTGCTGTTCCAGATACCATTACATTAACAAAAAGGATCCAGAAATATAATGGGACTTGGTATGCAGTTACTGATTTAGCCAATGCTTTCTTTACTATCCCAATAGATTCCAAACAATGAAACCAGATTGCTCTCACTTGGCAGGGCAGATAATATACTTCTACCTGCTTGCCACAAGGATATCTGCATAACCCCACTATTTGTCATAGGATTGTGACTGAACATTTGGATGAATTACAGCTACCTGGTGTGCAGCTTACCCACTACATAGATGATATTATGATACGGGGGTGGGGGGGTGTGGGGGGGAATGTTGCAGAAGTGGAGAAGAATTTGATGCTTTTAATTGAGCATATGAAAAGCAAAGGATGGGAAATTAAACCTACAAAGATTTAAAGGTCAGTCCAAATCATAAAATTTTGGGGTATACAATGGAATAAGGGACTGCTAGGGAATCTCCTGAAAGCCCAACAAAAGATTCAGGATTTTCCTATCCCTACCAATAAGGAAAATGCCCCCAAATTTAAAGATTATTTGGATATTGGAGGCACCACATCCACATCTGGGTCAGATTTTGAAACCCTTATATAAAATTACTAGGAAGAAATATGAATTTGATTGGGGACTTGAGCAAAGTAAAGCTTTTGAAGAAGCCAAAGCTGCTATGTCATTGGCCCTTGATTTATGGCCTATGAAAAACAGCCTGGTATAATTACAAGTGACTGTACAGGATGAATATGCAAACTGAAATTTATGGCAAAAACAACAAAATCGAAACGTACCCTTGGGATTTTGTTCTAGGAAATTCCCTTCATCTGGAATTGAATATATCCCTTTTGAAAAACTATTGTTAGCTGCATATTGGGTTTTGGTAGAGACTGAACAACTGACTCTGGGTCATGAAGTAATATTAAGGCATGAAATCCCAATTATAACCTTGGTAATGAAAACCCCAACTTCTCACAGAATTGGACATTCACAAGAGGCTAGCATAACTAAATGGAAATAGTATATTCAAAATAGATCTAAAACAGGCAAAAGTAGAATTTTCTTAGTCACCTGGGCTCATGACTCCTGATTGCAGGCTCAGGCCTCAGGCCTCAGGGCTCTGGGCTCTGGGCTCCTGTTCAGAAAAAGCTCCATCACGACAAGTTCTCAGGAAATTCTGCTTCAGTTCTCCATTCTCTTTTCTATAGCTGCTCTGCCACCAGATGCTGGTCTCAAGAAATTCTGACTGCACCTCTCTGGGGCTTTTCCTTATATACACACAGCATTAGCTTCCTGTTTCAGCCAACCCCTTCCTGTTACATCAGTAACAGGAGACAGGAGTTCATACCTTCTGTTCCCCCAACAAAGGCTTGATCAGTTACTAAGTGCTAAGTACCTGCTACTTTTGCCAACACAAAGGGATCTTCAAATTCAAAATTACATTACCATTACAGGGGAGGAGAAGGGCAGATGAGAGAAGGGAGGGCAGATTGGGTGAGGGGGTAGTCAGAAGCAAATACTTTTGAAAAGGGACAGGGTCAAAGGAGAAAATAGAATAAATTGGGGGAGAGCAGGAAAGGATGGATCTAAATATAGTTAGTGTTTCACAATATGGCTACTCTGGAAATATTTTGCATACCTACACATGTATAACTTTATTGAATTGCCTGTCTTCTTAGTGGGAGTGGGTGAGGAGGGAAGAATAGAGAATATCTGGAACTCGAAGTTTAAAAACAAATGTTAAAAAAATTATTTTTACATGTGACTGGGAAATAAAATATACAGGCAATGGGGTATAGAAATCCATCTTGCCCTACAAGAAAGTAAGGGGGAATGTCCTAAGGGGGGATATAAGAGAGAGCAGAATGGGGGAAGGAGTACTCAGCATGCTTGCCATCTTAGGGTGGGGGGGTAGGGGAGAGGGGGGGAAATTTGAAACTCAAAATTTTTGGAAATGAATGTTAAAAACTAAAAATAAATAAATAAATTCTAAAAGAGAGAAAAAACCTCTACCATAAAAAAAAATACCGATGATTTTTTTGTAGGTTTATTTTATGTCCTGCAATTTCGATAACATTCTTTATCATTTCAAGTAGTTTTTTTACTTGATTCTTTAGGATTCTCTAAGTATATCATATAATCTGCCAAGAATGATAACTTAGTTGTTTCTTTGCCTATTCTAATTCCTTCAATTTCTTTTTTCAACAGTATTTTTAAAATGTTGTCTGCTTAACAGCCCATCATGTCAAAGAAGACCAAGGCATTGCTGAAGGAAGAAAAGAGATTTTTAAATGTGGTTTGAAAATTGCAATATTATCTTGTTTCTGCTAAAGATAAGATGATTTGCTTGCTTTGTGATGCTGCAATATCAACATTAAAGAAATTCAATGCACATTAGCATTATAACACTCATAAGGATCACAAATATTCTAAATTAGAAAAAGAAGCACAAATGATTGTATTTCAGAAATTAAAAGATGAAAAACAAAGGCAAAGATAAATCTTTCAAGCAGCAATAAGACTTGGAAATGCCACTGAAGCAACTTATAAAGTAGCTTATATACTCAGGAAAAATGGAAGCCATTCAGGGATGTAGAAATTGTGAAAGAATGTATTGTTGAAGTTGCAGCACACTTAGACCCTGATAACATTTCAAAGTACTAACAACTGCCTCTTTCAAGGAGAGCCATAACTGATTAGTAGCATGAATTAGCTTTCAACTTAACAGAACAACTTCATGCAAAACTTCAAAAAGAAAAATATAAGGCTAGGTGGCTCAGTGAAGAAGGACCTGAGTTCAGATCCAACCTCAGACACAATGCACACACAAACAAAATCCTAGCCGTGTGACCTTGGGCAAGTTACTTAACCCCAATTGCCCTGCAAAAAAAAAAGAAAAATATATGTTATTCAGTTACTTTGTTTGAATCAACTGATAATACTGACAGCCTAGGTTTTATACTTCATTTGGGTCATAACAGAAGATTTCCTTTGCTATGAAGAGTTACTTGCTTGTGGCACTCTTATGAACAGAACACTGGGAATAGATATCTTCAACAACTTTCAAGATAAATGTTGGGAAGTTGGACTGAATTTAGTCAATTTAGTGAGTATATGTACAGACAGTGCACCTTGCACGACAGGAAAACATTTATTGCATAGATAAAAAAGTACTAACAGATTCAGATGCTCTCATTTCTTTTCATTGTATTTTGCATCAGCAAAATCTCTGTGCTAAAGCTACTATTTTAAGTGACACTGCAGCAAGTTATAAATATTGTTAACTATATTCATGGAAATGTAACATGGCATTGTCAGCTTTGTAACATGCTGAAGTTGAATGAGGAGGTATTCAGTTTGAATTTGGAGTATCATTCTAAAGTGTGTTGGCTATTGCAGGGACAGGTGTTAGCCAAAATTTTATCTCTATAAGAACAAATAGTTAATTTTTTTTTGCCTTTTTGAAGAGCAATTGGGGTTAAGTGACTTGCCCAAGGTCACACAGCTAGATGTGTGTGTGTGTGTGTGTGTGTGTGTGTGTGTGTGTGTGTGTGTGTTAAGTGTCTGAGGATGGATTTGAACTCAGGTGCTCCTGACTGCAGGACCGGTGCTCTATTCACTGCGCCACCTAGCTGCCCCCATATAATGGTTAAATTTTGTGAAGAACGGAATCACTAATGTGAATACTTAAAGAAGATGGAAATGTTGCATTTCCATATTGACATAACACGTCAAATCAAAATGACTTGAATATTTCTTTGCAAGGTAAAACTAAATCTATATATGATATGTGGCAAATAATCCAAGCATTTTGAAAATAACTTTTTTCAAAACACTTCTTCAAAAGGAAATTTCGGATGACCATCTCCCCTACTTAGCAAAGGTCATTGATGAGCAAGATGATATATGCACAGCATTAGAAGAATTCAAAGCTGTTATGGACCTATTAATTTGAGAATACAATGAAAAGTTCACTGACTTTCAGAACCATGACATCACACTCAAATTGGCATTTCAGCTTTACCTAGTTGATATCACTAAGCAGGTAAATAATTACAGATGGAATTGATTGAGCTCTCAGAACATGACATTTTAAAGTCATTGTTTGATGCTAAGAAAGATTTAATTGAAACATGGAAAAATGCAGTAGAATACCCACACTTTTGGCAACATGCCCAAAAAATCCTTTTGTGCTTTTCAGCCACTTATTGCTGTGAATATACATTATCCTACCTAACCGAAATCAAGATGCCTTTAAAGTCACATTTAAATGACTGATACCTATCTAGAGGATCAGCTGTGGACCTCTATGCTGCAACAAAATATTCAAATGCTTTCCAACAAAAAGTAGACACAATAAAGTCACTAAAAAGTTAACAAATAGTTTGAATTAACAAATAGTTTAAAGTTTTTAAAATTAAGCACATAGTTGTTAGATGTTTACAAAATAATGTACATTTTAAAGTACAATTTTAATTGAAGTTTCTTTAATGAAGTCTTATTTGATTACAACTAAATATTAATGCAACCTTCTAACATGAAAAGATACCCTACCCCTGGTCTATATGGTCTGTAATTTGTTTTTTCTTTGCTTTATGTGTCCCTGGTTTAAAAATCAGTACCAAATCTATCTCATAGAAGGAGTGTTGAAAGATTCCTTCCTTTTCTATTTTTGCAAATGACATATACAATATTGTGATTAATTATTCTTTGAATGTTTGATAGGTTCCACATGTAAATCCACATAGTCCTGTGTTTTATTTCTTTGGGAGTTCTTTTCATCCTCTCTATTTCATTTTTCTGAGTATGGGTTATTTACATTATCTATTTCTCATTCTGTTAATCTTTTTTTTTTTTTTTGCTTTTTTTTTTTTTTTGGAGGTGTGAGGGCAGGGCAATTGGGGTTAAGTGACTTGCCCAAGGTCACAAGACTAGTAAGTGTTAAGTACCTGAGGCTGGATTTGAACTCAAGTCCTCCTGACTCCAGGGCTGGTGCTCTATTTGTTGCACCACCTAGCCACCCCAATCTTTTCTTGTTTATCACCTGCATTATTATTCTCTGGCTAAGGACTTAACATATTCAAGTTTTATAAAAGCCAGGCTTAGGGAGAAATTCCCAAGTGCATTTAGATTAATATAGTAAGAAAGACATGTTAGAATCATAGAAAATTATAACTAAATTTTATATAGTAATTCAAATTTACAAATAATTTTACAAGTCTTGTTTCATTTGATTAGAGTAGACAAGGACCTTCATCTTCATTTTATAGATGAGGAACAAATCCCCCAAAGTTAAGAAATTTGCCCAAGCAAGCCAAGACTAGAACTCAGGTTTCCTGACTCTTCTTGTCCTATTTCCACTGTACCAGGCTTTCATGATTGCTATTACTGATATTAACAAGAACAACAACAATGAGCTTCCTCCTGCCCCCTTACCCCAAATCCCAACACACTATCCATATTCTGAGGTGGAAATGATGAAGAAAGGGAATGCCAGCAAGAGCCTTGGTGTGCATTAGTGACTCAGTGTACCCTGAGATTCAAGATTGTGTTATTGTTCAGTCATATCTAACTCTTTGTGACCCAGTGGACCATAGTTCACCAATACTGTCCATGGAGTTTTCTAGGCACAGATACTGGAGTGACTTGCCATTTCCTTCTCCAATGGATTAAGGCAAACAGAGGTTAAGTGACTTGCCCAAGGTCACACAGTTAGTACATGTCTGAACTTAGGTCTTCCTGACAAGATAGTCAGTGGACAGAGCCCAGTGCTCTATCTACTGAGTCACCTAGATGCCTCTTGTGAAGATCAAGTAGAAACTATGAAAAGCTGGAGTGGGCTCTTGGCCTAGCACTTGTTTAGGAGGATAAGATCACTACTATGAATCTAAGAAATAGATGAGACTGTATAGGTTTTATCCCACTTGAAACAGTTATGATGATCACTCTGCTTAACATAGATGATAGCAGAATGAGAAAGACTCTTCTTGGTGTGGAATCACAAAAAGGCAAGATTCATTGGAGCAAATCAGAAATACCAAGCAGTACTGATTAGTAAAGTGAGCACTCCATAAGTATAAATGAAATAGACTAAAGACATAAATACTTTTATTATGAGCCAGTATTATCTTGATAAAAATAGAAAAAGATCTCATCAGTTAAAATCAAGGTCTTCATGCTGCTTTTTATCAATGACACCATTAGTTCCAACTCATACAACTATTGAACTATTTAACCAGGGCAAGACAACCATCAAAAACAACATCAGCAAAAACAACTTCATCCTTTTATGTTGGTGAGACAAAATAAGGTATGAAATCAAAATATTATTTAAATCTGAAGAGAGAAAAGTCGAAGATCTTTAGATCACTGAAAATCTTTATTTAATGTGAATTCCAAAAATCATAACTAATCACATAGTAGATGATAAGAAAAGAACCGACATCTCAAATGATTTTGAAAAGGAGATGGCATATTTAGATTGGAGTTCTGAAAATCCTTTCTTTTAGCTTAATAACATGAATCCAGCTAGCAGATCTAATATGCTAAAACAGAATAATTTTTAAAATCTGCTACTATAGTCACATTAATTTAGAATATGTTGTTCAGAATGAACAAATTCATTTTCCCACAGTATTAGACAGAAAGCATAAAAATATTTCAGGACTTTGCACACCACAGTACATGTTAAAATTGTTACCATTGTAAGAACAATAGGAGAAAAACTTGAACTATCACAGAATATCCCAAAGGATAGGTATAGAATACTGATGGGAGGAAGGAAGGAAGAGGGACTCTGCAGAGTCTCTGAGTCTGGAAGGAATTCCGTAGGCTCAAGCAAACTTGAAGTCCAGATTGTAAAAGTTTATTGTTACGCTTTACAGCGGGCAGAGGTTCTTAGGGAACCTGCAAACTTACAGAAATCATAGGTACAGTTTTAAGGAGTCAAGACAGTAAATCAGGTGTCAATTATGCTAACTAGGTGAGTAAGGGTGGGTTTAGGGAGGAGTGATCAGTGCTTAAAGGAACATGCACTTTTAATATCAACTGCTCAGGCGTATTGCCCATAATTCACTGGGAAATAGCCCAAGGCGGGGGGGGTGGGGGGGGCCGCTACCTGGAGATGTGGTTTTAGGCCCGAAATGTCACTAAGTCAGCCAGCTGTCAGGGCTGACTGAGAAGTGCCCAGTCTGCCACCCAATCAATGTCATGTTTGACAAGATGGATGTTGGGAACCAAGGCTAACAGAGACTCAGTAAGGGTATAATTGGCTAAGGAGTTAACCTATAGATAGGGCATTGAAGGATTCATGGGTGCAGCTGGCCACTCTACTGGGGAGATAACATTTGCCTAAGCTAAAATGTTTATAGATGGTTTAGTGAAGGAGCTTGTTATTGTTCCAAGCAGAGATAAACAGTTCATGAGTTGTTGCTAGGCAGAGTGCTGGCAGGGGGAAGGGGCAGAGCTCTGAGGGTGGGGAGGGGGAAATGTGATTTTACAGACTGGTTTTACAAATTGATTTTACAGACTGATGTTACAAACTGATATTACATACTGATGTTACAAACATAATCTGATGTCACAAACATAGATCCCAAGCACCCCATCAATACCACCATATGAAAGAGACTTGATAATGCTGTTGAAGATGTATTAAAGCATCAGGAGATTATATCGCTATGTTTTGGTACATTCAGTATAATAATTGAACAACAAATTATCCAATTAAAAATAACAAAAGTGAAACGCAGAAAGGAACCTGGAAAACAAAAGCATATCAGGAATTCTTGATTCCCTTAATCAACAATTGAAAGCAAAAAGACAATATTAAGAGTCAAAGCAGCATAAAGAACAAAACTAACAGTTTGAAAATAATGAAAACTTTATTATAAAGACTTGAGAATTAAAGGAGAGAGAACCTTGAAGGAGAATGTGTGGAATAGATATTAATTGTTCTTTAAGTATTTAATAGAATGCAGCTATAAATCCCTTTGGACCAGGATTGTTTTTATTTACTTTCAATTTGCAGTGACTTCTCCTCACCCTTGAATTGAACCCTCACTTATAACAAATAGCAGTTAGACAAATATTGCCCCAAAATGTATGCCTTATTTCACACTTAGAGTCCACCAACTCTCTGTTACCTTCCAACAGAATATAGCTTCTCCTAGGGCAGAAAAGTTTCCATCTTTATATCCCCAGAGCCTAGCATAAAAGCCTAACATAATACATAATACATATATTAATTATTTACTACATTTTTGTTGAAATTAATGAAGATGCAGGATAAAATATAGTTCAGTACATAAATTCATACTTAGAGTGCTATGTAAATGCAAGATATTATTATTACTGCTCTGTGAAGGATTTTCATTCTCATATGACCTGAAACCCTCTACTCTAGACCCAATCACCCCTAAATATATCAACATTGAATTTTGTTACTTCCACCTTCAGATTATGAATATGAGGTAGGCATAAGTGGTGGTTGGCATTCCAGGAGACCTGTAAATTTTATTAGGGCAGTCTGGGACTTGGGAAATTAGTTTGTTATCTTGAGGGAGTGGAAGCAGGTAGAAAAAAATATTATAGGGAACCAGGTGTGGGAGATTAATGTTTAAAAATCCGTGAAAAGATTGTAATAATGTTTGAAATTTTGGGCTGGTATTTGATAGATTAAAGAATGTGCAGTGTAGAACTGGAGTTGAATGATGCTGGGGGAAAAAAGAACACCTAATGTTTGATAGCCAAAAATTTTATGGGCAGTAGCAAATACAGGGGAGTTCAGGTGAAGTAGAAATGACCTCTGATATTTAAATATAGCTTGGTGGTCCTGACTGAATGAAGACAGAGAAGATATTTAGTACAACAAATAATCAATCAACAAGCATTTTTAAGTGCCTGGCTATGAGCTAGGTAGTGCTAGGTATTAGGGATAAAGAGAAAAAGATGAAATAATCCCTGTTCTCAAGGAACTAGATTCTACTGGAGGAGACAACATTGAAATATGTAAGTATATACAAAATATGAAAAAGGTTATTTGAGGGGCAGCTAGGAGGCAAAGTGAACAGAGCAGGAGACCTGGAGTCAGGAGGACCTCAGACACTTAACACTTACTAGCTGTGGGACCTTGGGCAAGTCACTTAACCCCAATTGCCCTCCAAAAAGCAAAAAAAAGAGTTGTTTGGAGGGAGTACTGGCAACTGAGGGGAGGAATGGATCAGGAAAAGCTTTGTATAGAACAACTCAGCCTTTTTTGTGTGCATGTGAAATGTAATTTTTAAATGTCTAAAATAAAATACACAGTATTACAAAGGTAAGTAAAAGTTAGTGCAAATAAAATATAATTTTCCCTCCAAGTTCATTGAACCTGCCCCTCCCCGCTGAAATCTGTCCATGGACTTTTGATCTGTGGACTCCAGGTAAAGAACCCTTGAAATAGAGAGAGTAGAACTTACTCTGGAATTTTGAAGGAAACAGGGGTGTTATAGATGCAAGGAAGGTATGTGTGATGAAAAGCAAGAAATCCAATTTGGCTAGATTATAGTGTGTAGAAAGGAGAGTAATGTACAATAAGATGAAAAGATAATCTGTAGCTTTAAATGCCAAAAAAATGGAGTGTATATTTGATCTTAGGAGCAACAGGAGTCCAAATATAAACGCCAAGAAATCATGAGTTAATACCTTCATTAATAAAATTTTCCCCTTCCCCATTGGGAATGCAAAACATTAATACCCACTAATTTGAAAACCATTTCTCCCTAAATACCGTATTCTCTTGCTTACTATTTATCACTATTCTGCTGAAAAGTCTTTATATTTTATATTCCCAACTCTTTTGATTTTTCTTTTTAGAAGCTGTATTTTAATTTTTTTTATGCTTTTTGGAGGGCAATTGGGGTTAAGTAACTTGCCCAAAGTCACACAGCTAGGTTTTTGTTTATGTGTGTTAAGTGTCAGAGGCTGGAACCGAACTCAGGTCCTTCTGACTCCAGGGCCAGCGCTCTACTCACTGCGACACCTAGATGCCCCGAAGCTGTATTTTCAAAAACAGTGCAGGAGCCCACCTATTTCAAAAACTCATTTCATCTCAATCATCGTTTATTAATTTGTTTCTTATCCCCTAGATGTATCTGAGAAAATGTTTCAGAATTTCTGTGAGTATTATTTCACTAGGTCTTTACACAGCCCTTTTTACTATCACATTGGAATTCTCTGCTTTCCTATTTCTAGCAGTCCTTTTCTTCCCCCACTTCTAATTCTCTGAAATATTCCTTGTCAAGCTATTTTGTTGCTTTCTTCCCCCTGGCAGATGAATTATACTCTGTTGCTACTTAAGTCTAAGATGTTTGAGGACAATCTAATCTTGCTCTATTTATCAGCCCACACATTCCTATAGCTTAGATCACAGAAAGGTTCAGCTATATTTATGAGTCTGATGTTTTTCCTCTGTTTATAATTTTTTAGGTTTTTAATTGTGGAAAGTGTGTATGCTTGCTTAGCCATGCACAATATTTTGCCTTTGATTTCTAGTGTTCACCTAATATCACAGAGTGACAGACAAAAACTGAGGGAAAAGACCTTTAATATTACCTAGAGAGTGGTGCCTTAGTAGAACCTCTCTGGGCCAAAGTTATACACACACACATACACACACATATTTCATTAAATATTTCCCAAATACATGCAAAAATTTTTAAATTAATTTTTACCATTTTGATTTCCAAATTCTCTCCTTGTCTTCTGCTTCACCCCTTCCTTGAGAAGGCAAGTAATTTGATATGGTTTATACATGTGAAGTCATGCAAAATAAATTTCAACATTAGCCATCTTGCAAAAGGAAACAGAATGAGAGGGAGAAACCCAAGAAAAATAAAGCTTTAAAAGTATGCTTCGACCTGCATTTGGAGTTCGTCAGTTATGTTCATCAGTTCATCAGTATGTGTGGATAGGATTTTTCATCATAGGTCCTTTGGAATTGTCTTGGTTTGTTGTCTTGATCAGAGTTGTTAAGTCCCTCACAGGTGATCATTCTTACAATACTGTTGTTACTGTTTACAATGCTATACTGGTTCTGCTCATTTCACTTTGCATGAGTTCATATAAATATTCCTAGGTTTTCTGAAACCATCCTGCTTCATCATTTCTTATGGCACAATAGCATTATGTCACAATCATATACCACAACTTGTTTAGCAATTCCCCAACTGATAGACACCCGCTGTTTCTAATTCTTTGCCACCACAAAAAGAGCTATTATAAATATATATATATATATATATTTTTTACAAATCAGTCGCTTTCCCTTTTATTTGATCTCTTTGGGATATGGACTTAGTAGTAGTATTGTTGAGTCAAAGGTTATGCATAATTTTATAGCCTTTTGGGCATTTTCAAATTATTCTCCAGAATGCTGGGCTAGTTCACAATCCCATCAGCAGTGAATTAGTGTCCCAGCCTTTTCACATCCCCTCTAGCATTTATCATTTTTTCTTTTGTTTTGCAGTAGCCAATCTGATGAGGGTGAGGTGGTATCTCAGAATTGTTTTAATTAATTTAATTTAAAACTAATTAGTAGTGATTTATAGTGTTTTTATGTGCCTACTGATAGCTTTGATTTCTTCTTCTGAAAACTACCCATATGACTATTAATCAATTGTCAAATGACTTTTATTTTTATATATTTGTCAGTTTTCTATATATTTGAGAAATGAGACTTTTATCAGAGAAACTTGCTGCAAAACTCCCTCCACCATTTCCTGTTTTCCTTCTAATTTTGGTTGTATTAATTTTGTTTGTGCAAAAACACTTTAATTTCATGTAATCAAAATTATCCATTTTACTTCCCTTGAAGTATATCCTCTCTATCATTTGTTTTGTCATAAACTCTTCCTTTATCCATAGATCTGACAGATATGTTTTCCCATGTTCCCCTAATTTACTTTATGTCTATAACCTTTATGTCTAATTTATCCATTTTGACCTTATCTTAGTATATGGTGTGAGGTGTTGGTCTATGCCTAGTTTCTGCCAAACTTCCAGTTTTGCCAGCTATTTCTGTCAAATGGCAAGCTCTACTTACCCCTAAAAGCTTAGATCTTTAGGTGTATCAAGATTAGATTACTATGGTAATTTACTATTGTATATTATATACCTAGTCTATTCCACTGATTCACCACTTTATTTCTTTCCCAGTACCAGATTATTTTCATGATTACCACTTTGTTATGTAATTTGAGATCTGATATTGCTAGGCCCACATTCCTTCACATTTTTCATTGATTCCCTTGATATTCTTGAACTTTTGTTCTTCCAGATTAACTTTCTTATTATTTTTTTCTAGCTCTATAAAGTGTTTGGTAGTTTGATGGGTATAGCATTGAAATAAGTAAATTAACATAGGTAGAATTGTCATTTTACTAAATTGGCTCCACTTACCCATGAACAATTACTATTTCTTGAATTTTTTTTTGATGTCTTCATTTGTGTTAAAAGTGTCTTGCAATTGTGTTCATATGGTCCCTGGGTTTGTTTTGGCAGGTAAACTCCCAAGTGTTTTATATTGTCTGGAGTTATTTTAAATGGAATTTCTCTTTCTATCTCTTCCTGCTGAGTCCAAAGTTTTGACATAAAAAATCTCAGTCACGGGGCGGCTAGGTGGCGCAGTGAATAGAGCGCCGGCCCTGGAATCAGAAGGACCTGAGTTCGGAGCCGGCCTCCGACACTTAATCCATACAAACAAAAACCTAGCCGTGTAACCTTGGGCAAGTTACTTAACCCCAATTGCCCTAAAGGGGCGGCTAGGTGGCGCAGTGAGTAAGAGAGCTGGCCTCGGAGTTTGGATGACCCGAGATCAGATCCGGCCTCAGAAAATGAGCACCCACGCATAAATAATGACTAGCCGTGTAACCTTGAGCAAGTTACTTAACCCCAATTGCTTTAAAAAAAAAAAAATCTCAGTCACAATTTGAGAACTGGAAGGGACCATTTTGTCCAACACACCCACAAAAGAGCTGGGACTGAACCCAACAACATACCAGACAAGTGGTTTTCCGGGCTCTTTTTGAAGACTTCCAAGGAAGGGAAACCTACTACTTGTTGAGGACATCTATTCCACTTTAGAACAGTTCTAATTGTTTTTTTTTAAACAAATGCTTTATTAACTTCTGTTTTACATCATTCATTTCCGCCAGATTTTGAGTTACAATTATTTTTCCCCCCTGTTTTTCCCCTACCCACCCTCCCAGAATAGCAGTCCCATAAAATATCGCTTCCTCCAATCTGCTCTCTCCCATACCTTCTCCCATACCCCCATCGACTTTTCCATTAGAGGAAGGTGAGTCTTTGCATCCCAATGCCTGCACATCTTATCTCCCTATTACAAGCAAAAGAGTATTAATAATAGTATTTATATATATTTGAAACATGTAATGTTACGACCTCAAATTTCAGATCCATTTCCTTCCTCCCTTGCCACCCATTCCCTCTTGGGAGACAAGTAATTCAGTATATGTTGTACATGTCTAGCTATGCAAAACATTATCATAGTAGATATATTGTACAAGGCTGCTTATAATTCCCTCCCACTCATCCCACCCCCCACCTGGTCCATTCCCTACATGATCCTATCCCTCTTCTATAGTGGGTACTTTCAACCTCCCCTATCCCCAAGGATGCCCTCCCATCCATCATCCCTCCTCTCATCCCCCTTCCCCCTATCCTGCTGCAGGTTGAGATATCCCATTTAGTATGTATGTCATTCTCTCTCTGAACCAAATTCAATGTGAATGTGGTTTTGCCTTTTTAGCCTTCCTATTCTCCCCCTCCCTTGCAACCACTTCCCCTTGCTTCTTCTACATGAAATAGTTTACCCTACCCTGTCTCTCCCCATCTCCTCTTGCCACTTTCCTCTCTCACCTCATAATTTCACCCCTTGAATATCCTCCCTTCCCAACAAATTCAACCTATGCCCTCTATCCATATATAACTGTAAACATATATACACACATTCACATATGTATTCATATGACCATATACCCTTATTCCATCATTTTCATACTGAGAAAGATTTCATCAGTCACAGTTATTGTTTTTCCATATAGGAATGTAAATAGTTCAACTTTGATAAGTTCCTTTTGATTTCTTTTCCCTGATTACCTTCTCAGGCATCTCTTGCTTCTTGTGTCTGGATGTCAGATTTTCTATTCAATTCTGGTTTTTTCCTCAAGAATGCTTGAAAGTCCTCTATTCCACTGAATGACCATATTTTTCCCCTGAAACAAAATACTCAGTTTTGCTGGGTAGGTGACCCTTGGGTTCAGTCCCAGCTCTTTTGCCCTCTGGAATATCATATTCCATGCCCTTCAATCCTTCAGTGTAGAAGCTGCCAGGTCCTGTGCTAATCTGATTGTGTTGCAACAGTATTGAAATTGTTTCTTCCTGGCTACTTGTAATATTTTCTCCTTGATCTGTGGATTCTGGAACCTAACTATAATATTCCTGGGATCTTTTTCAGGAGGTGATCTGTGGATTCTTTCAATCTCTATTTTGCACTCTGGATCTAAAACATCAGAGCAATTTTCCTTGAGAATTTTTAAATTATCTCTCCTGGATCTATTTTCCAGGTCAGTGGTTTTTCCCATGAGATATTTTACATTGCCTTCTATTCTTTCATTTGTTTGCATCTGCTTAACAGCATCTTGATTTCTCATAAAGTCATTAGCTTCCATTTGCTCCAGTCTAACTCTGAAGGAATGAATCTCCTCAGTGAACTTTTGAGATTCTTTTCCATCTGGCAAATTCGACTTTTTAAGGCATTCTTCTCCTCATTGCCCTTTTGGGCCTCCTTTGCCATTTGAGTCAGTCTATTTTTTAAGGTGTTGTTTTCCTCAGTCAGGATGTTGACCCTCATTTCATACTTTTCCTGCATCCTTCTCATTTCTCTTTCCAATTTTTCCTCCACTTCTCTTATTTGATTTTTAAAGTCCCTCTTAAGGTCCTCTATGGCCTGCAATCTGCTTGTGTTTTCCCCTGGGGCTTTTGGAGCAGGACTTCTGACCTCACAACCGTCCTCTCGCTCTATGCTTTGATCCTCTTTTGCCCCCAAAGAAGGAGTCTAAGGTTGCATTTTTCTGTTTAATTTGTTTCCTTTGCCTCAACATGTTGCCACTTAATTACTTGACTTTGGGGCTTGTTGCCACAGTATGGCTCTGGCGCCAGATGGGAACTTTCATCCCAAACGTGTGTGTGGGGGGGGCCAACTTCAGTTTCTGGCAAGTTGGAAACCCACCCACGACTTCCATCCCAGATCACAATCCAGATCCAGGGAGGTTAAAGCAAGAACAATTACCCCCCAAGACTGATCGCTGGATCTCCCTACAGTTCTCAGTCCAGGAGCTGGAGCTGCCTCTGAAAACTACAAAATGGCGTGTCTCCTCAGTGGCTTCTAGCCCCCAGGGGAGGAAGCTGACACATTCCCTAAATACTGGTTCCAAAGTCCATAGGGCACTAACCTCTCACTTTGTCCTAGGCATGTCTATGTTGATAATTCTGGAATCGCCACAGCTGCTGGTGTTCTGAGGTCCCTCCAGCCGGCTGCTGGCCCTGCCACCCTGGGGCTAAAACCGCAACTCAGGGGGACCTGTGCTCAGCTCCCCATGCACTGCTTGCTGAGCTGCCGGCTCCCAGAGCTCTGCACTGGTCCTTCTTGCAGGGCTGCTGGGCTGTCCTCAGTGGGAGGTTAGCTTCTCTGTGTCATTCTGTGGGTGCTGGGGCTCCAGAAGTTGTTCAGAGTCCCCTTTTACATAGTTTGGAGGTGATCTGGGGGGAGACTCGCTGTTTCTACTCTGCCATCTTGGCTCCGCCAGAACAGTTCTAATTGTTAAGATTTTTCCTGCCTGAATTTGCCTGTTTGCAACTTCTAGCCATCTCTCCCATTTCTTCCCTCTGAGGTTCAACAGGACAAATGTAATCCCTAGTCCTTGAATACTTGAAGGTAGCTATCAGGTTCCCTTTGAGTTTTCTTTTCTATGGATAAAACATGTCAATTTCTTTCAACTGATCCTTATATGTCTTAGAATCAAGGCCCTTCACCATTCTTAAACACTATTACTATCCTTCCTAAGCTATGGTTTCTAATATTGAACATGATAGTTTAAATGGGATATAATAAGGGCATAGTGTAGTAGATACAACTTCTATATACCCATGCCTTCCTAATTTTATATTTATGAAGTTGACCTTTTTCCTATCTAAATGCAATACTTTATATTTATCAATAATGATTCTTATTAGCCTCAACCTGGTGCCTAAATCTGTCTGGATCCTTTTGGACCCTGATTCCTATCAAGAATATCCCTCCTAGCTTTGTGTCATCTCCATACTATCTATGCTTTTATCCCAGTCAATGATAAAAATGTTAAACAGCACAAAGCCTGACACAGATCCTTGGGTTACTACTCTGGGGATATCCTGCCACACTGACGTTGAACAGCAGCTGCTTTGAGTCCAGTCATCAAATTATTTCTGAATACACCTGATTATATTATCATCTAATCCGGTGGTTTTCAAAGTGTGGTCCAAGGAACCTCTGGAAGTCCCCTCTGTGAGGTCAAAACCATTTTCATGATACTAAGATGTTCTAATTTCTAATTTGATAAATATTGATAGATATAAATTATATAAATTGGGCCAAAAAAGTTTGAGAACCACTGATCTAATCCATAACTATCCTTCTCCATAAGGATAGTATAAGATATTTCATCAAAAGCTTAGTTAGTATTTCAACAAACTAGACAGCATTCTCCTCATCTACAAGTTTAGCAATCCTGTCAAAAAAGGAAATTATATTACTCTGACATGACATGTTCTTGATGAATCCATGTTGACTCTTTAAAGTCACTGCTTCCCTATCTAGATATTTGACAACTATCTTTTAAATAATTCATTCGAGAAATTTTCCAGGATTCAAAGTCAAACAAATTGGCATAGTTTGCAGACTTTCCTCAGGATCTGAATTCAGGCCTCCTGACAATAAATCCTAAAGCCTTTCTGCTATATCATGATACCTCTCTATATAAATGGAATTAGGTGAGCACACATACAAACCTCTGTGTGTATGTGTGTGTGTGTGTGTGTGTGTGTGTGTGTACTGTCATAGGAATTGCTGTGAACTACAACACATAATTAAATCTACAAAGAGGTATAATAGATAGCCACCTACACCCTGTGATTTGAAGATTCTTACTGTTCCCATAATCTTCTTTGCTCCTGGATAACAGGGCCTAAAATTTCTACTAGTAGAGACTTTTGGTTTATATTACAAAAACCAGATCTTAGCTTCTAAAGGCCACAGTTTAAATACATATTATCAGAGAGTTTGTTAGCTCTTTCCTACTAACACTGTCTTGTTGATCATAAAGTCTACTAATTTTTCAGAAGGATGGTTACAAAATTTAGATTCTTTCTTCTGTTTAAATTTCTTCTGAAAAAGAAGGGACCTGGCAGAGGTGTAATGGTTATTCCTCCTTCTTGGATTGTAAAGGTTCATTAAATAGCTATGATGAAATTGGCTTTTGGAAATGTGGAGTGCTGGGTATGTTGAACCAAATTTCAGTGAAAAGTTTAGAATTACACTTTGATTAGTGGTATGAATGAGAGAAAGAATGAGTGAAAAGTGAAGAGTGACTGTGTCAGAACTGAAAGAAAGTAAATCAAGATATATTTTTGAGTGGGACTATATTTGGTTGTGGATCACTGGCAATTTGTGGATAACACTGGGTGTGATTTAGGGAGCTGGAGACAGTAAGAAATGAGGTGGTACACAGAGGCAACTGCCCCCAACCTGTATCTGACCAATGAGATTGAATATACATATCTGTAGGTGGTTATGCTATTAAACCATGAAAAATGTCATGAAAAGTTGTTGTCTCTAATAGGAATAGTTTTGAGTTCCTAGTAGTCTCTGCACAAGAAAAGAGGAAGCAAATGATAGAGCTGTGGGTGCAAAAGGACCCTCTGGTAAATGTGAATTTGAGGGCAGTGAGAGTAGGAATCTCTGGGTTGGACTGAGTAGCTTGCTGCATAGCTGGCACACGAACATATATATAGCAAAAGCCACAACAGATTCTTATAGTTGCACTGCTTTGGCACACAAAGGTTTGCCAGGACTCTTTTCTTTCTTATTTAATGATATTCAGCTCTATTAAATCAGTAAAATAGTTCAACCTTTATGCATGACATGTAAGTCCTACTTCTCCCAGTATTTATGTAGTGGCTGTAGGCAGTCCCAGCATAGAAGAGAGACTAATGCCTTTGTCAGGGCTATTGGCAAAAATGACTCTCTGTCCTTACAACCCATTATTCCTGTTTTGTTGTTTATAGGAACAATAAAGAGAGCTTACCATGGTGACCTACCTGTTCAAAATGATCACCCAGTAACTTTCCACTAATTAGAGACTTATTTGATTTATTCCCACACCCAGACAAAGCTCCACTAAGTTATTCAGGTTTGGGAAGTTTGAAGAATAAAGACAAGTGACATCTACCTTAAATTGCCTGCTAGGTTCATTGAATGAAAGCTTTCTCTTTATTAGCAGAATGATCATGAAAAAGGGATTAAAGACTTAAGAGTCCTTTGCTTCACTGCCACTCAAAGTTTCTATTTTGGCCTGTTTTAGAGAAGCGAAGCCTTGTAGTGTGTATAACTAAATCTCAGACCATCAGATAGATCTAGGCAACTTACTGGAACTAGACAGATTCAAAACCATGGTTATATCTATATCTATATCTATATCTATCTATCTATCTATCTATCTATCTATCTATCTATCTATCTATATAGTGAAGCAAATGAAGTAAAACTGGCTCATGCCTAAAAGGTACCAGTTTGAGGGAGAGAAATTCCTGAGCTTGCAAAGGAATGCTAATTACATTAAAGTCAAGGATAAGAATACTCAGGTTGGTATGAACTATATGAGCGTGGGGGCTCTATGCTTTGCATCCACCAGTTGTAGCTGGCTGCTATACTGACTTTCCTTTCCATTCCATAGAAAGAGAAAAAGGGCCAAGCCCAAAGCAGCCTGAGGCACCCACTCATAACATGCACTGACTCACACTCCTTCAACTTTCACAAAGTCTCACGACCCTTTACTCACGCTTTCTGACTCATACTGCTAATCACTCTCAGCACACTAACTTTCCATCCATACTCTGCCCTGAGTACCAGACTCTAAACCCCCAAGAGTCAATTTTATCTGAACTGCCTATTTCACTTTTATATGTAGCCCAGGGAGAGGTGGTAACTACCAATCTCTAGGTAGACACTTTTGATGGACCATGGATTAACTCCAGAACTACACAGAAGGCATAGATTTAATCAGGAATTTTCACTCCTGGGTCAAAAAGGAAAATAGATACTCTTAGACTGTGGCAGGTAAGAAAGACCTTGGGAAACTGACACAGTGTGAGGAGAGGGGAGAAACTCACCCTTAGGTGCTTATCTAGTAGCTTCCAATTGAATACAATCCAATGAGCATGTATTAAATAGTAAATATGTGCAAAGAAAGATGTTTAGGTGCTAGGAAGGTAAAGACTAATAATATTAAACAGTTCCTGCCCTTAAGTTTATGTTCTACTGAGGTATACTCTATATACACAGATAAGTATACACATAATAATTGAGAAAGGAGAGAGCACTGACAACCAGGGGGGTCAGGAGAGATGGCACTGAACTGAGGCTTGAAGGAAACAAGTGATTCTCAGAAATGGAAGTGAGGAGGAGGGCATTTCAGACATGGAGGACAGCCTGTGCAAAATACGGAGCTGAGAGACAGGATGGTAGGTATAGGGAAGATCAAGTAGGCTGGTTTGGCTAGGACATAGAGTGTATTAAAGGTAATAATGTTAAGTAAACCTGGAAAGGTAGGAGGGCTTTAAATATGTGAAGGGCTTTAAATGTGAAGGGCTTTAAATATCAAGCTGAGGAGTTTGTATTTTGTCATGAAGGCTATTGCCATAATGATTGAACTAAATAGGGAAAAAAAGAACAAAGAGGTAAGATGTACTCAAGGGATTAAAAAGATTCAAGGGATTAAATAGAATCAGGAATCAAGAAGGAGGAAAATGCTACCGGGACTAAATCTTCTAATAGGGCAGTAAATGGGAATGGGGAGGGGGTGGGAGAGAACTTTGAGAATAGACCAACATCAGAATAGTGTGAGCAACTAATCATAAGGACAAAGTACTGATCATATTAAATATATGTTCCAACTGAACAGCACATAAATTCATAAAGGAAAAGTTAAGTGACTAGCAAAAAAATAAAGCCATATAGTACAATACAGTAAACATAAAAGATTTTAATGTTCCTTTCTCAGAGATTATTAATCCCAACAAAAAGATAAGCCACAGGAAAACATATAACAAAACAACCTGTTGGAGAGATTGTATCTGAGAGACATTGCATTTTCTTAATGGTAATATTAAAGACTATATATATTTCTCAGCAAGATATGGTATTTTTTTTTGTACAAAAATAGACACATAAAAAAACAAAGCCAAAAGCTAAGTACTTCTTTTACTGGCCATATAACACAATAAAATTATGATTAATATATGACCATAAGCAAATGATGCAAATATAAATGGGAAAATAATAATGACATCCTGAATAATGAGTTTATCAAAGAACAGTCAAACAACAAAGTCATAAAAACAATCACAAAGTCAAAGAGAATGATATGATAAAACAGCACCCCCACATTTATAATTGGTAGTTAAAGGAGTCACCAGGGAGAAAATACCTCTGAAAAGCTACATTAACAAAATAAGGAAAGAATTAGTGAACTGAGAATGTATTTTAAAAGTTAGGAAATTATAAAATTAATTCCTTTTCTTTGAAAACATTAGCAATATTAATAAACATTTAACTAATCTGATTTTTTAAAAATAGAGGAAATTAAAATTACCAAAATAAAAATCAAGGGGGCAGAATCAAGATGGTAGAGTAGAAACAGGACTTCCAAGCAGCTCCCACCTCCTCCAATTCATGTAAAAATGACTCTAAACAAACTTTGCAGCAACAGAACCCACAAAATGACAGAGAGAAGGTAACCTCCCACTGAAGACAATCTGGCAGGCCAGCAGGAAGGGGCCAGCACAGCACTCTGGAAGCAAAGCGTAGCCCTGCATAAGAAGGAGGTTTTATCCTCAGGGTATCCACAACCAGCTGCTGGCTGGAGGGACTTCAGATCACCAGCAGCTGTGGTGGTTTCTAGAATTATCAACCCATAGATGTTAAGGACAAAGTGAGAGGTCAGTGCAGTGTGGACTTTGGGACCTGGAAGTTCGGGAGTGTAGTCCAGCCTTTGTTCCTGGGGCAAGAAGTGGTTGAGGAGTGGTGTCTGTCCAGTCACTGCCATCTGGCTGCTACAGAACTCCTGGCCTGCACACATATATACACACACACATATATTTACATACACATACATCCTCCTATACATACATATATGTATACACATATATATTCCCTTCAGCTATCCTTATATTGAGAAAAGTCTTATGAGTTACAATTATCATTTTTCCACATAGGAATATAAATAGTTCAACTTTAATAAGTTCCTTATGATTTCTTTTTCCTGTTTATCTTCTCATGCTTCTCTTGCTTCTTATATTTGCAAGTCAAAATTTCTGTTCAGCTCAGGTTTTTTCATCAAGAATGCTTGAAAGTCCTTTATTTCATTGAATGACCATATTTTCCCCTGAAGAATTATACTCAGTTTTGCTGGGTAGATGATTCTCGGTTTTAATCCTAGATCCTTTGACCTCTGGAATATCATCCAAGCCCTTTGATCCCTTAATGCAGAAGCTGATAGGTCTTGTGTTATCCTGACTGTGTTTCCACAATATTCAAATTGTTTCTTCTTGGCTGCTTGTAAATATTTTCTCCTTGATCTGGGAACTCCAGAACCTGGCAATAATATTCATAGGAGTTTTCTTTTTGGGATCTTTCTCAAGAGGTGATCAGTGAATTCTTTCAATTTCTATTTTGCCATCTGGTTCTAAAATATCAGGGCAACTTTCCCTGAGAATTTATTGAAGGATGATTTCTAAGTTCTTTTTTTGATCATGGCTTTCAGGTAGTCCAATAATTTTTAAATTCTCTCTACTGGATCTATTTTCTAGGTTAGTGGTTTTTCCAATGAAATATTTCACATTGCCTTCTATTTTTCCACTTGTTTGGATCTGTTTAATAGTATCTTGATTTTTCATAAAGTCATTAGCTTCCATTTGCTCCAATCTAATTCTAAAGGAGTGATTCTCTTCAGTGAGCTTTTGAGATTCTTTTTCCATCTGGTGAATTCAGCTTTTTAAGGCATTCCTCTCCTCATTGGCTTTTTGGGCCTCTTTTGCCATTTGAGTTAGTCTATTTTTTAAGATGTTAATTTCTTCAGTCAGGTTGTTCACTCTCTTTTCATGATTTTCTTGCAGCATCATTCTCATTTCTCCTCCCAATTTTTCCTCCACTTCTCTTACTTTATTTTCAAAATCCTTCTTAAGCTCCTCCATGGCCTGTAACCAATTCATATTTTTCTTGGAAGCTTTTGGTACAAGAGTTCTGACTTCACTGTTTTCCTCCCATTCCATGCTTTGATCCTTTTTGTACCCAAAAAACGAATCTATAGTTGGATTGCTGTGCTTGCTTTCCTTCCTTTGCTTGTTCATGTAGCTACTCAAATACTTGACCTTTGAGCTCTTTGTCACAGTAGAACTTTGCTTCCAGAGGTGAGAGCTTTGTCCCATATGGATCCAAGCAGGTCAAAGCAATAACCCTCAGAATGGTCACTTGGTCCCCCTATTATCTGCAGGCCAAGAGCACCAGAAGCAGCCACACGACAGCAGCTGCAGCCACCACACCTCCACTACTTCTTGCTTCAGGGGTAACAGCCAGACTGTGCTCCCCCTGTTTCCATCAAAGTTCCACACTGACCTTTTACTTTGTCTTTGGCATTTGTGGATTGAGAAGTCTGGAAACTGCTACAGCTGCTGGTGATTTACTCTCAAGAAGTCAGCTCCAGCCAAGGCTGCTGATCAGGGCCACCCTGGGGCTAAAAATAAGGCTCAGTTGGGACTGAGCTCCACTCCCAGAATTCTGGGATGAACCCTTCCTGTCAGTTTGCCAGGCTTCATTCAGCAGGAGATTTGTTTCTCTATGTCACTTTGTGGGTTCTGTAGCTCTAAAGTTTGTTTAGAGTTATTTTTTTAGTCAATTGGGGTTAAGCAATTTGCTCAAGGTTACACAGCTAGTTATTTATGTGTGGGTGCTAAGTACTGAGGCCGGTACCAATCCTAGGTCATCCCGACTCTAGGGTCACTTAGCTTCCATTTGCTCTTACTCACTGGGCCACCTAGCTGCCCCTAGTCATTTTTTACATGTATTGGAGGAGGCGGAAGCCAGAGCCCCACAGAAGTCCTGTTTCTACTCCACCATCTTGGCTTTGCCCCCAAGAATCTTTATTTCTTATTTAATTTCAATTCAATTTCTTTCTCTTTTTTTTGACTGACTGTTCTGTTCAATTTGGTATTGAAAGACTCTTGAAGAGCATTTCTTTTTGGTTTGTTTCTGTGGTAGTAAGATTCCCAAGAGTGGATTCCTTTCCTATCGTGGTCCCCAATTTATAATGAAATCTGTCAGATCTTTGGCTATCATTTCAGTAGACCCAAGTTGTGATTAGAGTTTACAGTCTTCTGTTATGAAGAGATTCTGTTGGCTAGGAAGGTCTTTGATAATTATAATGATAAAATAGTGAACAGAGGTTCATTGAGTTTCTCTTTGCTCAAGTAGATTATGTTATAAAATGGTTCCATTTTGTCAGAGAAGCTTTTTAAGTCTAAAAGGCTAATTTCAGTAGGCAACCCCCAAGTTTCACTTGTGTAAAACAGCTATGAGCTAACTGAAAGAGAAACTCCCACTTTGGTAGGTGTGTGTGTGTGTGGGGGTGAAGTGGGGGATCTTTCATGGATAGCACTGTGGTCATTTTATTAGTGAACTTGAAGAAAAGAAAAACTAAAACTGTAATTGAGAGATGAAAGGTAGAAATTGGCTGCTTCCCTAAATTAACATGCAAACCTTTCTAACCTTTTTGAAGTAGCTAAACCTTAGGTAAGATATAATCTCCAGCTGCTTTTCTGGAGGAAAGAATAAGTGTTCAGCCAACTTAAAATTTTTGAATTTTTGTGAGAGAGAGCCTAAACAATTATAACTAGCCCTGAGGAAAAAAACCCAAAAAACCCTGCCAGAGTTGTTACTGGAATGCTGGAGATACCTAAAATCTGGCATGAATCTTAGGAGAGGAATATTTTCTATGTGAATGATTTTGTGAGAGTAAAAACAACTGTCTTGTCTTTCATCCATGTTTGTGTGTGATGTAATCAATTAGTTCAAGGCAACACCAATTAGTTAGATGGCACAGTGGATAGACTGCCAGTCCTGGAGTCAGGAAGACTTATCTTCCCAAGTTAAAAAATCTGGCTTCAGATGCTGTGTGACCCTGAGTAAATCACTTAACCCTGTTTGCCTCAGTTTCCTCATCTGTAAAATGAGCTGAAGAAGGAAATACAAATTATTCCAGTATCTTTGCCAAGAAGGCTCCAAATGGGATCATGAAGAGTCTGACATGACTTAAATGATTGAATAAAAACAAGTAGTCAATCCACAGAGAATGATACATTGCTTTTAACAGCTATGGACAATTTTGGAAGGAAGGAAATAAGCATTTATTAAGTACCTACTATGTGCCAAGTACTGTGCTAAGCACTTTACATATATCTCCTTTGATCTATACAACATTTCTCCCCTTTTCCTCTGGTTATAATAGATGTCATTGCTTTTTTTTTTTTAATGGTTTCTTGAAATTTTATATCTAGCTTTTTTTGTTGTTGTTGTTTGGTCATGGTTTTCAGGAAGTCCAATAATTCTTAAGTTATTTCTCGATGACATTTTTTCCATGTCAGTTGTTTACTGGAGTAGATAACTTATATGTTCTTTTTTTTGGGGGGGGTGGAAGGTTAGGAGGGGAATGGAATGGAATAATTATTCAAATATGCCTACTATGTGTCAAACACCATGCTAGGCATTTTTTACAAATATTATCTGATTTGATCCCCATAATCCTTGAGGTAGATGCTATTATTATTTTCATTTTACAGTTGAGGTAAACAAAGCAGATAGAGATTAAATGACTTGTCCAGAACCATATACCTAGTAAGTGTCTGAGACCAGATTTGAACTCAAGTTGCCCTGAATCCAGATCCAGTGTTCTATCCTCTGAATTACCTAGTTGGAAGGAACAATAATTTAACCTATAGAAAGACTGAATTGGTCTTTTAGGGTCATTCCATGGACCATGCTTAAGTTGTCCCTCCTGGTTCTAATCAACCTTTTGGGAATTTCGATATCTGCTTCCAGCTTCATGGTGACCCAGAGCTAAATTTTGATGATTGTCTGTGACTGATCCTCTATTCCCCCACCCCATTGCAGCAGATTTGCTCTTGGCTTCTAGTTTCCCATTTAATAGGTAGCATACTCTGAATCTAGATTTCCTGTGAAGGGAGAGGGATGGACTGTGTTCTTTTTTCCCAACTCCACTGCCACTCCCCTGGGGAGCATATACTCAGGTAGGTAAGCTAGTGCCTAGACTCATGGGGGTATTTTCCACTTTATATTTCTATTCCTGAAAAGGTGAGTGGATACTATTCTCAAGGAGGACAATTCTAGTCTTAGAGGTGACCTTTTGAGTTCAAGAAGTATAGCAGTTTTGAGACTTATTGAATCAAAACTAACTAGCTTCCTCCTGAGGAATTACTGGCAACCATTCCAGCATACTTACAGAAGACAACTCCCAAATAGTTGACTGAAGGCTGGTAGTTTTACAAGCAGGCATGTATTAGAAGTTTTTTGGACAAGCTGACCTTAGCTGAAATGTAAAACGACTAATTAGAAATTCTAAAACTAGCTTTATGCTCTGATGAAGTTCAAATATCAGCTTGACAGGAAATTGTAGCAGTGATTATTAAATTACTCAATCTTGTTTTTTAACCTTGTGTTTCCACAAATGCACACTTGTAATCCTTATGATTTAGCATTTCTTTTGTGCATAGGAATACATTTTTTGACCCTTACATGATTCAAATTGTATACTGAGCACCTTTTTGCCTTTTTTTTTTAGTAAAATTATATTTGAGAGCCAAAGATATAAATAAGGACTAACCAAGGTTTCAAGAGTGGGGATTTAAATGAGCCAGAGTGGGATAAAAAGGAACCCTCCCTTCCCATTAGAAGCCAGGCTCTAAAGGAATCAAGATGGAATTTAGTCCAAACTAAATACCTGGGTATGGAAGATGGACTGGTGTAATACTCCAGCCCCTTCTCTTAAGCTTAGAACAGTAAGAACTATTTAAGCTCAATCCTGAGTATTGATGGGATGTCCATCCTCTCTGAGCAGGCTATTTTGGAATGAGGGTTAGTGGAAAGAAATAAAGAAAAAAAACCTTATCTTTCCAGGATTTATCGCATAAAACAATCTTTGGAATTGAGCTTTAAAAAAATAAGAACTCTCGAATTCATTTGATTGGGAGTAGAGCCATATCTGGGCAAAAAACATTTTCCTTTCAGTCTGATCAACCATGACGAAAAGCAGAAATAAAGAAAGATAAGTGCACAGTGGAATGCACGGAAGACTTCTCTGTTTCTCTCTTTTCTCTCTTTCTCTGTTCTTATGGGATTTGCTGCTTCAAAAACAAATACTGGTAATCTTACAACCACAACAAATTATAACACAATTTTAAATGTTATGATTTGAAATCTCTAGGTTATAATTTTAAATTGAAAGACAAACAGCCTTGAGAAAAAAGAATGCTTGAGTCTATGTATCCTCATTATGCGATTAAAAAAAACCACACGCACCTAAGTTTGGAATGTCTTCTCTAAAAATAATTTTGTAAATATTTGTAGCTCTAGTATGCCTTACGTTTATATAGCTCTGAGAAGCAGTGGTGGGATAAAATATACTCGAGGGTCAGACATCTTATCAAACCCTATTTGTGCCTGAAGAAATACCTGTGAAAATTTTCTCTGAGAATTCCACCCCCTCCCCCAATTTATCAAAGTCTAACCAGAAGATGTATGGAAAGAAGAAAGTTTTTATTTTCTTTTTTTTAACGTAAGCATGGACCATGGTAATTAGAAAATTTGCTAAAAGTTTCAGATTTATATATTACATTACCAAAAGCTTTGAGTTCTCAAAGGTTTTGCATTTAAATATGAGTTTGAGTAATTTCCCACTGTATACTGAGGCCCCTTTATCAAAGGCACCAGAAAGGGGGTGAGGGACTACTGGTTTCTTAGGGCCTTACTTGAAAACAAAGATTGTGAATATTTGGAATATAATGAAATTGCAAAAATGGTATTTATACAATATTTTAATGATTTATTAAGTGCATTATCTGCCACTAATTATACTGATTATTGGCATAATTTTGGAATTATGCATGATCATGCATAATTGTGGGAACAAAAAGTCTATCTCATGTCAAGAGAAGCCCAAGTTCAGAATAATTCTTATAGGGCCCCAATATTAATTACTTTATCTTGTAGTTATCTTACCCTAAATTATCTCCATTGTTAAGAGTTTTTAGTCATGATAGAACCAAATCTTCAGAAATATTTAAGACAAAAACTCAATTTATGACCACCAGACTATATTTATTGTGTGATCTTTTAGAGTTTAAAATTTAGGTATTGAAGTATAATATGAAAAATATATTGAATTCTAATTAGCATTATGATATGAAATTGTGAACTCACTATGCTATCGCAATATAAGAATAGAACTGTGAGAAATAAATTGTCCTTTGCAACTAGGTACATCCATTCAGTGAAACTAAATGGCTTCTGGATGATATCAACTAATCAACCAAAATCAAAACAAAACAAAAAACAAAACAACTTGCATTTATTTAGTGCCTACCACATGCCAGACACTGACACATATAGTAACACAAACCTACAATGTTAAATTTTGACTGCATTTTTTTTTCTTTCCCACCAATGAGGTTGGATAAAAATTTCCCTAAATGAGGTTGGATAAAAATAACTTTATCTTATATTTGGGATTGTTATTCTGAGATATAAGATGAAAAAGTTCTCTTTCCTGAGCTCTGATCATACTGTAGAGGAGTTAGGGTTAGAGACTTCCTATTGTATATTTCAAAACAGATGTCCCACAGACAGATGAAACTCAACATTTCCAAAGCAGAACTCATTATCTTTTCCCCAAACCTCTCATACCTCCCCTTTCCAAGCTTCCTTATCTCAATTGAGGACACTTCTGTGGACCCAGGTTTGTAACTTCAGTGCTATCTTTGGCTCCTCACTCTCTTTTACCCCACATATCCAATTAGTTGTCAAATTTAGATTTCAATAGTGTTTCCTGTATCCATTCCCTTTTCTCTATTCACACAATCCTTTAGTTTGGGTCCTCATAACTGTCTTACCTAAAGTATTGCAAAAACTTCTTAATTGGTCACCCTATGCCGAGTCACTCCCCTTTTCAATTGATCATCTACACAGCTGTCAAAGTGATTTTCCTAAAGTACAGCCCTGACCATGTTAGCTCCTCTACTTAGCAAATTTCAATAGGTCCCTATTTCCTCTAGGATCAAATACAATATGAAGTCTCTCTTAAATTTGAAAGTCTTTTATATCCTGGCCCCTACCTTTGCAACCATATTTTATGTTACTTTCCTTCCGCATTGTACAATCTAGTTGAATCGGCATTCTTGCTGTTCCTCACATGTGACACTACTTTATATCCTCTTTAAACTGCTATACTCCATGTCTGGAATGCCCTTCTACTTCATTTCCATCTCTTAAAATTCCTGGTTTCCTTAAAAACTCTGCTTAAGTAAAATCTTCTGTATGAGGGGTTGTATATTAAGGATGCTTAACCTGGGATCTAATGTCCTCCACAGATAGATTTCAGGTAATCCATGTACTTGAATGAAGTAAGCTGACATCTTTATTTATACTAACCTCTAATTGAAATTTAGCATTTCTTTCAAATAGTCAGTGGCTTGGAACATTTTTTTTTCCTCATGGCTTTAGATAGCTAGGATTTCTTCCATTAAAAATTGCCTCTTCTGGGGTGGCTAGGTGGCACAGTGAGTAGAGCGTAGGCCCTGGAGTCAGAAGGACCTGAGTTCGGATCTGGCCTCAGACATTTATGGCACACACAAACAAAAACCTAGCCATGTAACTTAGGCAACTTACTTAACCCCAATTGCCCTCCAAAAAGCAAAAAAAAAAAAAAATTGCCTCTTCATTTCTTTTGACCATTTATCAAATGGTCAATGGCTTTCATTTTTATAATTTTGAATAGTCACTACATATCTTGGAAATAATATCTTTATCAGAGAAACCACTTCAGTTACATAAAGTCTCCATAGCCTCCAACTAGAAGATTGGATCTATCAAAAGGAAAGTCTCTGAAGGCAGTCTCCAGACTGCCAAAGGGGTCTGTGATGGCATACACACACAAAAATGGTGAAATAGACTTGGTCTACATAAAACCTTTCTTGATCCTCTCCAGTTTCTACTGTATTCCTTCCAGATCTGCTTGGTATTTATTTTGTATATTCTTATTTGGTATATATTGTTTCCCCTTAATAGAATATAAGCTCCTTGAAGGCAGAATGTTACTTGCTAGTCATATAATGCTGAGAAACAAGGTGAAATAATGAAAAAATAAACCACCTTTCTAGCTTTGGCATGTTGTATGTAATATGAAATGCTGAGTGTTGCTAAAGCACTGAAGGGAAAGATGTCAAAAGCATTTAAAATCTTTTGTATGAACTCAATGGGGACAAAAGAAATTTTCAGTGTTTATTATGTATTGTATTGCAGTCATAAAACAATTTCAATTCCTTGCATTATTAGTATTAAAACAGTAACTATATCCTGCTCTAAGTTGTTAGCAGTCAACTTTATTGTGTAAAATATCTTGGGACTGTAAAATTTGGCTTATTATCTGTATTCTTACTTTGATCCTTGTTCAGATATTTTTACTGACTTGTCAGCAATCCATCAAGCAAGGGAAAGTGTTTGCAGCCTGTATGGTATGTGCAACCTACCACTTCCCAGTGTTGAATCAGTGCCAGGTGGATGGAGATCGCTAGGAAAATTGAAGAAACAATCCTGTGAAGTCAGTGACAGGATTTTTCCAATCTATTTCCCATTTGTTTTGCTTCTCCCCCTTTAATGGGAAAGCTTTCAGATCATGGGCCTAGCTTTTATACCCCTGTATAATGTTGTAATAGTAATGGGAATTTGAAGATCTTCCCTGCCCCTTAATAGGCCAAATGTAATCACATGGAGCCTTTGGTGGGAGGACTTTGCTGAGCAGGTGGAGCATGAAGGGGCAGAACATGAAATAAGTCAGAGTAGTTAGAAAGGAGGGAGGAGATGTAAGCAGGTAAGCAGGTAGCTAGGATTGTGAGTGTTTGTGGGAAGGCCTGAGCAGGGGGAAGGCTTTGGGATGGTGTTGCTTCCTGCAGTGATAAGGTGCATTAATTTCTTTGTTGGTATGATGAATTTGGTTTTCTGGTGTTGGGATTAGGCTTCCTGATATCTGAATAAATGTTTTGCTTCTGTCTTCTATATGGAGAGTCTGTTGTGTTTTGTGATTCAGAACTATACTGCTATATTCATAGTCACTGTCAGTGCTGTGAATATTGCCTTAGAGAAACAAATGTGAAGTTACAAAATGGGTCCTCCAGATTTTCTGAACTTTTTTTTTTAAGATTAAATAGAACTAAGAAAATTTTGCTTCAACATGCTTTGTGAAGAGTTAGTGAGCAACTTTCAGATGCAGACTTGACAGAAGAGCTTAACATTGTTTTAGTAAATCTTCTGACTAACCAATGTTGCATTATCATCATCATCATAATGCTGATTATAGCTAACTGCTAACTATATATAACACTTTAACATTTACTAAGGACTTTCCACGTATTATTTTATTCTCACAATAATCCTGGGAGACAGAAATGAAATCAAGCCATTAAGTATTTATTATTTGCCAACTGTATCCCATATATGTCTTGCTTGTACTCTATTGTACTGTGAACTCTTTGTAAGTGGGACCATCTTTTCCTTTCCTTGTATCCCTAGTGCTTAGTTCAGTGTCTGGCACATGGTAGATGCTTAATAAATATTTACTGACTGACGGAGGATCCAGACAGTCCCTGCTTTCAAGGAAATCACAGTGGCAGAGGCAACATGTGAAAAACTATGCACAAATAAGTTGTAGACAGGACAAACTAGAGATAATCTCAGTGGGAAGTCACTAACATTAAGGGGGACTGGGAAAGGCTTCTTGCTGAAAGTGGGATTCCAGTTGAGACCTGAAGGAAGTTAGGGAAGACAGGAGACAGAGGGAGGGTTTGGACTTAGATTTTCTTGACTCCAAGTTCTATTCACAACACTGCCTACCTGCTTCAGTCACTTACTACCTTTATGATAGGTTTCAGTGTCACTCTGCATTCCTAAATCCATGTTGTAAGAATATAGAAGTGAAATAACTTTCTCATTAGTGTTGCTCCTTTATTTGCTGTAGTTACCAAGGTTTAAGTGATCCCGTAGACTCAAGGATACTAATGCATGATATGGGGTCCACTAAAGGAATATATCAGATTGTTATCCATGCTACTATCCCATGAGAAAATTTGGATGACCCTAAAGTCCTGTACGGATTTCAGGGCATGTTTGCCTTTCTTTAGAACCATACTTTACAAATCATGTGCACCATGAACGAAGAGGGGAGGGGTGGAGGAGTGTGCGTGCGCGCACGCGCGTGTGTGTGTGTAAGAGAGAGAGAGAGAGAGAGAGAGAGAGAGAGAGAGAGAGAGAGAGAGAGAGAGAGAGAGATTCTGGGTGGAACACAGAGAGAACAATAGTTGTTATAAAATTCTTTTTTTTAAACTCCACATACTATTCATCTGCCCTACCAATGAGGCAGATTTAAAGACCATCAAAGGTGACATCAGGAGGATCTTTTTAAAACATATAGACTGATTTTTATAATATTAGATGTTCCTTTAAATTTGTTTGAAACTGTTCCCTAATATTTAGGATAAATGGAAACTTTCCCTTATAAGAAAACAGATACAATTATAGTTACTACAGGACTTTTCAGGGAATTTCCTCAGTGATTTGGTATTTCTCTGTTTACCAGTAACCACAGAGGCAGACATTTAATAGAACAAATTGTCAATGAAATTGCAATACCTTGCAGATTCAACAGCATTCTCACTGCCTACAAAACTCTGAGTCTTCAGGGACAATAGGATAGCAATAGGGAATTCTTAAGAATAAAATAGCTAAAGTTTGTGCTGAGACTAGACTTAAGTGGCCTAATGCTCTTACTGCTCTCATGTGTATCGGGAATGCTGCCAACAGGAAGCATGGCCTAATACCATATGAGTCTCTCTTGTACCAAATAGTGCCTCAATTTACAGATGACCTTGCACTGTTTATGTTCAGGTACTAATAAATGTTTTCAGTCTCTTCAACAAGTGTCAGACATTCTGCCTTGACTGCCTGATATCCTCCTGCCACAGCCTCCAACTAGAAGATTGGATCTATCAAAAGGAAAGAGTATTAATCAACTACCCAGTGGCATCTATCCCAGACCCTGCTTCCCACCAACAACTTTGCTATTCCGTCCACAGCCATAAGACCCTCAGAATATAAAAGAAAGTGCATTTCCAAAGATTATTATGGAAAAAGGAAAGGAACCTACATGTTCTAAAATGTTTACAGCAGCTCTCTTTGTGGTGGCAAAGAACTGGAAATTGCAGGGATGTCTATCAATCAGGAATGGCTGAACAAGCTGTGGTATGTGAATGTAATGGAATACTACTGTGCTATAAGCAATGATAATAGTCACTCAAAGTCATTCTTAAAATAATATTGCTGTTACTGTACACAGTGTTCTGGCTCTGCTCATTTCACTCTTCATTATTTTTGTAAGTCTTTCCATATTTTTCTAAGATCATTGAACTTATCATTTCTATTCTCCCACTTCCTACTGGCATTTGTCATTATTCTAGAAATACTAATGAGAGCAATAAGGGAAGAGAAATAAATTAAAGACGAGAACACTGGCAAATAGGAGACAAAATTATCCCTATTTGCAGGTAAAATGAGTTTCCTTAGAAAACCCCAGAGGATCAGTAAAGAAACTAGTTTTAAAAATTGACAGTTTCATTAAAGTAGCAGGATACAAAATAAGTTCACAATAATAATCAACATTTCTATATAGCAATAATAAAATCCTGAAGGAAACAACAGAATGAGAAATTCCATTCAAAATAAATAATAAAATGCTTGAACAATTGGGGATTCAGTCTACCAAAGCATAATCATGATTATATAAATATAATTATAAGACATTCTTTATGGAAATAAAGTTAATAGGGACTAGACCTATGACTACTGGTGTTGTGAACTCCTGGTGAGGAAATTCCCTTTACTAATGTAAGTCAGTGTTTTCTCTACAACTTATTGTCCTAGGGAGTTTTCTAAAGCTCTGAGAGATGAAATGATTTGTCAAAGGTCACACAACTAGTATGTTTCAAAGGCTGAACTTAAAATAGGTCTTCCTGGTTGTAAGGCTAGCTCTCTATCAACTATCCACTATACCGCAGTACCCCATCAAGAAAAACAAATAATTGGGTGGGATATTTTTTGCTCATGGTTGGGATATATTAATACAATAAACTTACAATAGGCCTCAATTGAATTCATAGATTTAGTGCTATGTGGCTCAACCTGCTGTGGGTATTTTTTTGATCCATACAAAATAATAATTAAAATTCATTTAAAGGAATCAAAGGTCTAGGACATGGAGGGAAATATTGAAAAAACCATAGGAATTATAGGGGAATAGTACTATCAGACCTCAAACTTTATTATAAAATAATAATCATCAAAACTACTTGAAATTGGTTAAAAATAGAAAAGAAAATAAATGGGACAGAGTAGATAAGCAAAAATAGAACTCAATGACCCAGTCTTCAGTTAACCTGAGAAAATCACCAACTTAGGGAAGAACTTTCTATTTGATTATATTCTCTACTGGGAAAACTGGAAAGCATTTTTGCAAAACCTAAGGTTCAGACCAAAAGCTAATACCACAATAAGTGTCAGATGAATTCTAGCATTTATAATGAAAAAAAACTTAGAGGTCATCTAGTATAACTCCTTCATTTTATAGATTAGTAAAATGAGGTTTAGACACATTGAATGTCTTTTATACCCTCTCATAGGTAATAACAGAGACAGGATATGATCACAGGTATTCTGACTCCAAACACAGCACTCTTTCTACTGAACCACATTGCCTTCAATACTCAATGTAAGTGTTAAAGGTCACATCATAAAAATAAAATGAAGGAAAACAGATAAAGGTATCTTCCATAACTCTTCTAGAGGGATAATCCTTACTCAAAGAATGGAGGCAGTCACAAATTAAAATTTTGAAATACTTTTGCACAAAATCAGTGCAACTGGGATAAAAAGGGAATTATTGATTGGGGAAAAATTTTTCATCAAATATCAGTGATAGGTCTGCTTTTCAAGGCATATAGGGAATTAGCAGAAATGTATAAAACCAAGAATTATTTCTCAATGGGTAAGTGGTCAAAAGATATGAACAAACAGTTCTCAAGAAAAGAATTACAAAATATTAGCAAGTATGTGAAAAATTGCTCCAAATAACTAATAAAGATAAATGCAACCTTAAAAAGCTCTGAACATTTAACCTATATTCAGCAAATTGATGCAGAGTACAAAAAAATGGAAGCAGTTTTGGAGGGGCTGTGGGAAGACAGGAACATTGGTACACTCTTGAAAGAACTGTGAATTAGTTCAATTATTATGGAAAGTAATTAGAAATTATGCTAAAATAGTGACTAAAATGTTCATGTTCTCTGACCCAAATATCCCACTGCTAGGCAAGGCATTCAAAGACATTAAGAAATGCCATATATATACCAAAATCTTCATTGCAGCACTTTTTTGTTATAACAAAGAACAAAGGATATACCCAGTCTTTGGGGAATGCCTAAACTAATTGTGGGTTGTAATATAATGGAATACTACTGCTCTCCTACAGAGGTGGACACAAAGTCCTACTCTGATGACTCATCAAGGTATGGAGATGACCCTGGGATTTTATAGGCTATGACAGCGAAGTATAAGTTCTGTCAGATTCTCTCGTGCTATAAAGTATGTCCCAGCAATTGACTGATCCGCCCCCCCATCACCCCAGGATTGTTCGACCTAAATATGAAAAGGATCATCACTAGTAGGATGTTTTTTTGGTGATGAAAAGGATCATCACTAGTAGGATGTTTTCTTGGTGATGAATTTTTAAACAATAGCTACTTTTACACACACACACACACACACACACACACACACACACACACACACACACACACACACCAAAATGGCCCTAAGTTGTGCATGGTTCCTTTCAGCTTCTGAAGTGATGGTGGCAGAATTGATAGGGAAAAGAGACAATTTTTAGACCATCTTTTAACTTTAATTTGGTCATTGATACTGTAAATGCAATATCTTTGCCCAGTGACCAATGAGTGAACATATTGTTGGATGAGCTGATTCATATCAATATTGATGTTCTTGATGTAATTAAAGCCAGAATTTTAAAAAAAGGTTTCAGCTGCATAGACAAATGGCTTACAGGTATTCTTTGTACAGGCAAAGAAAGAAGTTGGCCAAGTGGGTTTTAATGAATGCCAAGAGACATCAAGAAATGTTATTTCATAGGATATTTGGTTATCATGCCAAGTATTTGCAAAAAGACCACCTTGAAAATGATTATAGCTTATTCACACACTTGTTCCTAAGGATAAAAAGATAGAGAAATTCTATGAAGAGTTTGTCAGGACACTCCAAATTAAATCAAATCCATGGTGACTTCAATACAAAGGTGGGGAAAAATGAGGATGGAAGAAACATATGAGAAAGTTGCTTCAAGAAGAAGAAATGTGAGGGCAAAGGCTTATAGATTTGTAGAGAAACCTCACACATTTACATAATGAACACTATTTCTGAGATAAAGATTGTTGCTGGATGTGGCAAATACCAAATAACATAAAAAATAAAGAATATTTTCACAGAAAAGACTTGTTATTGATGTGAGTTATTTTGGAATAACTGTCTCTGTTTCTATATGGTCAGACCATCAATCCATCAGATCTAAGATCAGAATTAGGATAAACAAGAAGGTAATGAGGTACATATGATATACAATTGAAATAACTATATCCTGTATGCTGTAAACAAGTGATTGATAATAAAAAATAGGAAACAGAAATTTGATTGACATTGATTATAATTATATGTAGATATTTAAGTAATTTAATTTGTACAATAAGGTCTTCAAAAAGGCTACAAATCACCTTAGTCAGCAAATATCTGACTTACTAGCTAAATATAGATAGATTTCAAATGCAACAATGGGTTAGAATATAAACTTGATTTTAAAATTTTATGAAGAAAGATTATAGATGATTATGAGCAGCTATACCTCATAAAGCAGAGGGTAGTGGAGGGTAAAACCAGTGTAAAGAAAGCTTGGTGTGGCTCAGTACCTCCACCGCTGCCTCCTCCTCCTCTTCTTCCTCCTCCTCCTCCTCCTCCTCCTCCTCTTCCTCCTCCTCCTCCTCGTCCTCCTCCTTCTCCTCCTCCTCCACCTCCTCCTCCTCCACCTCCTCCTCCTCCACCTCCTCCTCCTCCTCCTTCTTCTCCTCCTCTTCCCCACCATCACCACCATCATCTTCCTCCTCCTCCTCCTCCTCCTCCTGCTCCTGCTCCTGCCGCTGCTGCTTCTCCCTCCGTTCCCGTGGAGCGGACCATCCTGGTGCCTCTTTTGTGAAGCGGCGGCTGAGGAGACCCCCCGGACTCGCCATGGCCGACGAAAAGCCGAAGGAAGGAGTCAAGACTGAAAACAACGACCACATTAATTTGAAGGTGGCAGGGCAAGATGGTTCGGTGGTGCAGTTTAAGATTAAGAGGCACACACCACTTAGTAAACTAATGAAAGCCTATTGTGAACGACAGGGCTTGTCAATGAGGCAGATCACATTCCGATTTGATGGGCAACCAATCAATGAAACAGACACACCTGCACAGTTGGAAATGGAGGATGAAGATACAATTGATGTATTCCAGCAGCAGACAGGAGGCGCTTACTAAAAAGAGAATCTACAACTCTGCTCCAGAACTGTGCTCCCAAGGAAAACAAGACATTCACAATTAGAAAACCAAGATTGGGTTCATCCACATCCTGACTACTGCAGTATAGTTTTCTCTCTTTGATTCCCTTCCCCATTCCTTTATTGTACATAAAGTAACTGGTGTATGTGCACAGGCATAATGCGTATTTTTTTTTTAACTAAATGGCCGATGGTATGTTTTGATCAACATCAAATGGAGATGGGGAGGGGAAAAAACAAACTGGTTCTGTGAAAAATATCCCTTTTCTCCATTAGTGGCATGCTCATTCAACTTTTATCTTTATATTCCAGTAAGTTATTTTGCTCTCACTGTTTAACAACAACAACAACAACAACAACAACAAAAACCCCACAAAAAAAAATCCTTGCATACCTTGTTTGATTGGATAATTTCAATGTTTTTCTTTTATCATTGTAAAACCGAGGACGATTTTATAACTTTTTTTGTACGTAGCTGTTACATGTAGGGCAATCTCTGTCTCTCAGTAGGGATAAATTACTATAAAGAAATTGATCCTAGATAGTTTTCCCTTCAAGTCAAACATCTTGTTGTTTAAATAAACTTCTTGTTTAAAATAAAAAAAAAAAAGCTTGGTGTGACCTCAAGTTATCCCAAGGACGTTCAAAGATAAAAATGAATGGTAACAATAAATGGAAGAAAATTGGGAAAAATTTGTTAAAATTATCATAACAAACTTCCTTCTCCATCAAGAACAGTTTAACCATCACTGTTCTGCAAGTCACAAAATGTGTAAGGCTATTAAGGGATCAATATACAAAGTTTTTGAAGGAAGGGAAGAAGCTAAGGCATGGAAAAAATCTTACACCTTATTAATCCTGAAAAAAAAGTATTGATTTTTAATTCCAAAGAATTTAATTCAGTAATTTTCAGTATTAATACTGAAAAAAAATAACTGAGAGGACATTAATAGCTACTGACCTTTATGCCTACTTTCCCATATATACAAATATTTCTGAGTCATCTAGTCATAAATCAAGAACTTATTTGATGAAGTTATTAAAGGGGAAGAAGCAAGCTTTAGCAAATGATATTCAACGACAGACCACGTATTTCCAATTTCATCATTTATTGAAAAAAGTAGAAAAGTTCCCACTATGCTTATTTGTTGATTTTGAAAAATGTTTGCCTTAGTAGAACAAAATAACGTCTTACAAGCTCTTTTGTAACAAGATGTCTCCTCCCCATACATCAAAATCATCCAAGATTTCCTTAAAAGGTATAACCCCACAAATCACTCTATAACAGTAAGGCATAGAACAGGGAGATGTGTGCTACCTATTTACCAGTATTTACCATTGTGACTTAGGCCAGCAGTCAATTTGAAAAGGGATTCCCAGTAGATGGTGAAGTCCTCCAGGTGTTTCTATTTGAAAATGTTCTAGAACATTGAAGAATTGCCTAGAAAAGATTGGTACTCTCTGGAAGAAATTTGACTTGATCATGTATCCAGGAAAGGCCAAGTTATGAAAAATGTGCATCAACTAAGTTACAATATGCATTTGGATGGACACTTCTAGAATCCATCCAACATGAGTATATCTGGGACAGATAGTTCAGATGGATGATGAATTTGTTCTAGAACTGAACAGAAAAAGAAAGAATACTAGATTACGTTAATGAAATTCCAAAGTTCCTTTAGTGACCCAAAACTTCCCATGAAAGCAAAGGTCTATCTTTTTAATACTACCTACTAGTATTGCTGCATGGTAGTAAGATACAGAATATAACAAGCTCTAAAGAATAAAAATGAATATCATGCCAGCCATTCTGTCTGATGTTATCCATATCTTACCACCATTCATCACAAGTGGTCCACCAAACATATTGGAAGTCTTTCTCAATTTCTCTCAACTTTACAAGAGAACAACAAGCGTACTGGCTGTTCACCAGTCATACCTTGCCCTCACCTTTCTTCTCATCCTATCATACAGCTCTGATGACATCCTTTACTCTTTTATTTCTTCAAAGTGCCTCATTGGTTATATTTTGCAGCCTGCTCATACAAAATGTGTGCCTCTCCATTGTTCTCGGCATGATATTCATGTTTAATTCTTTGGAATTTTTTATATTCTGTATGTTGATACTGTGCAGCAATACCAATAGTTAGTATTAAAAAGATGAACATTGGAAGCAGAATATATAAGACTTGGAAAATGATTGGATGTGAGTGGTTAAAGAAGGAAAAATATTAGGATCATAGATTTAGAGCTGGAAAGGGTTTTAGAGGCCATGAAGTCCAACCTTTCCATTTTATAGATGTGGAAACTGAGGTCCAAAGGTAAAGAGGTTTACTTACGGTTGTGTAGGTAGTGTGGTGAGGATGAGTTACAGATCTGGGATTTGAATCCACACTCTCCGAACCAAAGGATGATGACAAGGTTGTGAACTTGGTGACAGGAAGGATGTCAGTACTCTTTTTTTTTTTTTTTGAGGGCAGTTGGGGTTAAGTAACTTGCCCAAGGTCACACGGCTAGGTTTTTGTTTGTGTGTGTTAAGTGTCTGAGGCCGGATCCGAACTCAGGTCCTTCTGACTCCAGGGCCAGCGCTCTACTCACTGAGCCACCTAGCTGCCCCGGATGTCAGTACTCTTAACAGGAATAAAGAAGCTTTTAGAAAAAAGAAAGAATTTAGCAGAAAGACAATTAGCTAATTTTGGACATGTTGTATATGAGATATAGGCAGTAAGAAAACCAAATGAGACCTGTGCCATGAAAGTTGAAAAAAGAGAGAGCATCTTGGAGGAAGTGGTCATTAATAGTGTCAAAAGCCACAGAGATAAAGAAAAAATGTTGATTGAGAAAAAGCTATTGGATTGGGTTTAGTAATGAAAAATTTTCAAGTAACCTTGGAAAGAGCAGATTCGGTTGAGTGGTAAGGTTAAAAACTCAGTTGGAAGATTTGGATGAGAGGAAAAAGAGAAAACAGAGGCAATGGATATAAGGTATAGATAGTGATGAGTGTAGTTTTTCTATGAAAATTAATATAGACTACTAATTTAATTAATTGTTCCTACAAACTAGGTCCTAGTTAAGCCATGGTAAGCCTAGGGATTCATAGAATGGCAGACACAGAAGGGAATGGTATGGCACCTTTTTCTACTTCCCCTTCTTCCCTTCTCTCCTCCACCATAATCATTGTCTATATTTAAGAAAGATGCCAAGGTCTTTCCTTCCTCCCACAGATGAAGAGCAAGGTCAGATTCCAGTCGGGCAGTTGGTAAAGGGTCAGCGCCCTTCAAGGAGGTGAGTGATTGATCAGATCCATGGAGGAATAGTCTCTAGCCCCATGTGTGTGTGTGTGTGTGTGTGTGTGTGTGTGTGTGTGTGTACACATGAACACACATAGAGGAGATGGCAGAAGGGTACTGGAACCATGAGATTTTTGTGTCCATGCTGTCTCAAGCATTCTTTTCCTCTGCTTGTTCCTGGGAAGGTTTAGCTTTACCCATTACTGCTGGGCCTAGAGTAATGGGCATATTATTACACATCTTTGTGGGAAGGGGAATGATAGAAGTCACAGCTAGATACAGCTGGTCTAGCAGTAAGGCAGATCTAGCACCAGAAGACCCTAAAAGAGACCTTAAACCAGTAACACTATTGGAGCCACTGAAGAAAAAAAATAATGGCACAGATATAGAACAATCAGACATCCCCAATACCAGAGGCCTTAGCACTAGAGATCTTGCAGGAGACTTGTGACCAGTACTCTCTGTGTTTGACTCCTGCCAGGGCCACATGAGGGAATGGAACCAGTTTCAGATTGATATTTAGAACAGGAGGAATTAGAGAAGGGCCAAGACCAAAACTCATGCTAGACCATCAGGGAATCACCCAGAAACCAAGTGTTCTTTTCCTCTACTTGCTCTCGGGGAGGCTCAACTTCACCCATTACTTCTGGAACATGATCTCACCACTAAATTCCATAGTTTTTGGAGTTTAGGCCCATTTGCTCAATCCCAGTTATGGCTCTTATAAGAGGAGGAGCAAGGCCTGGATTGTATTTGGGAAATAGTGCAGTGCTTTTACTGACCTCAAACTTATGCCTGAAACAAGAGTCTATGCTTTTAATATCTATATTCTAGTGATGCTATATGGTTGTAAGTCACAGAATACCATAGTCTCCAAAGAATTAAAGTTGTGATTCACTCAAAGAGTAGCAGATAGTAATATGGTGGGTTTGAATAATGTTATGCATCATATTGCTAGTGAAAAGTCATTCAAGGGAAGTGGCATAAAGGGTATCATCACATAAATGTATGACAAGGAAAGGAGGTGGGAATTTCATGTAGTGAAAATGAAGGATAATTTATGAATAGGCTTCATACCTCACTGGTATTTATATAATGTCAGGATATATAGAAGAAAGATTTGCTATAGCTTCCCTATGAAGAGAGTATGGGAAGATAAGTGACCTGTATAAAATTTTTAAAAATGGATGTATTGGGATATAGTCAGTCAAAGGGTGAATTCAAATCCATGAGAGAGATCCAACAAGATACTAAATTAATTCAGTTGAATTGAGCTCCACTTTTAAAATGCAAATTTTAAATAGTTAGAGTGTTAAGCATATTATTTACTCATACCCTTGGTCAGGCATTAGTCACTAATAGGCTAATTTCTTAATTTTACCATTGGGGAAATTGGAATACCAATGGCTGGCCTTCTCAGGATATTTATGTGTCACAGATAAATGAGGGGAAAGTAGTACTTCTGGACTGGTGTTTGTGAAATTGGCACATTCTACTACTTTTCAGAGCTGATTCACTTTGAAAGGAGAAGAGATAGTGACCTAGATGAGATGCCTTTGTGGTAGAGTTTTTTGCCTTCAGAGGTGTGTTATTCCTAGATGTCCTTTTCTATGTGTCTCTGTGTTCTCTGTATTGTATGTGTACCTGGAAAAGTCTCATTTTCTGGGCCATGCTGTGAGTTGTCCAAGATTTCAAAGAACATGGGGGAGAATACAGAAGGGTTTGAAAGCACTGAATAGTATGAGCTACTGGCCTAGAGTAATGGTCATATTATTATACATCTTTGTGGAAAGGAGAATGGCAAGTAAAAATAGCCATCTTCATAGTTTCCATTAGAATTGGCTTGTTTTAATGAATAAGTGCATCCCTCTTTGCTACTTCTCCAAATATCACTCACATTTGTGGTGTTATTCTCCAAAAAACAGGTGGATATTGCTCTATTCAGGGTTCTTGGGTAATCCTGAGGAGCTGGAATTTCTAGTAGTCATTTCTGATCTCCCACCATGTGCTCCTCATCAACTAGCTGGCTATATTAGATTTGGGGTGTTTTATTGAGAAGGGAGAACAAGAACAGTTGGTACAAAACATTCCCCTCTAAGAGAGGTGTGTGTGTGTGGGAGAGAGAGAGAGAGAGAGAGAGAGAGAGAGAGAGAGAGAGAGAGAGATGAACTTTATCACAAATACATACAGAGCCCAAGGGAAGAATGTAGTTAAAATTAGAATATGATGGTGGTGAGGCTTACTTGTAGAAAACACATATGACTGAAGGGAAAATTCATAACTCCTATTTATCAGAAGTCTTTTCTTGAGTTCATATCTGATATTCTTCTCTGGTTACAATGGATTACTCTCACTGAAAGTGTATCTTCCCTCAAATAGCTACCTTTCTTCATCTACTTGTGTCTGTGTTTGTCTCTCACAACTTCTGGTTGGATTGACTATTTCCTTCTAGTCCAGTTTCTCCAATAACACGGTGGGGAGAATGTAACATCCTCTCTGGGCTCACTTGAACCCCTTCCCATTTTCTTCCCTTTGGTATTGATGCAAGTGTCTGCCTCCTCAAGGTACTCCTGAGCTGACAATGCTTCACCACTTGAATGAGTTCACCAATACATTTAACTGTTCTTTTTATTTGTAGCCCAAGAGTTGTGACTTGATATTTTCATCTAGTCATAAGAAGTTTTCTATATGACATCATCTTGCTTTTATCCTAAAGTCCAATGATCCTTTCTAATCGACTAAGGACATGTTCACCCATCATCATATCTTTTTTTTTTTTTAAAGCAATTGGGGTTAAGTAACTTGCTCAAGGTTACACGGCTAGTCATTATTATTTATGCGTGGGTGCTCATTTTCTGAGGCCGGATCTGATCTCGGGTCATCCCAACTCCGAGGCCGACACTCTTACTCACTGCGCCACCTAGCCGCCCCTTTAGGGCAATTGGGGTTAAGTAACTTGCCCAAGGTTACACGGCTATGTTTTTGTTTGTATGGATTAAGTGTCTGAGGCCGGATCTGAACTCAGGTCCTTCTGATTTCAGGGCCGGTGCTCTATTCACTGCGCCACCTAGCCACCCGCATCGTCATATCTTAATTGTAGATTTCCCTTGCATTCAAGACTGCTTTCCCTTTTTGAAGTTGTTATTAACAATCCAGATTTATAACGGTTTTTAGTTTCCTTTCTATTTGTCTACCAGTTATGATTTAAAATTTTATCAGTAATGAAAAAAGATTAGAAAGATTTATTTTTATTTAATGAACCACTAAAATGACTTAGTTTTAAAAAATTCACTTATTACACAGATAAAAGACTTGTGGCAGGGTTAGGCCAATGGTCCAACTCCTGTGCCAGAAGCCAACTCTTAGTTAGAACAGCCTCAAGGCTTAAGTTGCTGTAATGGAGAAGGAAGGAGAGAAGCTGGTAAGAATGAGACTTTCTTAGACTGAGCTCCTTGAGTGTAGGGACCATTTTTCCTTTCTTTGTATCCCCTGTGCTTAGCACAATGCCTGGAACATAGTAGGTATTTAACAAATACTTGTTCACTGTTCCCTTATTGAGTATTCTGCTTTTATTACTGCCCAGCTCAATTCTTCCTCTTTGCAGGTCTGATATGATATGGAGGGCCAATGAGTAAACAGATAAAAGGGATAGGCAGGTTCTTTTTATAGTAGATCAATGACCAGTAGATCATTCCAACTTTGACAAAGGATAAAATACAATACTTCCTCAAGGCATCATACTAATTGCAAGACTATGCTGAAAATAATCATGGGGTCTTCTGTGCCTTGAAGTGGGTTCTAGGGATCTTTCATGCTTTCTCAGTGAAAGCATTTCACTTATTGAAAAGCAATAATGAGAGACCAACAGAATGCATCCATTCACATCAGGGAAATATAGTGTAGCAGCAAGCACCCTAGCATACTCAGGGTGGCTGCTGGCACAAGTTTTTTGATCTGCTTTTCTAAAGGAAAGCAACTCAAAAAGGATTAACCACCTTAGTTTAATCAAGCATATATCATTTACCTAGTTCAGAAGAAAAAGTCAGCATCCTGAACTTCAGAGAATACAAATAGAAGTTACAAGTAGACAAAAATACAGAGAAAATAACACAGTTCAGCAGACCAACAGGCAGGGCTTCTAGCTATCTGACCATCACATACATACAGTTAGTCACCAGAGAGAGAAGCATCAACATCTAGGTTTTCAAAGCCAGGGGGCTCAACAGCTTCCCAGAGTCTCATCTGGGCAAATCACACAACTCTTCCCAAAATGAGCCCCAAAGCAAAACCTCACCTCAGAGGTATACATAGCCTTCACCAGGATCAGACAACATCACAACCCTTGTGACCCATTTGACTACAAAGTAACAAAAGTTGTGCCTTCCTAAAAAACAAGCCTCCCACCATAGACTCCATGTGACCACATTCAGTCTATTAGGAGGCAGAGTTTATTTTCAAATCAGGAAAGGTCCTCAAATTCACTTAGGCCTATTAAGGGGCAGGGAAGATCTTTGAATTCCTCTTACCACTACACCTAGGGAAGTTAATGAAGGTGAACTCTGTTTTGAGACTTGTTGTTCAGGCATTTTCCAGTCATGTCAGACTTTTTATTTTATTTTATTTTTGGAAGGCAATTGGGGTTAAGTAACTTGCCCAAGGTCACACGGCTAGGTTTTTGTTTGTTTGTGTGTGCTTTAAGTGTCTGAGGCTGGATCTGAACTCAGGTCCTTCTGACTCCAGCGCTGACACTTTACTCACTGCGCCACCTAGCCGCCCCCATGTCAGACTCTTAATGACTACATTTGGGATTTTCTTGGCAGAGATACTAGAGTGGTTTGCCATTTTCTTCTACAGTTCATTTTATCGATGCAGAAACTGAGGCAAATGGGGTTAAGTTGTTTGCCCAGGATCACACAGCTAGCAAATGTCTGAGACCAGATGTGAACTCAAGAAGATGATTCTTCCTAACTTTAGGTTGGATACTCTATCCACTGTGCCACCCAGCTGAAATTAGCCAAAGCAATTTGCAAATATAAAATATACTTTAATCACCTACTATTAGGTAGGTGATTAAAAGACAGGAAGGCAATTATTTTATATTCCTAGTAGATTGAGGGTCAACTGGAGTGAGGTGAGTAAGTAAATTTAGCTGATCAGACCACTGGGATGCTTCATCTGGTAACTTAAGAGAAACTTTTTTCATTGAATGAGCTATTTATATTATAGCCAAAATTACTGCAGTCATTATACTTTCATAATAATGTCATTAATACATTATAACCACACCCCACCATAGCATTGTAATAAACTGCTCTTACTTAATACCCATTTATAACTTTATGAGATTGACTGACTGTAACCTCATCTTTTTTTTGTAGAAATGATCAATAAATTTAATTGTAATATCTTTATGTTTCTAGCTCTTTGAAACACAACATACAGGATGGAAACCTAGTTGTTCTGTAAGCCATTTCACTGGTATTATACTCCAGTAGTTTTAGAAGATCTTCACATTTTTAGTAGATAATGTATCAGGTGAGGATCTGATGGCCCGCATGAGTGTAACCTTAAAAATAAATTACAACATTCCCTTTGGGGTATTGTAGATTTCTTATTAGTGGCTGAAAAATATTAAGAACCTGATACTAGGGGTGGCTAGGTGGCACAGTGAATAGAGCACCAGCTCTGGAATCAGGATCTGAGTTCAAATCCGGCCTCAGACACTTAACACTTACCAGCCATGTGACCTTGGGCAAGTCACTTAACCCCAATTGCCCTGCCCTCTCCCTTCCCAAAAGAAAAAAAAAAGAACTAGACTTCCAAGAACCAAGATGGCTAAGTAAGCAGTAAGTAGCTCTCACTCTCCTTTACTGACCTTGAAAAACCTAGAAAATACTGGCTGAGGAAAGATCCTGGAGTAGTGGAGCCAGCAGAAAGACAGTATGCAGAAGTTTTTTCAGCTCCTGAGGCTAGGGAGATTAATGAGAAAAGTGCTTCTTGCTGTGCCTGAAAGGGACCAGGACAGCACTGGAAGTTTCCTGGCAAGGCAGCAGTAAGCCCCACCTCAGCAAAACAATGGGAGATCCTGAGCCCAGGGGTCATGGAGCAGGAAGGCACCAATACCTGCAGCATGCCTTTAAACAGGAACACCAAAGTTGAGAACCACCACTTGCATGGTGGATTGGTGTTCACCAGCAGCTAAGCCTACCCATGCTCTAGCACAGCCCCCATCCAAGAGGCAATCTCTAGCAACCGGACGACTCCCACCCCCATACATCACTCTTTGAGCTTCAGTGTAACCGCAGGGAACTGCAAGAGAACCCCACCTGGCACCAGCACACACTAGCCACCATCACCAGTTCCAGTTTAGCATCAATAAGGTATTGCCTCCACAGCTTCTAGCTGCCAGAACTTGAAGTCCCAGCACAAAAAGCCAATAATCAGGCCCCTAGCCCCCAGCACAAGAGGTGTGGAACAATACTTTTTGGCCCCAGAAGCAGAGATCAAGTTTAAAAACCAGAAAAAAGGCAAACACCATGAACAAGAAGCAACATAGAAAAACAAAGACCATACATTCTTATTATAGGGACAGGTAAGATCAAAACAGGAATTCAGAAGAGGGCAGCATTGTTACTATATCCATATCTGAAACCTCAAAGGGGAATATGAACTGATCTCAAGCCCCGAAAGCCTTCTTGGAAGAACTCAAAAAGGATTTAAAAAGTCAAATTAGAGAGGTAGAAAAAAATTGCACAATTCCTTTAAAAATACAATTGACAAAGTGGAAAAAAGTACACTGAAGAAAACAATTCCTTAAAAAGTAGATTTGGGGGCGGAGCCAAGATGGCAGAGTAGAAACAGCTCATCCAAGCCACTCTGCCCCCAGATTCCCCCAAAACTATGTAAAAGGGGACTCTGAACAACTTCTGGAGCCCCAGCACCCACAGAACGACACAGAGAAGCTAACCTCCCGCTGAGGACAGCCCAGCAGCCCTGCAGGAAGGACCAGCGCAGAGGTCTGGGACCTGGCAGCACGCAGAGCGCAGAGCGCAGGAGCCGAGCCGAGCCCAGGTCCGCGTGAGCCGAGGTTTTAGCCCCAGGGCGGCAGGGCCAGCAGCAGGCTGGAGGAACCCCAGAACACCAGGAGCTGTGGCGACTCCAGAATTATCAACATAGACATGCCTAGGACAAAGTAAGAGGTTAGTGTCCTATGGACTTTGGGACCTGTATTTGGGGAATGTGTCAGCTCCCTCCCCTGGGGCTAGAAGCCACTGAGGAGACACTCCATTTTGTAGTTTTCAGAGGCAGCTCCGGCTCCCAGCCTACAAATTGTGGGGAGATCCAGCGATCAGTCTTGGGGGGTAATCGCTCTTGCTTTAACCTCCCTGGATCTGGATTGTGATCTAGGGTGGAAGTTGTGGGTGGGTTTACAGCTTGCCAGAAACGGAAGTTGCCCCCCACACGTTTGGGACGAAAATTCCTCTATCTGGCCTTAAAGCCATAGTGTGGCAACAAGCCCAGAAGTCAAGTAATTAAGTGGCAACATGCCAAGGCAAAGGAAACAGAAAAATACAACCCTAGACTCCTATTTTGGGGGCATAGAGCAGGAAAAGGACTGTGAGGTCAGAAGTCCTGCTCCAAAAGCCCCAGGGGAAAACATGAGCGGGGTGCAGGCCATACAGGACCTTAAGAAGGACTTTAAAAATCAAATAAGAGAAGTGGAGGAAAAATTGGAAAGAGAAATGAGAAGGATGCAGGAAAAGTATGAAATGAGGTCAACAGCCTGACTGAGGAAAACAACACCTTAAAAAATAGACTAACTCAAATGGCAAAGCAGGCCCAAAAGGGCAATGAGGAGAAGAATGCCTTAAAAAGTCGAATTTGCCAGATGGAAAAAGAATCTCAGAAGTTCACTGAGGAGATTCATTCCTTCAGAGTTAGACTGGAGCAAATGGAAGCTAATGACTTTATGAGAAATCAAGATGCTGTTAAGCAGATCAAAACAAATGAAAGATTAGAAGGCAATGTGAAATATATCATGGGAAAAACCACTGACCTGGAGAATAGATCCAGGAGAGACAAGTTAAAAATTATTGGACTACCTGAAAGCCATGATCAAAGAAAGAACCTAGAAATCACCCTTCAAGAAATTCTCAAGGAAAACTGCCCTGATGTTTTAGATCCAGAGGGCAAAATAGAGGTTGAAAGAATCCACCGATCACCTCCTGAAAAAGATCCCAAAAGAAAACTCCCAGGAATATTATAGCCAGGTTCCAGAATCCCCAGATCAAGGAGAAAATACTCCAAGCAGCCAGGAAGAAACAATTTCTATATTGTGGAAACACAATCAGAATAGCCCAGGACCTGGCGGCTTCTACACTGAGGGAGTGAAGGGCATGGAATATGATATTCCAGAGGGCAAAAGAACTGGGAATGAACCCAAGGGTCACCTACCAGCAAAACTGAGTATTTTGTTTCAGGGGAAAATATGGTCATTCAGTGGAATAGAGGACTTTCAAGCATTCTTGAGGAAAAAACCAGAATTGAATAGAAAATTTGACATCCAGACACAGGAAGGAAGAGATGCCTGAGAAGGTAATCGGGGAAGAGAGTTCAAGGGGAACTTATCAAAGTTGAACCATTTACATTCCTATATGGAAAAGCAATAACTATGACTGATGATATCTTTCTCACTATGAAAATAATGGAAGAAGGGTGTGTGGTCATATGAATACATATGTGAATATGTGTGTATATGCTTACAGTTATATATGGATAGAGAGCATAGGTTGAATCTGTTGGGAAGGGAGAATACTCAAGGGATGAAATTATGAGGTGAGAGAGGAAAGTGGCAAGAGGAGATGGGGAGAGACAGGGCAGGGTAAACTATCCCATGTAGAAGAAGCAAGGGGAAGTGGTTGCAAAGGAGGGGGAGAATAAGGAAGGCTAAAAAGGCAAAACCACATTCCCATTGAATTTCATTCAGGGAGAAAATGACATACATACTAAATGGGATATCTCAACCTGCAGCAGGATAGGGGGAAGGGGGATGAGAGGAGGGATGATGTATGGGAGGGCATCCTTGGGGGGAGAGGAGGTTGGAAGTACCCACTATAGAAGAGGGACAGGATCATGTAGAGAATGGACCAGGTGGGGGGTGGGATGAGTGGGAAGGAATTATAAGCTGCCTTGTACAATATATCTACTATGATGATGTTTTGCATAGCTAGACATGTACAACATACACTGAATTACTTATCTTCCCAGAGGGAATGGGTGACAAGGGAGGAAGGAAATGGATCTGAAATTCGAGGTCTTAAGATTAAATGTTTCAAATATATATAAATACTATTATTAATACTCTTTTGCTTGTAATTGGGAGATAAGATGTGCAAGCATTGGGACACAAAGATTCGCCTTCCTCTAATGGAAAAGTTGAAGGGGGTATGGGAGAAGGTATGGGAGAGAGCAGATTGGAAGAAGCGATATCTTGTGGGACTGCTATTTTGGGAAGTTGGGTAGGGGAATAACGGGAGGAAAATGATTGTAACACAAAATCTGGCGGAAATGAATGATGTAAAACAGAAGTTAATAAAGCATTTGTTTAATAATAAAAAAATAGATAAGAAAGGAAACTACATCCTGCTAAAAGGCACCAGTGACAATGAAGTAATATCATTATAAAACATATATGCACCAAGTAGTATAGCAACTAAATTCTTGGAGAAGTTAAGGGAGGTATAAGAAGAAATAGATAGCAAAACTATACTAGTGGGGGCCCTCATCCTCTCCCTCTCTGAGCTAAATAAATTTATTTATTTATTTATTTATTTATTTATTTTAAAGCAATTGGGGTTAAGTAACTTGCTCAAGGTTACACGGCTAGTCATTATTTATGTGTGGGTGCTCATTTTCTGAGGCCGGATCTGATCTCGGGTCATCCCAACTCCGAGGCCGGCACTCTTACTCACTACGCCACCTAGCCGCCCCTTTAGGGCAATTGGGGTTAAGTAACTTGCCCAAGGTTACACGGCTAGGTTTTTGTTTGTATGGATTAAGTGTCGGAGGCCGGCTCTGAACTCAGGTCCTTCTGATTCCAGGGCTGGCGCTCTATTCACTGCGCCACCTAGCCGCCCCTGAGCTAAATAAATTTAACCACAAAATAAATAAGAAAGTAGTTAAAGGGGGCGCCTAGGTGGTGCAGTGAATAGAGCGCTGGCCCGGGAGTCCGAAGGACCTGAGTTAGCATCTGGCCTCAGACACTTAACACACACAAACAAAAAAACCTAGCCATGTGACCTTGGGCAAGTTACTTAACCCCAATTGCCCTCCAAAAAAAAAAAAAGCAAAAAAGAAAGTACTTAAGGAGGTGAATAGAATTTTAGAGAAGTTAGATATGGTAGACCTCTGGAGAAAATTGAATGGGGACAGAAAGGAATATACTTTTTTCTCAGTGGTACATGGCACCTACACAAAAATTGACCTTGTAGTAGGGCATAAACCCCCACAATCCAATGCAAAAAGGCAGAAATATTGAATGCATCCTTTTCAGATCATGATGCAATAAAAATTAAATATTATAAAGGATCATGGAAAGATAAACTAAAAATAAATTGGAAACTAAATAATCTAATCCTAAAGAATAAGTAGGTCAAACAACAAATCATAGATACTTTATCCAAGAGGATGAAAATAATGAGACAACAAAACTTGTGGGATGTAGCAAAAGTGATTCTTAGGGAAAGTTTTGTATCTCTGAATAAATATAATGTATCTCTGAATAAATTAGAGAAAGAGGAGATCAATGAATTGGGCATGCAACTAAAAAAGCTAAAAAAAAGAACAAATTAAAAAACCCCAACTAAATACCAAATTAGAAATGCTGAAAGATAAAGGAGAGATTAATAAAATTGAAATTAAGAATATCATTGAACTAATAAGTAAAACTAAAAGCTGGCTTTATGAAAAAAATTTAAATAGATAAACCTTAGGTTAATTTGATTAAAAAAAAGAAGCACCAGATTACCAGTGTTCAAAAATGAAAATGGTGAATTTACCACCAATGAAGAGGAAATTAAAACAATAATTTGAAACCATTTTCCCCAACTGCATGCCAATAAATTTCCCAATCTTAGTGAAATGGATGAATATTTACAAAAATATAAATTGCTCAGATTAGCAGAAGAGGGAGTAAAATGCTTAAATAACCCATCTCAGAAAAAGAAATTAGACAAGCAATCAGTAAACTCCTCAGGAAAAAAAATCTCCAGAGACAGATGGATTCACAAGTTAATTCTATCAAACATTTAAAGATAAATTAATTCCAACACTATATAGACTATTTGGGAAAATAGTGGAGTCTTAATAAATTCTTTGTATGATACAAATATGGTACTGATATCTAAACTGGTAAGAGTCAAAGCAGAGAAAGAACATTATAGGCCAATTTCCCTAATTAATATAGATGCAAAAATTTTAAATAAAATATTAGCAGAAAGATTACAGCAATTTATTATGAGAATGGTACACTATGATTAAGTAGAATTTATGCCAGGAATACAGGGCTGGTTCAATATTAGGGAAACTATCAACATAATTGATCATATCAACAAAACTAGCAGAAACCATATGATTATCTTGATAGATGCAGAAAAAGCTTTTGGTAAAATACAACCATTCCCATTAAAAACACTGGAGAGCATAGGAATAAATGGAGCCTTTCTTAGGATAAATAACATCTACCTAAAACATCAGCAAGCATTATATGTAATGGGGATAAGCTAGAAGCATTTCCAGTAAGACTGGGTACGAAATAAGGATGTCTATTATCACCACTGTTATTGAAAGTGGTACTAGAAACATTAGCTTGAGCACTAAGAGAAGAAAAAGAAATTGAAGGAATTAGAATAAGCAAAGAAGAAACTATGCTATCACTCTTTGCAGATGATATGATTATATACTTAGAGAATCAAGTAAAAACTACATGAGATAATAAACAACTTTAGCAAAGTTGCAGGCATTTCTATATATTACTAACAAAGTCCAAAATTTAAGAAATTCAATTGAAAGTTATTGTAGACATTATAAAGTATTTGGAAGTCTACTACCAAAACAAACCCAGGAACTATATGAACACTTTTCACACAAATAAAGTCAGATCTAAGCAACTGGAAAAACATCAGATGCTCATGGGTAGGTGGAACTAACATAATACAAACAATAATTATACCTAAATTAATTTACTTATTCAGTGCCATGCCAATCAAACTACCAAAAAATTATCTTATAGAGCTAGAAAAAATAATATCAAAATTCATCTGGAAAAACAAAAGGTCCAGAATATCAAGGGAATTAATGAAAAAAAAAAAATACTACAGAATGTGGCCGACTATATCAGATTTTAAATTGTATTGTAAAGCAGCAATTATCAGAACTACTTGGTCTTGGCTAAGAAATATAGTGGTGGATCAGTGGAATAGGTTAAGTACACAAGACACAGTAGTCAATGACTATAATAATCTACTGTTTGATAAACCCAAAGACCCCACCTTCTAGGATAAAAACTATTTGACAAAAAAAATGCTAAGAAAACTGGAAAATAGTATGGCAGAATACCAAAAAAAAGTCCAAATGGGTACACAATTTAGATATAAAGGCTGATTTTTGTAAGCAAATTCATAAGCAAGTAATAATTTACCTGTCAGATTTATGGAGAATGCAGGAATTTATGACCAAACAAGAGACAGAGAACATTATGAAATGCAAAATGGATAATTGTAATTACATTAAATTCAAAAGTTTTTGCATAAACAAAGCCACTGCAACCAAGATTAGGGGGAAAGCAGAAAACTGGGAAAGAATTTTTACCACTAGTGTCTCTGATAAAGGTCTCATTTCTAAAAGACAGAGAACAGTGTCCAATTTATAAGTATACTAGTCATTCCCCAATTAATAAATGGTCAACGGGTATGAAGAGACAATTTTCAGAGGAAGAAATTAAAGCTAATCTATAGTCATATGAAAAAATGCTCTAAATCACTATTGATTAGAGAGATGCAAATCAAAACAACTCTGAGGTACCACATCACACCTATTAGATTGACATGACAAAACAGAAAATTTATAAATGATGGAGAATATTTGGGAAAATCAAAATACTAATTCATTGTTAGTTGAATTGAGAACTGATCCAACCATTCTGGAGAGCAATTTGGAATTATGCTTGAAGGGCTATAAAAGTGTGCATACCCTTTGACCCAGTAATACCACTTCTAGACCTGTATCCCAACGAAATCATAAAAATGGGAAAAGGGCCTGTATGTACAAAAATATTTTAATAGCTCTTTTTGTGGTGGCAAAAAAGTGGTATATGAATGTAATGGAATATTATTGTGTTGTAAGAAATGATACAGAAAAACCTGGAAAGTCTTATATGAACTGATGCTGAGTTAAGGAAGTAGAACCAGTAGAACATTATACACAGTAACAATTCCATTGTGCAGTGACTGAATTTGATAGACTTAGCTCTTCTCAGGAATGCAAGGACTTAAAACAACTCCAAAAGGCTCATGATGGTAAATGTCGTCCATATCCAGAGAAAGAAATATGGAGCCTGAATGCAGATCGAAGCATACTGTTTGTTCTCTCTTTTTGTTTTGTTTTGTTTTGTTTTGTTTTTTCTTTCTCATGGTTCTTCCCATTTGTTCTAATTTTTCTGTACAACATGACTAGTGTGGAAAAAAAAGAACATGATACTATAAAACTTTGTTTTCATCAGAAAGAAAATGTCTAAGAGAATGCAGACCTGAAGAGAGACATAAGGAGTAATTTTGACTCATGGGTCAAGAAGCACAAAATTTGCCCTGAATGGTCAAGAGTAATTGTGTGGGATACTCTGATACCCTTGGGGGGAGACCCAATGACACTGACCAATGTAGGGATAGTTCTAGGACACTGATTCTATGAAGACAGATTCTAACATAAAAGGATGATGCTAGTAAGGAGGCTATCACCAGGGAAGGAGCAAGATGGATGTAGGCTGTGGAGAACCTCACATGGTGTGCAGCCACTGATGAGATGAAAACTCTATCTGATAGCTTCTTAGTTTATCAGATTACTTCTGCTAACTAGTTTCAGTGCTGCTGAAGCAGTTAAAGTGCTGTCAAAATGTAAATGCAATACATTCTAACATAACACAATCTTTACAACCCTCATTTAAATATTTTTAGCATCTAATTTTCAGTGCACAGGGACAAAGTCCTAGTTGTCTTGCCCTAGTTATTTCTCTGGACATGGTTAAAGCAATGTGCTGAAAATGGCAGGTGCTATTCTATAATTTTTCTGCAAAAGGACTTTTTGCCTACCCTGCAGAATATTTCTAGTGCCATATTTCCCCTTTCCATCATCCCTTACAGAACCAGGATCCAATGCTTGCCAAAATTTCTAAGAGATTTCTCTTGGGATGATTTAACTCTGTTGATGACCTCGGTAATCCAGAAGATGGCCTGGTGAGATTTGGGTTTACTTATTTGACACTAATTTATATTACACACATATGTGAATGAATTTTGTGAAAGTAAATGTCATCTGGGAGAACTTAGTGAGGGAAACATGAACCTCTAGTTAAAATCCAATTCAAGTTAAAGTGACAGAATTTCATTGCTAACAGAAGTGTTTTGACCTTTGGACTTCTGATAACTTCTGCTGCTTTGTCCTCGAGAATGAGTTTACAACTAAATTTACTACTCACATTGATTATTCTCTTTTTGTTTGAGTCTGAGGACTCAAGGACATATGTAGTTATAGAGGTAGTAAATCCTCTCATCCTTAGTGGTGATGGTTTCTGGCTAGAAATAGGACTTTTCCCCCTCTTAAGGCAGGTCCCCTTTTGGAAAGGAGAAGGAGATGTGATATGAAGATAGTAATTTGTATTTTGTTCCTTGTGTAGAATACTTGCTTTCTCTAAAGAGTAAATATTAATGCTGAGGGGTAATATGGTATAGTGCATAAAAAGCTGACCTTGGAGTCAGAAAGGCCTGGATTTGAGTTCCACCTTTGATATATTCTGGCTGTGTGCATTCTTTTTTCTCTCTAAGCAGAGTTACTGTACCTGGAATTATAATAATTTAATTAATAAAATTGTCTATGTCAGGTTTTAGGCCCAAATTCAGAGTTCACAATTTTTCCTTGACAAGATACAATACCATATTACTGGTCACAAATAAAAAAATGAGAAACCACATTTTTTGTAAGATAGATGAAGAAGGGTCCCATTATCTTTAAAAAGAATTATAGATCAGATCCTTGTGGTCTCAAAGTATTGTACTGTGCTCCTGAATAAAATGCATGTAGAAAGTACTTAACAGAGCCATAACTGGGTTGGGTGTTCAAGAGTGCTAAAATTTTGAGGTCACCAATCATACCATCCCAGAGCATGCTCCTCCTTCCCCAACAGCCACATCTCTAGTTCCTGTCTAGCCATAGCCCCTCTCTCTTCCAAATGGAAGCTAGTTTTTCAGCAGCATAGATTTTCTCACGGTGCCTCCACTTCCTTCCCACTTTGAATGGAATCCATGTATACCCCCTTCCCTCAGCCCTTCCCTGAAATATCTCCCTCCTTGTCACATGCACAAAAATTGCTAGTTATGAAGATGTCACTTGTTATCTGTTTTTAAAATCTTGTTATATTTCATTAAAAAATCCACAAAATTTCCTAATTAACTCACAGGAAATTATTTCAACTGAACATTCAGTTTTGTAGAAAGTCCAGTGAAACCACATATAAGCCAATGATTCATATAGAATAGGTGATTCTAAATGGTTTTTAGTAAAATTGTTAATGATTTTCTGTTGCAGATGCAATCATAGAGTTAGTGAGGGTCAGTATGCTGAGAAGTTGAGTAAACAAAGCCCAGCAATATGGAAATGTCCCTAAGTAACTATAATTCACTGTTTCTGAATACTGACATTGATCACATCTTATCAAGTCATTGAGAGTGAGACTGACCACTTTGTGCAACTCTGCCTCACTTAAATCCAGTTCACCTACAAGTCAAGACAAAAGCTAAGTACAAACAGCAAGTTTGCAAAGGAAAATTAGGGATCTTTTGCTTTCAAATAGAATAATTAAACAGCTCATGTGATTAGGGAGGAGGGGAGAAAAGAGAAGAGGAATTATTATGAAGGGGAACAAGATATTTCTAACAAAAATCAAGAAAGACAGAACCTTTAATGTCATCAGAAAGGCTTGTGGAGAGATTTGCTTCTCTTTTCCCCCCACACTTTGTTCTGGAATTGCTCACTGGATCAGCCTGAATGGAACAGTGGTTCCCTGGCAGAGGTGAGACTCCTGCTCCCTCTAGTGCTGCAAAACGGCCACACAGGCTATCCATCATGTATCGCAGTTTTACTGAGGGGCAACGTGGTGACCAATTGATGCTGAGAAATAATTTATAAAGCCATACTATAAGTCACTACTTTATTAAAATGACGTGATTTCAGATACACCAATACAGGAGATAGGGAAAAAAACTAGAGAACTTCCTGGATATGACCAGAGAGTAGGAGGAGAATGAGACTCTCCTGAGGCTGGAGAACATGGGATCTTTCCATCTGGAGAAGTCTACACCATTTTGGACATTGCTTCTCTTTGGGCAGCCTCCATATATACTTCCCAATATAGTGAACTACTGTCATAAATAAGGAAGAACCTTTTCTTTTATTAATTTATTAGTTTAGTTTTAGTTAACAAGATTCAATTCCATAGTTCCTTGATTTTCAAATTTCCTTTACCTCCCTCCTCCTACCCCCCACGACAGCATATAGTCCAGTATAGGATCTGTAAATACATTCATATTAGACATTAGTCCAATTACAAAGGCGTATTGTACTAGGTGGGATGGAAAATGGTAAAGAAGAAATAAAACCAAACAATGAAAAGAAAAAGATCAATCAGTTTGCTTCCATCAGGATTCAGGCTCAGTTCTTTCTAGTTATATCTCTGGATGTCACATCTCTCCTTCATAAGTCTTTCAGGATTGACTTATATCACTGCATTGCTGAAAAGAGTCCAGTCTGTCATAGTTGGTCATCACACATATGTTGTGTCTGTGATTGTATACAAATTTCTCCTGATTCTACTCTTCTCGCTCAGCATCAGTTTCTATAAGCCTCTCCAGGTAAATATGAAAACCGTCTCCTCCTCATTTCTTATAGCACAATAATATTCTATTATATGCATATAACACAACTTGTTTAGCCATTCCCCAATTGATGGGCACCCCTTTAATTACCAATTCTTTGCAAAAAGAGCCGCTATAAATATTTTTGTACATATGGGTCTTCCTCCCTCTTCTATGATCTCTTTGGGATATAACCCTAGAAGTGGTATTGCTGGGTCAAAGGGTATAAAATTATTTATAGCCCTTTGGGCATAATTCCAGATTGCTCTCCAGAATGGTTGGATAAGTTCACAACTCCACCAGTAATGCATCAGTGTTCCAATTTGCCCACATCCTCTCCAGCATTTGTCATTTTGTTGTTTTGTCATCTTAGCCAATCTGACTGGAGAGATGTGGTACCTCATAATTGTTGTGATTTGTATTTCTCTAATCAATAGTGATTTAGATATTTCTTCATATGGTTATAGATATCTTTAATTTCTTTCTCTGAGAACTTCCTGTTCATATCCTTTGACCATTTATCAATTGGGGAATGACTTGTATTTTTATAGATTTGAATCAATTTTCTGTATATTTTAGAAAGGAGTCCTTTATCAGAGACATAGGTTGTAAAAATTCTCTCCCAATTTCCCACCTCCCTCTTGATCTTGGTTACATTGGCTTTGTTTGTACAAAAGCTTTTCAATTTAATGCAATCAAAATTATCCATTTTGCATTTTATAATGCTCTCTAATTCTTGTTTGGTCCTAAAGTCTTTCCCTCTCCACAAATCTGACAGGTAAACTATTCCTTGCTTTCCCAGATTGCTTACAGTATCATCCTTTGTACCTAGATCATGCACCCATTTAGACTTGATTTTGGTATATGGTGTTAGATAATGATCTACGCCCAGTTTCTGCCATACTGTATTCCAGTTTTCCCAGCAGTTTTTGTCAAATAATGCATTCTTATCCCCAAAACTAGGGTTTTGGGGTTTATCAAACAATAGATTACTATATTCATTAACTGCTGGGTCTCCTGTGCCCAATCTATTCCATTGATCCACTACTCTATTCCTCTGCCAGTACCACGCAGTTTTGATGACTGCTGCTGTATAATACAGATTAAAATCTGGCACAGCTAGTCCACCTTCCCTAGCATTTCTTTTCATTAATTCCCTTGGTATTCTAAACCGTTTGTTTTTCCAAATAAATTTTGTTATTATTTTGTCTAACTCTAAAAAGTAGTTTTTTGGTAAATTGATTGGTATGGCACTAAATATATAATTTAGTTTGGGTAAAATTGTCATTTTTATTATATTAGCTCGAACCAGCCACGAGCAATTGATATTTTTCCAATTAGTTAGATCTGATTTTATTTGTGTGAGAAGTGTTTTGTAGTTGTGATCATATAGGTTCTGGGTTTGTTTTGGCAGGTAGATTCCCAAGTATTTTATAATGTCTACAGTGACTTTAAATGGGATTTCTCTTTCTATCTCTTGCTGTTGAGTTTCATTAGAGATATACAGGAATGCCGAGGATTTATGTGGGTTTATTTTATATCCTGCAACTTTGCCAAATCTATTTATTGTCTCAAGTAGTTTTTTCCTTGATTCTCTAGGATTCTCTAAGTATATCATCATATCATCTACAAAGAGTGATAGCTTGGTCTCTTCTTTGCCTAATTTGATTCCTTTGATTTCTTTTCCTTCTCTAATTGCTACTGCTAATATTTCTAGTACCAGACTGAATAAGAGGTGTGATAGTGGACACCCTTGTTTCACTCCTGATCTTATTGGAAATGCTTCTAGTTTATCCCCATTGCATATAATACTTGCTGATGGTTTTAAGTAGATGCTATCAACTATTTTAAGGAAGGCTCCATTTATTCCTATACTTTCTAGTGTTTTTAATAGGAATGGATGTTGTACTTTGTCAAAAGCCTTTTCTGCATCTATTGAGATGATCATGTGGTTTCTGCTAGTTTTATTGTTGATATGCTCAATTATACTGATGGTTTTCCTAATATTAAACCATCCTTGCATTCCTGGAATGAATCCTACCTGATCAGAGTGTATTATTTTTGTGATAAGTTGTTGGAATCTTTTGGCTAATATTTTATTTAGAATTTTTGCATCTAAATTCATGAGGGAAATTGGTCTATAATTTTCTTTCTCTGTTTTATGTCTTCCTGATTTAGGAATCAGTACCATATTTGTGTCATAGAAAGAATTTGGTAGGACTCCTTCTTCACTAATTTTCCCAAATAGTTTGTAGAGTATCGGAATCAATTGTTCTTTAGATGTTTGATAGAATTCACTAGTAAACCCATCTGGCCCTGGAGATTTTTTCCTAGGGAGTTCACTGATGGCTTGTTTGATTTCTTTTTCTGAGACGGGGTTATTTAGGTAACTTACTTCCTCTTCAGTTAATCTGGGCAACATGTAATTTTGTAAATATTCATCCACTTCACTAAGATTGTCATATTTATGTGCATACAATTAGGAAAAATAATTCCTAATTGTTTTTTTGATTTCCTCTTCATTGGAGATAGATGCACCCTTTCCATTTTTGATACTCATAATTTGGTTTTCTTCTTTCTTTTTTTTTATCATATTGACTAAGGGTCTATCAATTTTATTGTTTTTTTTCATAAAACCATCTCTTAGTTTTATTTATTAATTCAATAGTTTTCTTAATTTCAATTTTATTAATCTCTCCTTTGGTTTTCAATATTTCTAATTTAGTACTAAATTGGGGATTTTCAATTTGTTCTTTTTCTAGATTTTTCAATTGCATGTCCAATTCATTGACCTCCCTTCTCTCTGCTTTATTCAAGTATGCACTCAGGGTTATAAAACTTCTGCTGAGAACTGCTTTTAATGCATCCCACAAATTTTGGTATGTTGTCTCATTATTATTATTCTCTTGAATGAAATTATTTATTGTTTCTATAATTTTTTGTTTGACCCACCCATTCTTTAGGATTAAATTGTTTAATTTCCAATTAGTTTTTAGTCTATCTTTCCATGGTCCTTTATTGCATATAATTTTTATTGCATCATGATCTGAGAGTGATGCATTTAATATTTCTGCCTTTCTGCACTGAATTGTGAGGTTTTTATGCCCTAGTACATGGTCTATTTTTGAGTATGTACCATGCACTGCTGAGAAGAAAGTAAATTCCTTTTTATCCCCATTCAGTTTTCTCCAGAGATCCATCATATCTAGTTTCTCTAAAATTCTATTCACCTGATTATTTTGAGGTTAGATTTATCGAATTCAGAGAGGGGGAGATTAAGGTCCCCCACTAGTATAGTTTTGCTATCTATTTCTTCCTGTAATTCCTTTAACTTCTCCTCTAGGAATTTGGATGCTATACCACTTGGTGCATATATGTTAAGTAATGATATTGCTTCATTCTCAGCGGTGCCTTTTAGTAGGATATAGTTTCATTCCTTATATCTTTTAATTAGATCTATTTTTGCTTTTGCTTTATCTGAGATAAGGATTGCTACCCCTGCTTTTTTACTTTAGCTGAGGCATAATAAATTCTACTCCAACCTTTTACCTTTACCCTGTGGGTATCCCTTTGTTTCAAATGTGTTTCTTGTAGACAGCATATTGTTGGATTATGGTTTTTAATCCATTCTGCTATCCACCTCTGTTTTATGGGAGAGTTCATCCCATTCACATTCACAGTAATGATGACTATCTGTCTCTTCCCCTCCATCCAATTCCCTCCCCTGTTTATGTTTTTGTTTCTTCCTTCTCCCTTCTCCTCCTTGAAGTTTTCCCTTTTGACCCCTTTCCCTCAGTGTTCCCACCCAGTGACCTCCATTCTTACCCTACCCTCTCCCCTTACTACTATTTCCCTCCCCTCTAATCCTCCACTTTAGTCTTCTCCTTTTTAACCCCCCTTACCCTCCCACTATCTATAGGACACAATAAATTTTTATACTTATCAGAGTAAGTTACTCTCTGTTTGATTCCAAACCAATGAGAGTAAATTTCAAACAGTGCCCCTCTCCCTCCCTCCTTTTCCTCTATTTAATGAATTTATGTGTCTATTCACATTAGAATCTTAAACTTCACTTTAAACCAGAACCAGTGGGAATAGTGTTTAAATGATGTTCCTCTCCCTCTTTCTTTCCCCTCTACTATAGTGTGTTTTAATTCCTCTTTGAATGGCATATTTTACCATTTCCTATCTCATCCATTCCTTTTTCCCATTACAGTCCCTTTGATCCCCTTAATAGTTATGTTTTTTTTTAAGTCTTTAGGTTAGTGCATTCATACTCACACCCACTATCTAAATATAACCCTTTTGAAGGTCATGATAATCATAAAATTTTCAATACTGACAGTTATCAGCTCCTCATACAAGGATGTGAACATTTTGCTCTTGTTGCATACCAAGTAATGAGCATGTGTGTATGAGTGTGGGTGTGTGCACATATGTATGTGTGAGTCTGTGTTTTCCTTGTTTACCTTTTTATGTCTTTCTTGAGTCTTGTAATTGGAGATCAAATTTTCCATTGAGCTCTGGCTTTTTCATCAGGAAAGTTTGGAAGTCCCTTATTTCATTAAATGACCATCTCCTTGCCTGAAAGATTATGTTCAGTTTTTCTGGGTAGATAATCCTTGGTTGTAGTCCTAGCTCTCTTGCCCTACGAAATATCAAATTCCAGTCCCTCTGCTCTTTTAATGTAGAAGCTGCTAGGTCCTGTGTGATCCTAACTGCAGTTCCATGATATTTGAATTGTTTCTTTTTGGCTGCTTGCAGAATTTTTTTCTTAATCTTGTGATTCTGGAATTTGGCTGCTATATTTCTTGGAGTTTTCAGTTTGGGATCTCTTTCAGGAGGAGTCTGGTGAATTCTATAGATAGCTATTTTATCTTCTGATTCCAGGACCTCAGGACAGTTTTCTTTGACAATCTCTCGGAGGATGTTGTCTAGGCTGCTTTTTTCATCATGGCTTTCTGGTAGACCAATAATTCTTAAGTTGTCTCTCCTGGATCTGTTCTCTAGGTCCATTGTTTTTCCAGTGAGATATTTTATATTTTCTTGCAATTTTTCAATCGTCTTGTTTTGTTTGATTAACTCTTGGTGCATCATAGAGTTCTGAGTTTCAATTTGTTTGAATCTAATTTTTAGCAAATAATAGTCTTCAGTTAGTTTTGAAGGTCCTTTTTTAGGGAGGTATTTTCTCCAATAACTTCACTAATTTTACTTTTTAAGGATTTGTTTTCTAACTGAGACTTTTTTCCAAGTTGGTCACTGCCTCCCTGATTAGGTCTTTAAAATCTTTCTTAAGCTCCTCCAAAAATGCTATTTGGGCTTGAGACCAGCTCATATTTCTTTCTGTGGTTTCAGGTGTGGGTAGAGAGTCTAAATTGTCCTGTGTATTTGGTTCTTCTTGACCTATATAGTAAGCTCGGATTGATTTTCTTATCTTCCCCTTCTCCTTCTCAGCTTCCTTCCTTCCCATTGTGATTTCCTATTTCTTAATTTCTCAGGCTGTGAGCTAAGGGCCTGGTCTTTGACTTTGAATGCTGTAGCCTCTGGGTGTCTAGTTTGTGGCTGTGTCTAGTTTGTGGCTAAGGCAGGAATCTCAGAGAGGAATGTAGATGTGCAAGAGTAGTCTGTGGAGGTGGTCTGTGCGGTTTGTCCTTGGTAAGTCAGCAGGCTGGGGATTCTTCTCTCTCTGGTGTAGTCTGCTTGTCTGCTCTTAAGTCCGAGCTATGCAGACCCCACATGCTCTACGCTCGCCCTGTCCGGATGCACCGGGCGCTTTCCTGGGCTGGATTCTACCACACTCCATCTCCAAGTGAATTTTGTCACTCCAGAATCCGCTCAGATTCACTTTTTAAGGTTTAGTGATGGAGGAACTTAGCGAAGTTACTGCTTCCTTTCCACCATCTTGGCTCCACCCAAGGAAGAACCTCTTAATTGATCTTCCTGTCCCTAGTTTCTCCCCTTCCCTCCACCCCCCGCCCCATTCATCCTTTGCATACCACCAAATAGATATTTCCTTTTTTTTTTTTTTTGCTTTGTGGAAGGGGGAAGGTAGGGCAATTGGGGGTAAAATGACTTACCCAAGGTCACATGGCCAGTAAATGTTAAGTGTCTGAGGCTAGATTTGAATTTAGGTCTTCTTGACTTTAGGATCCATACTCTATTCACTGTGCCACCTAGTCTCCCCCCAAATGGATGTTTCTAAAACACAGGTATGACTATGTCACTGTGTTGCTTAAGAAGCTTCTTTTGTTCCCTATTCACTTTGGAATAAAGTATGCACTCCTCTGTTTGGCATTTAAAGCCTATCATAATCTGTCTCCCATTTAAAATGTCACCTTCTAAGAAAGGTCTTTTGCTAATCCTTCCAGACACCAGTGCTCCTCTTAGTGATTTTTTACATATTTTGTAGTTATTTAGCCATGTGTGTTAATTCCTTCATTAATTCCTATAAATGGCAGGGACTTTTGGGGGAGGGGGGTGATATTTTTGTCTTTGTGTTACTGGTGTTTAGCACAATAGGTACTTAAGCAAATACTTATTAAATTGAAGAAGAGAATTGGAAAAGGAGGGTAAAGAAGACATAGAAGTCAAAAGAACGACAATATATCCATGAAGAATATTGGGCTAACAGATTTCCAAGTGGGACAGGAAGCAAAAATCTAGGACTGTCTTGTCTAATGCAGTATGTCTGGCTACCTTGACCTCTGCATGCATATGAGTGGAAACACAAATATGTAGTGACTAGAGAAGGGCTGCTTCCGCTTGGACTTGCCCTTTGTTGTTTTTCCTCTCTGAAATGAGTATAGACAGTTGAGAAATTGTACAGATAGCAAAGCTGATTAGCACATGTATCCTTATATTCTATTTGGTCATACCATTAGTGGCTTGTATATTACCAATAAACCATATATTTAGGATCTAGAGATCATTTGTTCCAATCTCATTTTAATGAAACTAAAACTTAGAGAAATAAACTGGAGATTTTTCAAGGTTATGCATATAGTAAGTGCCAAAACTGGGAACCCAGGTCTTTTGATTACAAAGCTCTTTTTATTGCGTCATGAAATAGGGCAATATTTCTCTTCCTTGAAATCTTGGACTAGACTTACTGACAGACTAATCTACCTTAAATAACACTTTCATCATACCATTATTAAGAAAAAAACCCAACATTTCAAAAACTTTCCTACTTTTTTTTAAGGAGGTACTTAACAAATGCTTTTATTGCACCAAATTCATTCATTCTTTCATTGATTAAGCTAAAAAATCTTAACTTACCTTAATTTTTAAAAATATGACAAAAATTTCCTTAAAAATTCAAACTTAAAGAAAGCAGATCCAAGATGGCAGAGTAGAAACAGTGTGTCCAAGCCACTCTGCCCCCAGACTACCTCCAAAATATGTAAAAGGGGACTCTGAACAACTACTGGAGCCCCAGCACCCACAGAACAACACAAAAAAGCTAGCCTCCCTCTGAGGACAGCCCAGCAGCCCTGCAGGAAGGACCAGCATAGCAGTCTGGGAGCCGGCAGCGCATCACGCACAGTGTGGGGAGATGAGCACACGTCCGGTCTGCCTGAGTCGCGGTTTTTGCACCAGGGTGGCAGGGCCAGCAGCTGGCTGGAGGGACTCCAGAACACCAGCAGCTGTGGTGATTCCAGAATTATCAATATAGACATGCCTAGGACAAAATGAGAGGTTAGTGCCCTATGGACTTTGGGACCAGTATTTGGGGAACGCATCGGCTTCCTCCCCTGGGGGCTAGAAGCCACTGAGGAGACACGCCATTTTGTAGTTTTCAGAGGCAACTCCAGCTCCTGGCCTGTGAACTGTAGGGAGATCCAGCGATCAGTCTTGGGGGGTAATTGCTCTTGCTTTAACCTCCCAGGATCTGGATTGTGATCTGGGGTGGAGGTAGTGGGTGGGTTTCCAGCTTGCCAGAAACTGAAGTTGCCCCCCCCACACACACGTTTGGGATGAAAGTTCCCGTCTGGCACCAGAGCCATACTGTGGCAACAAGCCCAAAAGTCAAATAATTAAGTGGCAACATGTCGAGGCAAAGGAAACAAATTAAACAGAAAAATGCAACCTTAGACTCCTACTCTGGGGGCAAAAATGATCGAAGCATAGAGGGAGATGAGGACTGTGAGGTCAGAAGTCCTGCTCCAAAAGCCCCAGGGGAAAACATGAGTGGGTTGCAGGCCATAGAGGACCTTAAGAAGGACTTTAAAAATCAAATAAGAGAAGTGGAGGAAAAATTGGAAAGAGAAATGAGAAGGATGCAGGAACAGTATGAAATGAGGGTCAACAGCCTGACTGAGGAAAACAACACCTTAAAAAATAGACTAGCTCAAATGGCAAAGGAGGCCCAAAAGGGCAATGAGGAGAAGAATGCCTTAAAAAGTCGAATTTGCTAGATGGAAAAAGAATCTCAAAAGTTCACTGAGGAGATTTATTCCTTCAGAGTTAGACTGGAGCAAATGGAAGCTAATGACTTTATGAGAAATCAAGATACTGTTAAGCAGATCCAAACAAATGAAAGAATAGAAGGCAAAATGAAATATCCCATGGGAAAAAACACTGACCTGAAAAATAAATCCAGGAGAGACAATTTAAAAATTATTGGCCTACCTGAAAGCCATGATCAAAGAAAGAACCTAGAAATCACCCTTCAAGAAATTCTCAAGGAAAATTGCCCTGATGTTTTAGATCCAGAAGGCAAAACAGAGGTTGAAAGAATCCACCGATCACCTCCTGAAAAAGATCCCAAAAAGAAAACTCCCAGGAATATTATAGCCAGGTTCCAGAATCCCCAGATCAAGGAGAAAATACTACAAGCAGCCAGGAAGAAACAATTTCAATATTGTGGAAACACAATCAGAATAGCACAGGACCTGGCAGCTTCTACACTGAGGGATTGAAGGGCATGGAATACGATATTCCAGAGGGCAAAAGAGCTGGGAATGAACCCAAGGGTCACCTACCCAGCAAAACTGAGTATTTTGTTTCAGGGGAAAATATGGTCATTCAGTGGAATAGAGGACTTTCAAGCATTCTTGAGGAAAAAACCAGAATTGAATAGAAAATTTGACATCCAGACACAAGAAGGAAGAGATGCCTGAGAAGGTAATCAGGGAAAAGAAATCAAAAGGAACTTATAAAAGTTGAACTATTTACATTCCTATATGGAAAAACAATAACTGTGACTGATGAAATGTTTCTCACTATGAAAATAATGGAAGAAGGGTGTGTGGTCATATGAATACATATGTGAATGTGTGTATATATGTTTATAATAATACATGGATAGAGGGCATAGGTTGAATTTGCTGGGAAGGGAGGATACTTAAAGGGTGAAATTATGAGGTGAGAGGAAAGTGGCAAGAGGAGATGGGGAGAGACAGGGTAGGATAAACTATTTCATGTAGAAGAAACAAGAGGAAGTGGTTGCAAGGGAGGGGAAGAATAGGAAGGCAAAAAGGCAAAACCACATTCTCATTGAATTTGATTCTGGGAGAGAATGACATACATACTAAATGGGATATCTTAACCTGCAGCAGAATAGGGGGAAGGGGGATGAAAGGAGGGATGATCGATGGGGGGGCATCCTTGGGGGAAGGGGAGGTTGGAAGTACCCACTGTAGAAGAGGGACAGGATCAAGTAGGGAATGGACCAGGTGGGGGGAGGGATGAGTGGGAGGGAATTATAAGCATGCTTGTACAATATATCTACTATGGTAATGTTTTACATAGCTAGACATGTACAACATATACTGAATTACTTATCTTCCCAGAGGGAATGGGTGACAAGAGAAGAAGGAAATGGATCTGAAATTTGAGGTCTTAAGATTAAATGTTTCAAATATATATAAATACTATTATTAATACTCTTTTGCTTGTAATTGGGAGATAAGATGTGCAGGTATTGGGACACAAAGATGCACCTTCCTCTAATGGAAAAGTCAAAAGGGGTGTGGGAGAAGATATGGGAGAGAGCAGATTGGAGGAAGCGATATCTTGTGGGACTGCTCTTCTGGGAGGGTCGGTAGTGGAAAAACAGGGGGGTAAAATAATTGTAACAAAATCTGGTGGAAATGAATGATGTAAAACAGAAGTTAATAAAGTATTTGTTTAAAAAAAATGGGTGGCTAGGTGGCGCAGTGAGTGGAGCGTCGGCCCTGGAGTCAGAAGTACCTGAGTTTGGATCCAGCCTCAGACCCTTAACGCACACATAAACAGAAACCTAGCTGTGTGACTTTGGGCAAGTTACTTAACCCCAATTGCCCTCCAAAAAAAAATTAAAACTTAAAAATGAGATGCAAAATGACATTTTTTGGAGACAGAGTTTGCTTATGGAGTCTCTCAATGGTTAACAACTAAGATCCAAAGAGAGGATGCCCCTATCTTTTACCTGCTCCCCATGGGATTAGATTAAGTGAACACCAACACCTATCTGAAGATCCCCACATTACAACATACTTTTTGGCAAAACAAAACAAAAAAAATAATTTTAAAAATACAATTAAATTATTTTAAGGCCTACTTTCTGATTCACATTATCCCCATCTTTGTTTCTTTCAACACTGGACACAGATCTGGATATTTACAATATACAGAGATGTTCTGGTTCTACCCTACATATAGAACATTGACTTTTGTTTTTTGAAGTGTGAATTTTTCCATTATTTTATGATGTATACATATATATATATATATATATATATATATATATATATATATATTTCTTTGGTGACTCTCTACCACCTATCATCATATGAACCAGAATAATTTATGTCTAGGGCAGGTCAACTTTGCCACTATTTGGAGAGAAAATTGAAAAAAAATGTGTTGTACCTCTTAATTAGAACAAATTATGAAAGGCTAGAAGAAACAGTTGGTTAGAAATATGTACTAGATCAGGATAGATAGATTCTGACTGATTACCACTATGCTTTGTTAAATTTTCAAAAGACATTTATGGTAACCTGTTTCTGATGATAATTTTTTTTTCATTTTTTAAATTTATTTTTAGTTTTCAACATTCATTTCCAGAGGATTTTGAGTTACAAATTTTCTTCCTGTCTTACCCCTACTCCCCACCCCAAGATAGCAAGCCTATTAAATACCCCTTCCCCAATCTGCTCTCTCTTATATCCTCCCCCATATTCCCTCTAACTTTCTAGTAGGGCAAAATGTATTTCTTTACCCCAGTGTCTGTGTCATGAAATAGGGTAATATTTCTCTTCCTTGAGATCTTGGACTGGACTTACTGACAGACTAATCCACCTTAAATAACACTTTCATCATACACAGACTCACATATGTATTTATACACACACCCTCCTATACATACATACATACATATATATGTATGTACACACACACACACACAAACACACACACACACACATATATTCCCTTCAACTGAGAAAAAGTCTCATGAGTTACAATTATTGTTTTTCCATGTAGTAATATAAATAGTTCAACTTTAATAAATTCCTTATGATTTCTTTTTCCTGTTTACCTTCTCATTGCTTCTCTTGCTTCTTGTATTTGAAAGTCAAATTTTCTATTCAGATCTGGTTTTTTTTATCAAGAATACTTAAAAGTCCTCTATTTCATTGAATGACCATATTTACCCCTGAGGCATTTTACTCAGTTTTGCTGGATAGGTGATTCTTGCTTTTAATCCTAGCTCCATTGACCTCCAGAATATCATTTTCTAAGCCCTTCAGTCCCTTAGTGTAGAAGCTGCTAGATCTTGCATTGTCCTGATTATGTTTCCGTAATACTCAAATTATTTCTTCCTGGCAGCTTGTAATATTTTTCTCCTTGACCTGGGAACACTGGAATTTGGTTATGATATTCCTAGGAGTTTTCTTTTTGGGATCTTTTTAAAGAGGCAATCAGTGAATTCTTTCAATTTCTATTTTGCCCTCTGGTTCTAGAATATCAGGGCAATTTTCCTTGAGAATTTCTTGAAGGATGATGTCTAGGCTCTTTTTTGATCATGGCTTTCAGGTAGTTCAATAATTTTTAAATTATCTCTCCTGGATCTATTTTCCATATCAGTTTTTTTTTCCAATGAGATATTTCACATTGCCTTCTATTTTATCATTTGTTTGGATCTGTTTAATAGTATTTTGATTTTTCACAAAGTCATTAGCTTCTATTTACTCTAATCTAATTTTGAAAGAATTATTCTCTTCAGTGAGTTTTTGAAATTCCTTTTCCATCTTGGCAATTTGGCTTTTTAAGGCATTCTTCTCCTCATTGGCTTTTTGGGCCTCTTTTGCCATTTAAGTTTGTCTATTTTTTAAGGTGTTATTTTCTTCAGTACTTTTTTGCAGTGTCCTTTAGCAGGCTGTTGACTCTTTTTTCATGATTTCCTTGCATCATTCTCATTTCTATTTCCAATTTTTCCTCCACTTCTCTTCCTTGATTTTCAAAATCCTTCTTAAGCTCCTCCATGGACTATAACCAACTCATATTTTTCTTGGAATGTTTTGATGCAGGTGTTTTGACTTCATTGACTTCTTTTGGTTCCATGTTTTGATCCTTTTTGTCCCCCCAAAAGATTCTATGGTCTGATTGTACTTCCTCTACTTGCTCATCTTGTCAGCCAATTACTTGACTTGTGACCTCTTTGCCACAGTAGAACTCTGCTTCCAGAGTGGAGAATGCTATGTCCCAAATTGCTGGAGTTTTCACAGATGTTGTCAGAGGTCTGAGGAGGGTGCCCTCTCTACAGATACCCCAAGCTCTGGCACACTGGCCACACACCCAAAGACCATCACCCAAGACAGAGACCCAGATCCAAGCAGGTCAAGTAATTATCCTTTGAATGGTCTCTTGGTCCCCCTATGATCTGCAGGCCAGGAGCTCCGGAGGCAGCCATGTGGCAGCAGCTGAATCTGCAGTGGCTCTGCCACTTCTTGCCCTGGGGGCAGGGGCCAGACCATGCTCTTTCTTCACCCAATTCCAACAGAATCCTCCACTGACTTTTTATTTTATCTTTGGTGTTTATGGGTTGAGAAGTCTGGAAACTGCCACAACTGCTGATGATTCACTTTCCTAAAATCTGCTCTGGCCAGTCTGTTCCTGGTTGGGGCTGCCTTGGGTCTGGTCACAGGTGGTTCATGTGGGACCTCACTGGGTTCCCTTCTCGGTAGGATAGAACCTTCCTCCTGGACTGCAGGGCTGCCTTCAGTGGGAGATCTGTTTCTCTCTGTCACTTTGTGGGTTCTATAGCTCTAAAATTTGTTTAGAGTCAAATTTTACAGGTATTGGAGGTGTTTGGAGCAGGAGTTGCACAGAGTTCCTGTTTTTACTTTGCCATCTTGGCTCCTTCCCTACTTCTTAATGCATTAAAAAAATACCCAGCTTTCCTGTTTGGGCCAGTGTTCGGTAGGGCGCCAGCATGGGAGTCGACATCCGCCACAACAAGGACCGGAAAGTCCGGTGCAAGGAGCCCAAGAGCCAGGATATCTACCTGCGCCTGCTGGTGAAGCTTTACCGGTTCCTGGCCCGCAGAACCAACTCGACTTTCAACAAGGTGGTCCTGAAAAGGCTGTTCATGAGCCGGACCAACCGGCCCCCCCTGTCCCTGTCACGCATGATCAGGAAAATGAAGCTTCCTGGCCGGGAAAACAAGACCGCTGTGGTAGTTGGGACGGTGACAGACGATGTGAGGATCCAGGATGTCCCCAAGCTGAAGGTGTGTGCCCTTCGTGTCACTAGCAATGCAAGGAATCGCATCCTCAAGGCTGGTGGGAAGATCCTCACCTTTGACCAGCTGGCCATGAGCTCACCCAAGGGCCGGGGCACTGTTTTGCTGTCTGGTCCCCGGAAGGGCAGAGAGGTGTACAGACATTTTGGGAAGGCTCCGGGCACTCCCCACAGCCATACTAAACCATACGTCCGATCCAAGGGCCGAAAGTTTGAGCGTGCCAGGGGCCGCCGTGCTAGCCGAGGCTACAAAAACTAACTCCCTTCCTCCTTCTTATATTAAAGAGTTTTCAACAACAACAACAACAACAAAAAAAAAATACCCAGTCTCTCCACATACTTTGTTATGCTTTTACCTGTTTTTAAAAATACACCCTATTTTGGTTCCCTCCCTCTTACCTATCCAATGTATTTTCTATGATCTTTGGACATCTGGACTGGTATAGTTGTATGAGAAATGAGTATTTCTCTCTTGTATTTAATAACTAATTATTGAATCAGAACCAATGTTTTTCCCCTTTTCTGCTTCCTCATCCAGAAATCAACCAGTGTGGGAAATCTTAGGCCGAGATTTACCCAGGTCAAGATCTAATCAGACAGTAAAAGAAATTCTGAGTTTGGGCTAATGGGTGCATTCTTGCTCATTGTGTTTGCTCAGAAAGGTCTTAGAAGTATTGATTTTCTATCTTCAAGTAAATCTTTCCAGATTTATTCCATATTCCTTCCTTCATGTGTCTTACATTCCAGTCAAACTGGTGTACTTGCTGTTTCTTGTTTGTAGGAAACAACATTATCTCTCTTTTCTCTATCTATCTAAATCCTACTATTCTTTAAGATTTAGCTCAAATTCAAACTGTTCTATGTGTAACAGTAATAATTTCTGCTGGACCCTGGCGAGTAAGGAGACTTGTTTTCTCCCTCTGTTCTAAGGAGTTTCTCTTTGCTCTGAACCCATGAACTAACATGAACAAAGTTCAGTCCTGGGGGAATATGACCTCCTAAAAGATGAATAAGTCTCTTTTTTTGGGTTTTGGCTCTTTAAACCTTCATACTAGAACCTTAAGGGGAAGAAAAAACCTACCAGTTTTAGCTCATACCCAAGGTCTCTTCAAAATGAGGAAGAGAAGAAGGTATCTTACTAAATTCCTTTTATAATAAAAAAATAAGGTCTTGATACCTAGGAGTAAAAACAGAGAAGGAAAACTATAGACCAATATCCTTATAATGAATATAATGAAAAAATTTTAAAATAAAATATTAGTAAAGAAGCTAAAAGAACATATCACAAGGATTCTGCACTAGGTCCAAGTAGGATTTATGTCAGGAATGCTGGATTGGTTTAATATCAGAAAATCTCTAAACATAATTGACCACATTAATAAGAAGAACAAAAATCATAAGGATTATATTAATGGATACAGAAACAAGTTTTGAAAAAGTATAACTACCATAATCTGTTTTAAAAAAAATACACTAGACCACATAAGGATAAATCAATTTGTCCTTAAAATGCTAAATAGTATACATCTAAAGCCAGGACAGCATTATATATAATTTAGAGATCTTTGCAATAAGAATGGGGTGAAGCAAGGATGTCCATTGTTACTACTATGTAGCTTAGTCTTACAAACCTTAGAAATTGGAGGGATATGCATAGACTAAGATGAAGCAAAATTATTGCTTTTTGCAGATTATATGATGGTATACTTAGAGAATCCTAGGGAGACAACTAAAAATTAATTGAAACAATTAATAACTTCAGTAAAGTTGCAGGATATAAAATAAATCCAAATAAATCATCTGTATTTCTGTATATTACCAATAAAAGCCCAGCAGGAAAAAATAGAAAGAGAAATTCCACGTACAACTATAGAATATATAAAATACTTAGGAATCTACTTGCCAACATAATAATCTATCTAATGCTTTAAGCTTTGTCAAGCTTTTTTCAAATATTATTTAATTTGATCCTCACAACATCCCTGAGAAGAAGGTACTTATATTTTTCCATTTTATAGATAAAGAAACTGAAGCTGACATGTTAAGTGACTTGCTGTAATGCCAAGGAAAGGCAACTTCCAAGGTTCAAAATACCAGCATAGCAGTCCTCCATTTTATTCAGTGACAAATTAAGAACAGAGAAAATCAAAATACAGCATTCACCAAGTGTAATTCAATAATTTCCAAGTATTAATCCACCCCTGGGCAGTACATTCATTTAGTCAATCACAAAGTCCCTCTTCTCAAATGGAGATTAGTTTCCAATCATAAACAAAGTACATTTATTTGGTCAGTCACAGAGCACAAAAAAAGTCCAAAGTTTCCCACCCCTGGATCACAACTGAATTACAATTATCATCAGTTAATGCCAAGCACCTTCTCGAAAGGGGCAGTAGAGAGCACAAAAGCCATCTACCCCTAAGTTACAACAAGTTTAAGATATCATCACAGCATTTACTACCCAAAGAGAGGTCTTTTCTTTATCTTGACCCGAGGCAAGTTCTCAGCAATCTGATCTGTTCCTGGGGAGACAAAGCTTAACAAGGCCACAAGATACATTGCCAGTGTCCTCATTAATTCATTCTCTGTCTGCAGAATAGTCCTAGGATCCCTGAAAATATCAGCAAGACCCTCTTCTAGGATTTCTGTAAATATACAACAAGAAAATCCTTCTTCAGGGTTTTTGAACCAACAGCAAGGTTCCAGCACTGTCCTTCACCAATGGATGAATCTGGCAAAACAACATCAAAACAGACAAAGTATCGGCATCACAGCCATGTCTCCTCAGTCCTTGGCAGCTCAGGGTGGCAGCTCTCAAAAGTCCTGGGCAGCTAAAACTGCCCTCAGCAACCCTCTCTCTCTCTCTGCCTCCACAATGCTGCTTCCAAAAATTCTTTTGCCTTTCTTCCTCTGCTTATGCCTCTCCAAATCCACAGCACCAGCTCCTCCCAGTTCAGCCCTCTCTTTTCACATCAACAAGTCTACCCCACAAGTGGGATCCACAAGCTCTGGGTTTTAACACTCAACTGGAAAACCAAGCCAATCTTTAAATTCCATTACTATTACACTTGCCTAAGGTCACCAGCTAGTAAGTGTCTGAGGTCATATTTGGACTCAGGTCTTCCAAACTCCACATCTAGCACTATATCCATTGTGTGATCTAACTGCCTCATAAACATAGAAAATATTAATATAACTATAAAACATTTTGTGGAAATGAATACAGATTTAAATATGTGCAGAAATATTAAGTGCTCATAGTTAGCCAATATAATAAAAAAAATGACAATAATCCCTTTACTAATTTACTTACTCAGTTCCAATCAATATGCCACATAGTTACTTTATAGAGTCAGAAAAAATAATAATGAAATTCATACAGAGGAAGAAAAAGTAAAAAAATCTCATGGTATCTAATAAAAAAAAAAGCTAAAAGGAAAAGGGCCTAGTATTGTTGTACCCAGAAAAAGTGAGCAAGACCAAGTAACAATTTAGAACTGGATCCTTCCTTTATTATACGCCATGTTGGCTGATCAGGCCACATGGTGGGCTGACGAGGTACCACCCCGCTGTCCCAGGTCATACAGCAGTGATCTCAGGTAAAACCTCAGCTTTTAAAGGGAGGCCATGCCGCCAGCGATTAGGTATTATGTAAGCAGAAACTTGCAGAGGCCAAAACATTGATTGGTCAGTACACACCTTGAAATTCTCGCCCCGACCCAGAAGCCTGCCCACCTCTATGCAGGTGAGCTGACTGGAGAAGGGCAGAGATCTAGTGGGGGCGAGGGAGGGTAGAACCAACCTGGCAGTCTGCTTACTTCCCTGAGGGAGGCTGAGGTTGGGAAAACCAGGTACAACAGTAGTTCTAGATATAAAACTATAATACAAAGCAGTAATTATCAAAATAAATAGATGCTGGTTAAAAAATAGAATAGTTGATGAAAGGAATACATCTTGCCCCCACACTGGATACCTTCTCTCTCCCTTCTTTCCTTTTCTCCTTTTCATTCTCTTTTTTGTAGATTGTCTGCCTCCATTAGATTGTAAGCAATTTGAAGGCAAGGACTGTCTTTCTTTTTTTTTTCTTGTATATACAGAACTTTGTAGTACCTGACATATAGTAAGTGCTTAATAAATGTTTATTGACTGACTGACAACATACAAAAATTAATGAAGTAGCAGCCTTACATTTTGTTTTTAAATAATATTTTATTTCCCCCTCAATTACATGTGAAACAATTTTTAACATTTTTCTTTTAAGTTTTGAGTCCCAAATTCTATCCCTCCCTTCCTTCCCTAGCCCCTGCCTGAGATAGTAAGCAATCTAATATAGGTTTATACATATGCAATCATATAAAAATTTCCATATTATTAATTTTGTATGAGAAGACTTGAACAACCACCACAACAAAAGAAATAAAGTGAAAAATAACATGCTTTAGTCTGTATTCAGACACTATCAGTCCTTTCTCTGGAGGTAGATAGCATATTTCATCATGAATTCTCTGGAGTTGTCTTGGATTGTATTGATGAGAATAGTTAAGTCATTCACAATTCTTCATCACACAATGTTGCTTTTACTGTGTATAATGTTCTCCTCATTCTTCTCACTTTACTTTTCGTGTCTTCCCAAGTTTTTCCAAAATCATCCTGCTTGTCATTTTTATATCACAATAATATTCCATCACAATCATATGCCACATCTTGTTCAGTCATTCCTCAGTTTAGACTAGTGTTTTATAATATTCCAAGTACCCCATCTATTAGGGCAAGAACTCAAAATTGACAAAATCTGCTGGGAAAATGGGATTGCGGTCTGGTAGAAATTAGGCTTAGATCATCATCTCATGCTAAATATCAAGGTAAACTCCAAATACACACATGACTTTGACATAAAAGGTCACACCCTAAAGAAATTAGAACGAAGAGTTACCCTTCAGATCTATGGATAAGGGAAGAATTGATGACCAAGTAAAGAATAGAGAGGATTACAATAGATAAATTGGATGCTTTAATTACATGAAGTTAAAAAGCTTTTACATGAACAAATCCAATATAACTAATATATGAAGGAAAACAGTTAATTGATAAAAGATTTTTGCATCAAGTTTTTCTTATAAAGGATTCATTTACAAAATATGTAAGAAACTGATACAAATTTGGAAGAATAAGAGCTACTCTTAAATTGATAAACGGCCAAAGGATATGAAGAGGCATTTCTCCAGAGAAGAAATCCAAGAAATCCAATTTATAGCCATATGAAAAAAAAATGTTCCAACTCACTGCATTGGAAAAATACAAATTAAGGCAACTCTGATGTTCTACTTCATGCCTGTCAGATTGGCAAAGTTCACAAAAAAGAAAATGTCAGACTTTTGAGGAATTGTTAGAAAATAGGCCCATTGATGCGCTATTATTAGAGCTGTGAATTGGTCTATATTTTCTGCAAAGTAATTTGTCACTATGCTCCAAAAGTTACTAAACTGTCCATGACCTTGACCCAGGCTATGTCCCAAAGAGATCAAAGAAAGAAGAAAATATCATATATATATATATGTATGTATGTATGTATGTATGTATGTATATATACAAAAAATATTTATTGCATCTCTCTGCCCCTTGTTGTCTCTGTCTTTCTCTCTATGTGTCTCTCTTTTTTGTGGCAAAGAACTGGAAACTAAAGTTTCCCTGTCATTCGGGGAATGACTAAACAAATTATGAATGTTAATGGAATGCTCTTTTGTTATAAGAAATAAAGTTAATTATGGAAAAATCTGAAAACATTCACATAGAGCAAGTGAATAGAACCAACAGAAAAATTTATACTATAATATCAATACGGAAAATTAAACAATTCTAAAATATTTAAGGACTCCAATCAACATAATAATCAATCATGATTTCAGGTGATTGATGATCAAGAATGTTGCCCACCTCCTGATGGAGAGATGATGGACAAATTTAGAGATCGATACATATAGTTTTTGGATGTGGTCAATGTGCTACTTTTTATTATGCTAATTTATTACAAGGATTTTCCATTTCTTTGTGAGCTTTTTTAAGTGTGGGAGGCATGAGAGGGAAAGAAATGAATACTTGGTAATGGAAAAAAGTTAATTAAAAGATAAAGAAGTGACTCAACTTAAGGATCTGAAGAGTATGTGTAGGTGTTTGGGCAACTGAGACCCTAGAAAGAATCTATAATTCCTTCTCATTTTATAGTTTATTAGACCAGTTCCATTTTATAGTTATCCCTGTCAGAATCTGGGAATCATTAATCCTAAGCTCCAAATCTTATTTTATATTTGACATATTTTAAATTTCATTAAGTATTTTCCAATTACATGTAAAAAATTAATATTCCTTTGAGTTCCAAATTCTCTCCCTTCTTGTCGTCCCTCATCCCTCCTTGAGAGAGCAAGCAATTTTATGTAGATTATACATGTGATGTCATACAAAACATTTCCATATTAGCCATGTTCCAAAGAAAACACAGATTAAAAAAATAAAAGTTGAGAAAGCAAAAACAGCATGCTTCAATCTGTATTCCAAGTTCATCAGTTCTCTCTCTGGAGGTGAATAACATTTTTTCATCATGAGTCCTTTGAAATTGTCTTGAATTATTGTCTTGATTAGATTAGCTAAGTCCTTCATAGTTGATCTTTATAATTTTTTATTGTTTTTTTTAAATTAAATTATATTTTTATTGTTTTTTTAAAAATTAAATTATATTTTATTAATTTATTGTTTTTTTTTTTTACAAATGCTTTATTAACTTCTGGTTTACATCATTCATTTCTGCCAGATTTTGAGTTACAATTTTTTCTCCATTTTTCCCCTACCCACCACCCCAGAATAGCAGTCCCACAAGATATCCCCTCATCCGATCTACTCTCTCCCGTATCGTCTCCCATACCCCCTTTGACTTTATCATTAGGGCAAGGTAAATCTCTGTGCCCCAATGCCTGCACACCTTATCTCCCAATTACATGCAAAATAGTACTAATAATAGTATATATATATATATATATATATATTTGAAACATTTCATTCACAAATTTCAGATCCATTCCCTTCCTCCCTTGTCACCCATTCCCTCTGGGAAGATAAACAAGTCAGTATGTGTTGTACATGTATAGCTACACAAAACATTACCATAGTAGGTATATTGTAAAAGACTGCTTATATTTCTCTCCCACCCAACCCACCTCCCACCTGGTCCAATCTCTACTTTGATCCTGTCCCGCTTTGAAACTGGGTACTTCCAACCTCCCCTCCCCCCAGAATGCCCTCCCCTCCATCATCCCCCATCTAATCCCCCTTCCCCCTACTCTCCTGCAGGGTGAGATATCCCATTTAGTTATGTATGTCATTCTCTCCCTGAGCCAAATTCAATGAGAATATGGTTTTGCCTTTTTGCCTTCCTGTTCTTCCCCTCCCCTGCAACCACCTTCCCCTGCCTCTTCTACATGAGATAGTTTATCCTACCCTGTCTCTCCCCATCTTCTCTTTCCACATTCCTCTGTCACCTCTTAACTTCACCCCTTAAGTATCATCCCTTCCCACCAAATTCAACCTGTGCCCTCTATCCATGTATACCTGTAAACATATATACACACATTCATATATGTATTCATATGGCCATATACCCTTCTTCAATTATTTTCATAATGAGAAAGGTTACATCAGTCATAGTTATTGTTTTTCCATGTAGGAATGTAAATAGTTCAACTTTGATAAATTCCTTTTGATTTCTTTTCACTGATTACCTTCTCAAGCATCTCTTGCTTCTTGTGTCTGAATGTCAAATTTTCTATTCAACTTTGGTTTTTTCCTCAAGAATGCTTGGAAGTCTTCTATACCATTGAATGACCATATTTTCCCCTGAAAGAAGATGCTCAGTTTTTCTGGATAGGTGATTCTTGGTTTTAATCCTAGCTCTTTTGCCCTCTGGAATATCATATTCCATGCCCTTAGATTCCTCAGTGTAGAAGCTGCCAGGTCCTGTGCTATTCTGATTGGGTTTCCACAATATTGAAATTGTTTCTTCCTGGCTGCTTGTAGTGTTTTCTCCTTGATCTGGGAGTTCTTGAACCTGGCTATAATATTCCTGGGAGTTTTCTTTTTGGGATCTTTTTCAGGAGGTGATCTGTAGATTCTTTCAACCTCTATTTTGCTCTCTGGGTCTAAAACATCAGGGCAATTTTCCTTGAGAATTTCTTGAAGGGTGATTTCTAGGTTCTTTCTTTGATCATGGCTTTCAGGTAGTCCAATAATTTTTAAATTGTCTCTCCTGGATCGATTTTCCAGGTCAGTGGTTTTTCCCATGAGATATTTCACATTGCCTTCTATTCTTTCATTTGTTTGGATCTGTTTAACAGCATCTTGATTTCTCATAAAGTCACTAGCTTCCATTTGCTCCAGTCTAACTCTGAAGGAATGAATCTCCTTGGTGAGCTTTTGAGATTCTTTTTCCATCTGACCAATTCAGCTTTTTAAGGCATTCTTCTCCTCATTGCCCTTTTGAGCCTCCTTTGCCATTTGAGTTAATCTATTTTTTAAGTTGTTATTTTCCTCAGTCAGGCTGTTGACTCTAATTTCATACTTCTCCTGCATCCTTCTCATTTTTCATCCCAGTTTTTCCTCCACTTCTCTTATTTGGTTTTTAAAGTCCTTCTTAAGGTCCTCTATGGCCTGCAACCTGTTCATATTTTCATTTGGGGCTTTTGGTGCAGGATTTCTGACCTCACAGTCCTCCTCCTGTTCCCTGCTTCGATCCTCTTTGCCCCCAAAATAGGAATCTAATGTTGAATTTTTCTGTTTCTTTTGTTTCCTTTGCCTAGGCATGTTGCCACTTAATTACGTGACTTTTGGGCTTGTTGCCACAGTAGGACTCTGCCACCAGCCAGGGGAGCTTCTGTCCCAAATGTTGGGATCTTCACAACTTCCGGAGGTATTAGTTGGGTGGCCTCTGTAAGGCCTCCACATGCTCTGGCAAGCTGGATACCCACCCCAAGACCTCCCTCCCAGACCACAATCCAGATCCAGGGAGGGGTAAAGCAAAACGATTACCCCCCCCCCCCCAAGACCGATTGCTGGATCTCCCTACAGTTCGCAGGTCAGGAGCTGAAGCTGCACCCGAAGCTGCAAAATGGTGTTTATGCTAGCATCTCCTCAGCCTCTTCTTGCCCCCAGGGGAAGAAGCCTAACATGTTCCCCCAATACTGGTCCCAATGTCCATAGGGCACTAACCTCTCACTTTATCCCAGGCATATCTGTGTTGATAATTTTGGAATCGACAAAGCTGCTAGTGTTCTGGGGTCCCTCCAGCTGGCTGCTGGCCCTGCCACCCTGAGGCTAAATCCGCGGCTCATGTGGGACTGGTCTCCACTCCCAGAGCACTGTGCTAGCCTCTCCCAGGGCACTGCGCTATCTGCCCCCAGAGCACTTTGCTGGCCGTTCCCTGTTGGGCTGCTGGGCTGTTCTCAGTGGGAGGTTAGCTTCTCTGTGTCATTCTGTGTGTGCTGGAGCTCCAGAAGTTGTTCAGAGTCCACCTTTTAGATGGTTTGGAGGTGGTGTGGGGGAAAGCGCCTTGGAAGTGCTGTTTTTACTCCGCCATCTTGGCTCCACCCCCGATCTTTATAATTTTGCTAGGGTTTTTGTTGTTTGTTTATAGTCGTTTTCAGTTGTGTCTGACTCTTCATGACTTCTTTTGGGGGTTTTCTTGGCAAAGATACTGAAGTGGTTTGACATTTCCTTCTCATTTCATTTTACAGATGAGAAAACTGAGGCAAACAGGGTCAAGTGACTTGCTCAGGATCTTAAACTAGTAATTGTCTCAGGCTAGATTTGAAGTGAGATCTTCCTAACTCCCAGCCCAGCACTCCATCCACTGTGCCACCTAGCTGCCCCAACATTGCTGGTACTGTGTATAATGTTCTCCTGATTCTCCTCACATCACTTTGCATGAGTTCATTCAAACCTTCCCAGGTGTTTCTGAAACCATCATGCCCATCGTTTCCTATATTATAGAAGTATTCCATCACAATCATATGCCACGCTGAGAAGAGACAAGTCTATCAAAGTTAGTCATCACACAATGTATGCCACACATTGTTGAGCCTTTCCCCAACTGATGGGCATTCCCTCAATTTCTAATTCTTTGCTAGCACAAAAAGAGCTATTATAAATATTTTTGTACAAACAGGTCCTTTTCCCTTTTTTTTAAAATCTCTTTGATTTACAGACCCAGTCGTGATATTGCTGGATCAAAGGGTATACACCATTTTAGATAGGCTCCGAGTTTCATAACTTTATTTGGGAGGCTAAGGATAACTTATTTGTCAAACACACACACACTCACACACACACACACACACACACAGGTAAAGTTGTAGACAATGGCTACAAAGCCTTTGTTCTTATAAAGTCAGAATTTTAAAGTTGAAAAGATCTTGAAGAACATCCCAATGAAATTCCTGAAGTTACAGATGAAGCAACTGAGACCCAGAGTGGTTAAACAATTTGCCCTGGTTCCACAGCTTTTTAATGACAAAGTTAGAACTGGAATTCAGGTCTCTTCTCAGTCCAGGACTTCTACTCAGATTGCCACCAATTACCTACTCAGACTACTAATTAAGATAGGCATAGGGCATTTGACTGTGATTTGAAAACACTCAATTGATGGAATCTCTATTATCAGAGTCAACAGTATCTGTTGGAAAACTTGGAGTGAAACACAGAGCAAATGTATATATAAGGCGCATTTAATAAGAGAAATGCAATGCCATCTCACAAAGCTTTGTATTGCTTAAGAAGGAAAGGAAGGTTTGTTAGACTTCATACAGACTTACAGATCTCTCTGGGAAGTTCATACTAAAAAGTAATCCCATTTCCCAAGGTTTTGGAGGTTTGCAATGTACAGCTTTGAACAGTAGAATAAATGATTTATAGGTTAGGAAAATGGCTATTATTGGCACTTCAGAAAAAAAAGAAAATTTTTGTACTAAGACCTGATAGGCAAGAAATTTGGAGTATTTTTTAAAAACACATATCTGGCTATTAGGCAACTCTTGGAGAAATTTTTGGCTACTGTTATGAACAGAATAGCTTCAAAGGCAAAAAAAAAGTGAATAAAAGAAAAATGCAAATTACAAAGTCTTTGGTATAAACACATAGTGGATAAATACAGACTAACTTGAAAAAGCTAAGAAACAAACAAACAAAAAAGTGGAGTGGAATAGAAAGATAGTAAATATACAGGTATGGGACAATTATTTATTTCATCTATAAAAAACCCCACTAAACACAAAAGTTCACAAGTGTGTATTGACAAAAGATTTAAAACAGGACAGAATAATTTCTAGCTACTGTTATTCCCTTCTTGGAGGGAGGGATACTTAAATTACCGAGAACCCTTAATGCAGATTCATGACATCTAAATGTACATTTTCTGTTTTCCCTTGTCTTTTATCTGTCTAAATGACTCCTTTCAGGTCCATGTCTTCTGGCAAGATCCACTAATAGTTGATCTTTCTGGTCGTCATTCTCTCTGATGCATAAACCCTCTTTGCCAGCAGTCAGTTTCAGTGAAGGGACTAGGGTCTTTGATCTCTTATGCTCACAAAGTTGCCTCCAACTCCGGACACATTCATCTTGGGATCACGGTTCAATCACCTGTGCTCAGAGAAGAAAATGTAAAGCAGAAAAAGGATCCAGAATCCTTTAGAGCCAGGCTCAGTTTACCTAGTTTAGTGCCTAAACTAGCTTCCATATGGGAATAATTCACCTTTTCTCTTGGGAATAGGGGAGTTGGGAAGGAGAAGGATACCAGTCCTTACTCTTTGTCACCATTTGGGAGAAACTTGAATCATCCTGACCTGATATATAGATGGTAGGTGAAGAGAGAGACCAAAATCACTCTAAAAGTTTTCTTAAGTTAGTGGCTCTTCCTGCTCAGTGGCCAAGAAGGAAACGGCTTCATCATAACAATAAATACAAGTCCTTTAGTGGTGAGCTATTTCCCTACGAGTGGCTGGTGGGGCAGCTTCATACCCCTTGTATTGGAGCTCTGACCCAATTTCCACTACATTATGGCCCATCACTCAGCAACTTCTCTTTTAAATTTTGCTGTACTCACACATATCCAGATCTTGGACTCAGTCCTTTGTCTGATCTGAATGAAAAACTCCTATCAGTCTTTTTATGGATTCTAAAATCTCCGAAATATTTTAAAGTCATCCTTTTTCAAAGTCCTTATCGGTTTCTCAAGGAGAAGCCTGACCAGCTAAAGTTCTCTAAAGTGATTAGGGTAATTATCAGACTATGAGATGGAAGAAGTCTTTGATTAAACCAATAGAAAAATCTCTTGAGTTCACCTTTGACCAGATGGTAAGCAGAATCCTTTGAGGGAGTGGTCAGAGAAAGATTGGAAGGTTTCAGGAAAATGATTCTCCTAGATGCACCAAAAATGAAATGAAATGAATGAATAAAAAGTGTTAAACTGAACTTTCATCTGGACTTTATAACTATGCTTTATCTTCTTATGGAATTTTGGTTTTGTTTGTAAATATGGTAAATTTTTAGTGGAAATACCTAGTATCAGTGAGAATTTTTCCAAGTTATGGGGAAGCTCTGCTCTTTTTGAATATTTCTCTAAAAAGAAATGCTTAGAATTTAGAATAGCTTGATTTATAGATTCATCTTCGTCAGGCTTGTGCCTAAAATGCAACATGCTGACATTTTTCTTCCACCACAGTCTGACTGCTTCTTTTCAGGCTTCTCCTCATTCATAACGAATCTTTTATGCTTATATATACCCCATGGTCTGTCCTGTGTCTCCTTGTCATCTCTACACAAATGGCTCCTAGATCTCCATATTTGGTCCAAGTCTTTCTTCTGAAATTCAGTTCCATATTACCAATTTCTTATCGGACATTAGTTGAGATTATATAATATAAATGTGTAGTGGACTCAGTTGTGTGATGTCTTCCAGCATTATTTGATAGCATGCAAGTAAAAGTTCAAAAAAACTGATATGAGAGTAATCTAGGGCCATTTCAGAAAGGAATGAATGTGGATAGAGTAAAGAAGCAATGAATTCTAGGGGCGGCTAGGTGGCGCAGTGAATAGAGCGCTGGCCCTGGAATCAGAAGGACCTGAGTTCGGAGCCGGCCTCTGACACTTAATCCATACAAAGAAAAAAACCTAGCCGTGTAACCTTGGGCAAGTTACTTAACCCCAATTGCCCTAAAGGGGCGGCTAGGTGGCGCAGTGAGTAAGAGCGCCGGCCTCGGAGTTGGGATGACCCAAGATCAGATCCGGCCTCAGAAAATGAGCACCCACGCATAAATAATAACTAGCCGTGTAACCTTGAGCAAGTTACTTAACCCCAATTGCTTTAAAAAAAAAAAAAAGAAGCAATGAATTCTAACACAGAGAATAGTATATAGTTGAACCAGCTCATTGTGGGACAGGGGTATTGTGAGGTTTATGTGAGATGACAGATGTAAAGCACTTTGCAAACCTTAAAGTACTATATAAATGCTAGTTATTATCATTTCCATATTATTATTGCTGTTAACCTAGAGTTACCAGGCCAGTTGAGCTCAAGCAATGTTTACAGAATAAAATTAGGGGTATGCTAGTAAAGGTTTAACAACAGGGTTGGTATTGGAGGTAATATATTCACATAAATTTAATCTGCATTGTTAACATTTATCTAGACCAGGGGTCAGCAAACTATGCCAGGGGGGCCAAATATGGCCCATAGTCTTTTTTTTTGAGCAGTCAAGGCAATTGGGGTTAAGTGACTTGTCCAAGGTCACACAGTTAATAAGTATGTCAAGTGTCTGAGGCCGAATTTGAACTCAATTCCTCCTGACTCTAGGGCTGGTGCTCTATTAACTGTGCCACCTAGCTGCCCTACACAGCCTATTTTTATGGGCTGCAAACTAAGAATGGTTTTTACATTTTAAAATAAAGTTTATTTAAAAATGTAAAACCAAACCAAACCAAACCAAACCATTCTTAGCTTGTCAGAAGTCAGGACATTCAAAAACAACCTGCTGACTGGATTTGATTTCCATTATATAGTTTGTGAGACACATCTAGACAATAAACAAAATAATAAATAAAGCCCTGAATTGAGATGACTGCAGATTTATGAGATGTAAATGCTCATACTGAAAATTTACCAGTAGGATCTAGCAAGAAGGTATGATCTGGCTATAACACACCTCTGCTATGGAGAGAAAAGTGAAACTAGAGTCGAGGTGATGGCCTGGGAGAGCATTGAAGGATGGAGGGCTTGGAGGTTACAATGAAGATAAAGAATATTTTTTAGGAGGAATGAGGGATAGAGAGCGACGGAATGGTAAGAAGTAATGGTCAAATAGAGAAATCTCAGAATTCTAGATCATAGACATGTTTCAAAGTCATCTCTAACGATATCTTCCCTGCTGAACTTTTTTCTCTTTCCAGTTTTCCTCTATCTGTTGAAGGCACCATTATCTTTCTAGTATCCTAGGTTTGTATTTTAGGAGTTATTCTTTATTCTTCCTTCTCTTCTTCTCTGTTAGAACCAAACTGGCTTCCTTTCTGTTCCCTGTTCATGTCATTCAATCTCTTACTTTTTTGTCTTTATACAGACTACTCACCTCCATCTCATAGAATTCTTAGCTTTCTTCAAGGTTCATCTTAAGTACCACTTCCTGTATGAGGTCTATCTCTGAATTGCTAGTGTCCCTCTCTTAGAAATTGTTTTCCATTTGCTTTATATAAGACTATATACACACAAGAAGGAGTTGGCATCTCAGGATGTCTTTCTAGTTATCTCTCAAATGAATTGGAATTGACCCCTGGGGATAATTTTTATAGGTGAGAAATTGAGGTAAAGACAATAAAAACAACGAAAATATTGCCAAATCATTTCACTGAATCAATGGCTAAATTGGCTTTGTGACAGGAGTCCAACCTGCTCAACTTCCAGTTAACTGAATTTTTATCCTGATTGACTCAAATGAGTTTAATTATCACCTCTCTGCCTATGAGTTTTCAGATCTATGTCATCAGCTTTAGTGTCTCCTCTGGCCTACAATTCCAAATCACAAACTGGCTTCCTTCAACTCCTTCCTTCCTTTCCCTCAACTTGGCTACCATCTTAGTATAGGTCCTCTTCTTCTTTCACTTATAGTATTGCAATAACCTCCTATCTGGGCTCTCTGTTTTAAATATCTCCCTACTAGATATCAGACCTACATTAGGTCTGGACATTTCAATTTTCTACTCAATTAACTCCAATGGTTCCTTATTATCTGTAGGATCACACATAAATACTTTTGTCTAGCATTAAAAGTCTGTCATAACTTGGCTCCATCCTACCTTTCCAACTCTATTATACATTGTTTTTCTTCATGTGCTCTATGGTCTAGCCAAACTTTCCTTCATATCATTCTTCACAAATGTCATTCCAGCTCCTGTTTCCATATCTTCTGTTCTGGTCTTGTCCTGATTCAGACCACTCTGGTACTTCAAGTATGGAATAGGAATGATATAATACATTTACAAACCATTTAACAATTACCAAGAAGAGGTTTACTTAACTATAGCATAGAAAGGATATTCAACAAGGATACAGCATTTAGCTTGTGTGCACTACTCCTTCCCTTGTATGCATTCAGAAACAGCAGGGAATGTTGTGGTGACTTTATTGAACATAATAAATTTGCTAAGCTTGAAGTAGCCTGAAGGGGATTCCACATGGGTATTCCTCTTTTATGCCCTTAGGTGACCCCGAAGCTAGATTAAAAGCCCCAGCCCAGTCTTACTCTCCTGAGCCAATTAAATCTCAAGGACTTCAATACTCTTTAAAAGAAAAAAAAAAAGACAAGTCTAACTTTCATGGGGTGGGATTTTAAGACAACCTAGTCCAGTTCCCAAATTAGGGGACTTTGGTAGGAAATATTGCTCCTACCAATCTTTTATAATGGCTATGCCTTTACCTCAAAGGCTTTTTCTCTTCATCACCTCCTCTTAGAATCCCTCCCTAGCTTTCTTTAAGGCCTAGCAAGCTGAAGCACCATCTTCTATATATAACTTTTCCTGAACCCTCAGCTGCTAGTGCATTCCCTCTAAAATTATCTTATGCTTATTTTATTTATAGCTATATACACAAATATATTGCTTTCCCCAACTAGGTTTTAAGCTCCTTGAAAGTGGGTAGTTCTTTACTTTGTGTTTGTATCCTCTGATTCTAGCAAAGCACTTTGTATACAGTTGATGCTTAATAAATGCTTGATGTTGGGTAGAATTTCCTAATCTGTTAAAAAAGGATAACAATAGCACTTACCTTGCAAGATTATTGTGAGACTAGTCAATAAAAGCACCTACTATGTGCTAAGTGCTAGGGATACAAAAAAAGGCAAAAGATAATCCCTGCCCTCAAGGAGCTTACAGTGCAATGGGGGTGGGGGTAGGGAGACAATACATAAAAAGTTGAAAAGTGGGGAGAGGATACTGATGAAGTCTTGCTGTCAGGCAGAAAATTATGAGATAGCTGCCCTGGGCCTCCTCCTTAAATATAAGTAATATTTGCAAAGCCCTTTGCAAACTTTAAAGTGCTACATAAATGCTAGCTGTTATTATTAAAACAAAATAAATGCTTGTTGCTTGATTGATTAGATTACTAGTGGGGAACCTGTGGCCTTGAGACCATATGTGACCCTCTAGGTCCTCAAATGCGACCCTTTGACTGAATCCAAGCTTCACAGAACAAATCACCTCACTAAAAAGATTTGCTCTATGAAGTTTGGACCCAGTCAAAGGGCTGCACTCAAGGATCTAGATGGCCACATGTGGTCTGGAGGTTGCAGGATCCCCACCCCTGGATCAGATGTGCTTCTTCTAGAAAAGAGCAGTTGACTTTTACTCATCTGTTGAACTCTAATTTGACCTATATCAAATACGTATTATAGTAGCATTCTGTTTTCTTTTTCCCTGTCTTTTCATAAGTTTCCCCCATGCCTGTGTAAGAAAGAAGTGGTGGGGCCCCAGGGTGGCCCTGACCTGCAGGGTCGGAATGGACTTTGGGAGAGTGGATCAGCAGCAGCTGTGGCTATTTCCAGAAATATCAACCCATAAATGTCAAAGACAAAGTAAAAAGTCAGTGTAGAACTCTGTTGGAACTGGGGGGGTGGGATGGAGGTGTGGTCCAGCCCTACCCCCAGAGCGAGAAGTGGGCATAGGTGTGATAGCCATGCAGCTGCCTCCATGTGGCTGCTTCAGGGCTCCTGGCCTGCACATCATAGGGGCACCAAGCAAACATTCAGAGTTTAATTGTTCTTATTTTAACATGCATGGATCTGGATCACTGTCTTGGGTGGAGGTCCAGAGGTGTGTGACCAGTAAGCCAGAGTTTGTGGGGGCTGCAGAGACAGCACCCTCCTAATATCTCTGGCAGCTGTGAAAACCCCAGGGATTTGAGACAAAGCTCTCCTCCTTCAAGAAATTCTCAAGGAAAACTGCCCTGATGTTTTAGACCCAGAGGGAGAAGTAGAGGTTGAAAGAATCCACCCATCACCTCCTGAAAAAGATCCCCAAAAGAAAACTCCCAGGAATATTATAGCCAGGTTCCTGAATTCCCAGATCAAGGAGAAAATACAAGCAGCCAGGAAGAAACAATTTCAATATTGTGGAAACACAATCAGAATAGCACAGGACCTGGCAGTAGTTACACATGTACAACCTCTACTGAATTGCTTTTCTTCCCAGTAAGGGTGGGTGATGAGGAAGGGAAAGAATCTGGAATTCGAAGTTGTAAAATCAAATGTTTAAAAATTATCATTATTTTTTTTTTAAATTATCATTATTATTATGATGGTGATGTTTTACATGCAACTGGAAAATAAGATATACAGGCACTAGGGTATGGAGATCCATCTTGCCCTACTGGAAAGTCAGAGGGGGGGATGGGGGAGGATGTAGGAGGGAGCAGATTGGGGGAGGGAGTATACAGTGGGATTGTTGTTTTGGGGTGGTGGGTAGGGGAAAGAAGAGGAGAGAATTTGTAACTCAAAATCTTGTGGAAATGAATGATGTAAACTAAAAATAAACATAAAATTTAATAAAAAAAAAAAGAAGTGATGGGCCCCACTTGTGTAGAGAGGCCCACATGTAGCAAGGAGGCCTGTTCTTGTGTGGCTGAAAGGGAGACAAATAGACATCTCTAGTGTCTTCTCCCCCCACCTTTCTCCAAGGGAGACTTTTATTCCTGCCAGGAGAGGAAACAGGCTGGAGGGTACCCTACTTTCCTTAGAGGTGGGAGGGTACTGGGCTAGAAATATATTTCTCTGCTCCCTTAAATATTGTTAATCTAATTGTATGCTATGAGCATGAGTATGCTAGAATTCCACCTAATTTCTGTTTGCATTGTCATTTGAGGGGAAGGGAGACCCCAAGCTCTAAGTCCAAGGCTTGATCCATTTCCCACAATGAACAGATATAGGAAATAGCAAAGAAGCCCATTTGTCCAAAATGTAGCAAAGAAATCAGAGAAGGTATACATAGAAGAGCATCTATCAGACAATACAGAATGAAGAAGCCTTACTATTGGGAGTGAGATAGGTCAGTTCAATTAAAAGAGAAGGTCCTAGGTCTCACCCAAAAGGAAACTTCCCAAAGAGTAATAAACTGTGGATAAGCATGTGATGGAGACTGCCAGCTCCTGTCATGTCTTCTCAGAATCTTTTCCTTTAGCAACCTCAGGTGAGATTGGCTTCTTCCATTTTCCCTCTTGAGGCTGGAATCCAGGAGCATTAGAAAACTTGGGAAAGTCCTGAAAGGAGAATGGCCCTTGACATCCCCAAAGAAGACTGGTAAAGGCTGGAGTTCTTTTGCTTCTCATCAACTCTGCCCCACCCCTCATGCAGGGCATGACCCTTAGCACCATTAATAAGGAGAGAGCCCCATACCAATGATCTTTGAGGCAGAACTTACACCTGGAATGTACTCTCTCCTTACCCATACATTTTAGAGTCCCTTGCTGTCCTCAAAGGTCATTGCATTTACTGTATCCTTTCAGGAGCCTTTTTTGGTCCCCTTTTATTGTTAGTATTCTTTTCGTGCTCCTCCCCTTATTATGTAAATATTTATTTGTTCACATGTTGAAACTTTCCAATAGAATACAAGCTCTTTGAGGTCAGGACTGTTTTTCATTTTTTATTTATTCTCTGTGACTAGTGTAGTGCTTTTCACATAGTAACCACTTCATAAATGCTTGTAATTGGATTGGAACATTTTGGATTTCAGTCCTCTGGATCTTCTGTTCTGAAAGTGTATCTTAGGGGAAACACATATACTTGTCGACCATTTATTGATGTATGTTTTGACCAAAAAACTACAGTTTTGTTTGTTACCTAATTAAGCTAGCATTATTCGGGCACATCATTCCTCTAGAGTACACAGAAATTGTCTTTCCTAATTCTCTGGATTAATGGTGAAAACTTTCCTCTTCAATTTATATGAGCCTTTATTTGCTCTTCTTAGTGCTGATTTTTGATTTTGTCTCTACATGATCGTTCCAGGCTTAAAGAGGAGACTAAGGACTACCATGTGGTAGAGCTGGGTGTGATTTTTAAAGGTGCCGTTCTATAGTTTCCATTTTCTACACTATACAACATAATATTTTAAAAGTGATAAAAAAAAACTCATACAGGTAAATAAGAAGTAATTTAAGGATGCGTAATTATTGTCTCTAAGCTAGTAAGAGTCCTTTATTCACTGATTTGTCTGTACCTTATGGATTTTCGTAGCTTATGACTATTCTCCCTTAATCATTTGAACATCCATTTAAGGAAAAAATTGATCAGAACATTAAATACCATCACTGCTGGGTTCAAAATTAGTTCTGATGAATAGCAAATATGCACAGAATTATATTCAAGCATAAAAAATGGCCTGATCCAGGATGCTTGTTAATTTTTGTTGTTGTTAAATCATGTCCAACTCTTTGTGATCCTATTTTGGGTTTTCTTAGCAAAGATACTGGAATGGTTTCCCATTTCCTTCTCCAGCTCATTTTACAGATGAGGAAACTGAGGCAAACTGAGGTTAAGTGACTTGCCCAGAGTCACACAGCTAGTAGGTTTCTGAGGCCAGATTTAACTCAGGAAGATAAGTCTTCCTGATTCAGGCCTGGCATTTTCTCCACTAGACCACCTATGGTTGTTAATTAGTTTGGGGCAAAACCTGAAGGAAATATCTAAATTAGCCCTCTGACAGTATTGATAAAAACTCATTTCCCTGAATGGGATAAAACTGGATATACTGTTTTCATAGACCATAGGAATACCTTATGCATGATATAGCATCATTGATTCTATATTGTGACACAATTTTTAATTTATATAACTTTCAACCTTTTGCTTAGTCAAGTGCTAAATAATAAGAGCTAGCACCTCTTATGTGCCAGGTACTATGCTAAACATTTACAAATATTGTCTCATTTCATCCTTACAACAATCCTGGGAGATAGGTGCTATTATTATCCCTATTTTGCAATTGAGGAAACTGAGGCAAACAGAGGTGAAGTGATTTGTCTAAGGTCATAAAGAAGTCATACAGTTAGTAAATGTCTGAGGCTGGATTTAAATTCAAGTCTTCCTGACTTCAGGCCTAGAACTCTATACACTGTGTCTCTAGCTCCTAGTAATAAGCAACATAGTTCTATCTGAGTCAGAAAACAGAAATTGGAAGGTAAAACTTTTTCAAAGGAAATTTTTAAAGGAATGAAGGTGCTAATATGGAGAAAATACTTTTCTTAGGTATGAGGAGTATTGAAAAGGAAAATGGTGATGGTAGGCTAAGGCCTACCTACATAAGGATTATGTAATTTGGCTTTGGAAGGGACTTTAGTAACAGTTGTCTGTTCCAACCTTATATCTCACACATGAGCCCCTTAACAACATGCCTAATGGCCCTTCCTCCACCCTCTGACTGAATACTTATGGTGATAAGGTCACCAAAGGAAGACCATTCCATTTTCATATAACTCTAGTATTTGCCTTCTTGTAACTTCAAGTCATTAATCCTAGTTCTGACCTCAGTATGTACAAATAATTAATCTTATAAGAATAGAAGAAGGGACAAGGGAAGTACAGATAGTGTGGTATAATGGATAGAATACTAGTCTATCATGGAGTCAGGAAGACCAGGGTTTGAATCCCACCTCAAATACTAATTTTGTGGTGTGTGTGTGTGTGTGTGTGTGTATAACCTTAAAGTCCTATGTAAACATGAATTACATGAGCATATTATTAATGGACAAAAAGTACAGAAAGTCCATCTAACTGGTGCCAGCTCAGGGAGAAATTAAAATGGAGAGCAACTATTAAATGGATCTTAAAGTCTTTGGGGAGACTGCAAAGCTGTTTAAAAATGCACTGTATACTTAGCCTCAAAATAATTGCATTAAATTACACTAACATATAACTATATCTAAACACTAGAATATAGAGTAGCACTGAACAGAGCCATATGTTAGTTGATGATGACTACACCTTGGGCACTAAGCACCTAATTAGTTGTTGCAGGGAGGTATGCAGGGGTCAGTCAACCCTTGAGTAAATGCTGAATGGTTAAGATTAATAACAACACTAGGATATTTTAAATTGATGAAGCCTAAGACAAGTTGCAGAGAAATATTTGCAGATGAAGCTAAAGAATGAAGCATGACTTGTGAACCATGTAGCATATTCAGTTTATGCTAGCTTCTACAAGATACACCTATTTTATCTTTCTTGCTATTGATCATATAATGTTAAAGTTGAAAATTGCCTTATAAATCATCTAGTCTAAATTCATTTTCCAGACGAAGAAACAGAGTTTCAGAGGTGAATGAATTGCTCAAGGTCATTGATTAGTAAATGACAGAATTGGGCTTCAAAACCAAGTTCTTCTGATCCCATGTCCAGGACTACTAAACCCAGTATTATCTGTCCTTGGTGTGGATGAAGTTAATATTTGAGGCTTGAGTTTTCTACTGCTTTACAGATCCCAATCAAGGAGATACATTACTTCTAATCTAAAATGTTTTTGTCCCTTGAAATGTCTGTTCCTTTACAATAATTTAACAGGTTGCTAGGGGTGGGGATGGTGAAGTAACAAGAGAAATTCATACAAGGTGAGGGGGAACTAGGGAATGCATCAAGGAAGAAGTGGAATTTAATTTGGGCCTTTATAGATGGGCAGGAATTTGTTAGGTGAATAGTGGGAGGTAAGGCATTTCAGACATAGAGAACATTTGAGTCTATTTTTTAAGGTGTTATTTTCTTCAGTATTTTTGGGGGTCTCCTTTAGCATGCTGTTGACTTGATTTTCATGATTTTCCTGCATCATTCTCATTTCTCTTCCCAATTTTTCCTCCACTTCTCTTACTTGATTTTCAAAATCCTTCTTGAGCTCCTCCATGGCCTGTAAGCAATTCATATTTTTCTTGGAAGCTTTTGATGCAGGAGTTTTGACTTCATTGACTTCTTCTGGTTCCACGCTTTGATCCTTTTTTTTTTTTTGCTTTTTGGAGGCCAGTTGGGGTTAAGTGACTCACCCAAGTGACTTGCCCATGGCTAGTAAGTGTGTCAAGTGTCTGAGGCTGGATTTGAACTCAGGTCCTGTTGACTCCAGGGCCAGTGTTCACTGTGCCACCTAGCTGCCCCCTGCTTTTATCCTTTTTGTTCTCATAAAAGGATTCTATGGTCTGATTGCGCTTCCTCAGCTTGCTCATCTTGCCAGCCAATTACTTGACTTTTGAGTTCTTTGACACAGTAGAACTTTGCTTCCAGAGTGGAGAGAGCTTTGTCCCAAATCACTGGGGTTTTCACAAATATTGTCAGTGGTCTGAGGAGGACGCCCTCTCTATAGCCACCACAAACTCTGGAACACTGACCATACACCCCAGGACCACCACCCAAGATAGAAAACCAGATCCAAGCAGGTCAAAGCAAGAGCGATTACCCTCTGAATGGTCTCTTGGTCTCCCTATGCTCTGTGAGCCAGAAGCTTTGGAAGCAGCCATGTGGCAGCAGTTGCATCTACCGCATCTCTGCCACTTCTTACCTAGGGGACAGCGGCTAGACTGTGCTCTTCCTTTACCCTGGTTCCAACAGAGTTCCCCACTGACCTTTTACTTTTTCTTTGGCGTTTACGGGTTAAGAAGTCTGGAAACCACCAGAGCTGCTAGTGATTCACTCTCCTGAAGTCTGCTCTGGCCAGTCTGGGCTGCTGGTTGGAGCCACCCTAGAGCCAGAACCATGGCTCAGGCATGTAGCAGCAAGCACCGCAGTGTCTCCAGGGTGGCTGCCAACACAGGTTCTTAGATCTGCTTTGCTAAAGGAAAGCAACTCAAAATGGGTTAACAAGCTTACTTTAATCAATCAAACATATATTGTTTACCTAGTTCAGGGGAAAAACATCAGCACCCCAAACTTCAGAGTATACAGACAGAAGTTACAAGACAGAGAAACAGATCAAGCAGACAGGCCTCCAACTGTCCAACTATTACATCCATGCCAAATCACAGTTACCAGAGAGGGAAGCATCAACATCTGGGTTTTCAAAGCCGGGGGGCTTGACAATGGCTACCCAGAGTCTCATCTGGTCAAGTCACACAACACTTCTCAAAGTGATCCCCAAAGCAAAGTCTCACATCAGGGATTATATAACCTTCTCCTGGCTCAGAGAAATGTAACAACTCTCTTGACCCACAGCCCAATCACAAAGTATCTCCTGAGAAACAAGCCTCCCACCACAGGCTCCAGGTACACTTAAGCCTAGGGTCAGGGAAGATCTTTAAAATTTACATTCCTATAACAAGACAGGACTGTGCTTTGCTCCCAGCTAGGTGTGATAGACCCTTCCTGTTGGCCTGCCAGGCTGACTTCAGTGGGAAAGTTGTTTCTCTCTGTCACTTTGTGGGTTCTGCAGCTCTAAAATTTGTTTAGAGTCATATTTTACAGGTATTGGAGGTGGTTGTGGTGGGAGGTCACAAAATTTCCTGCTTCTACTCTACCATTTTGGCTCCACCCAATAGACATACTTTAAAGACTTTTTTTTCAGAATGTGCAAATTTATATGTAAGGGAAATTATTCTGGGAGGGTTATAAAGGATGGTTTGAAAAGGGTAAAGAGAGACTAGGTGGTAAGATTTCTTAGGCGGTAAGGGAACAAGCATTTCTTAAGCATCACTATGTGCCAGACACTGTGCTAAGCATTTTACAAACATTATCTCATTTGATCCTCACACCAATCTCATTGAGGTAGCAATATTAATAAGAGTCCCCATTTTATGGTTAAGAAAACAGAGGCACCGAGTAACCTTGGGCAAGTTACTTTACCCCAATTGCCCTCCAAAAAAGCAAAACAAAAAAAAAAACAGAGGCAGACTTGCCCAAGGTCACATAGCTAGTAAGCACCTGAAATTAGATTTGAACTCAGTTCTTCTTGACTCTAAGTCTCATGCTCTATCCATTGCACCACCCAACTACTCCAGTAGATTGGGGAGTCTTCTGCATGGAGATGGAAGTTGAAATCATGAAGGTTTAAGGAAATTGCCAAAGGAGAAAATATAGACAGAGAGAAGAGTGTTGTTGAAAGACCTTTGGGAAACAGTCACATTTAGGCCTTGGGAAGATGATGGGAATGATTGATGGATTCCTATGATTGTCTTCAAAGCTGAGGGAGGATAGCATTCAGTAGGAGAGTTTATTCAATAATATTAAAATCTACAGAGAGGTCAAGGAGGATGGATGGACCATTGGATTAAGTGATTTAGAAGTTTTTGGCAGACTTTGAGGGATCAGTGTCAACAAGAGTGTTGTTATTTTTCTGGCTGTGCTCCACTCTGCATCCTCCCCTCAATCCCCACCAGTTTGGACTAAAAATGCTCTAAACTTTTAAAATATGAATGTAAATGAGTTTTAGTAAATATCAATGAGTTTTAGATATCTACAGCCCAAGCAAGAGAACCATTATTTCTCAGATTGAATTCCTTTACATGTAGCATGTTTTCATTCTGAAACTTCTGAATTATTTACAATTATGTACATTTAATTATTATTATTTAATAATTTGATAAACACAATAAACATAAAAAAGAACATTTGCAATACAAAGTAGAAAAGAGACAACTGCACATGTAACTTTTACTATATACAGATTACTCCTTTTTTCAAATTATGTAAAAAATTCAGCGTGTTACTTTAAAAGCTGCCCTATTGGACTGAGTTTCCTTCTGAACTTGCTTCTAGTCTCTTTTAAAAAAATGTTTCAGTGATCCTTTAAAATTTTATTTTTAAAGCAACATTATTGCAGACCTGCTTTGCCCCTAAATTTGACCCCAATTTTTTTGAAAAACAAAACTACACATTGGCCGTGTCCAAAAATGCATATGTAGTCTTCCATCTTAAATTCATCTCTTCTTTCTCATGAGGTAACTAATATAGCTCATCACTGATCCTTTGGAATCATACTTGGTCAATGTATTGATCAAAGTTCTTAACCATTTCAAAATTGTTTTTCTTTGCCATGTCATTGTTACTCTATTGTTTCCTGATTCTGCTCACTTACCTTGGTATCAGTCTTTATTGGTTTTTCTGAACTCATTCCTTTTGTCATTTTTTACAACACAATAATATTCCACTACAGTTATTTATCACAATTTGTTCATCCTGTTGTAGTCAGTAAAGGATGTGTTTAACGTTTTTTTTTCTTTTTTGCATTTTTGGTGAAATTTTTATGCCTTAATATGTGATTAATTTCTGTAAAGATGCCACATGACTGGGAAAAACTATGCATATACATATAGATGAAATCCTATAAGCATTAATTAAGCACCTATTATGTGCAAGGCATTGTGTTAAGTGCATTACAAATATCTCATTTGGTACTTATAACAACCCTGTAAAGTAGGTGATATATATGTATATATATGTTTAACACATACATATACATATATGTGCACACATGTGCATACACACAAGTCTGTGTACATACACACTTCTTTCTGTTCTCATTCAGTAATTGTGGGAGATATTTAACATTTCTAAAATTTTATTCAAGTCCTTAGCTTCCGTCTTGTCTATCTTTTTGTCAGATTCATCTAGGTCTGGAAGGGGTTAAGTTGAAATCCAATACAAATCAATAAACATTTATTAAGCACCTACTATATGCCAGGCACTCTGCTAAGCACTGGGGATACAATTAATAAAAAGACAGTCCCTAACCTGAAGGAGTTTGCAATCTAATTGGGGGTAGACAATATACAAAGGAAGCAAGAAAGCAGAGAGGTGAGGAAGAGGAACACCAGGGAGTCCCCAGTGAGAGGATATCTCGTTCCATGGAATTCAAACCAGGCAAACAGTAGATGCAGAGTAGAGTTAATGAAAAAAGTTCAGTTTCTGCCCTCTATAAAGAAAATCACTGGGAGGAGTTTGGTCCTCCACTACCAGCCTTCTAATCAGAGGGGAGAACCAATCCTTAAATTATTACAATTTTGCTGTCTTTTTTCTAGAGAAAAATTATATATATCAAATTATATCAAATATTGTTATATATTATATTAATACACTATATTTCATATTAGATATAATTTAACCACGTCTTATTTTAAGTACTTAAAGAGGGTATGTATGCTAGCAATAATATCCTAATTCCCTGATCTTATGCAGATTGGGCCAATTTTTCTTTAAGAGGCAATGAGACCATCCTTAGGACTTAATTGGTTCAGAGGACTAAGGGCTCAAGTAGGTAAAAATGGCTATGAGGATGTCACCAAAGAAACTGAAGTTTGGCAGGTGGACCACCATGGGCAACTCAGAGACAGAAGAGCCTCATTCTCTTAAATCAATTCTTGATGTATACCCCCTATTGAATATTCTTCCCCTGATATGGTTAAGGACCTTTTTTTCTGTTAACTGTTCAATGACCTCTGACTGTCTTATCTAATTTCACTGTTAGACCTAAAATATCAAGGGACTGGTCTGAGGCAGGCCTAGCACAGAACAGTATGCCATTTGATATATCTATATCTATATCTTCTATATCTATATTTATATCTATATATGTGTACGTATGCATATATATATACACACACATATATATATATGTATGATTTTTTCTTTCCTTTTAATCTTCCCTTCATGACTCATCCTCTAAAATTGGAGTTTGTTTTGCTTATGACTAAAGCCTTACTGAATCTGTCTTCACTCTTAATTCCTCTATTTCCCTCTCCTTGTTCTTACCTATTTCCTATTGATTTCATGAAATCAATAGGAAATAGGTAGGAAATGAATCAAACTCTCTGTGTGTATGCGTTCCATTTCCACTTCCAGTTCCAGTTCCTTGTTCAGTTCAGATAAAAGTGAGTTTCATGTGATGCTCAGTTTCTCCACCTATTACTCTATGTTTTTATAGTCTTCTTTCCATGTACCTTGATTAAATCCCACTCCCTTCTTTTTTCTTTCTTTCTTATGATTTCTCTTTTCCCCTTCCTTTTCTTCTCTTAAGATAATCAAAATATAACAAAACCACTCCCAGGTCTTATATATTTTTTTAAATAGTGCAACTTAATAATGACCTAACTGAATGACATACTAGCATTACCATGTAATTGAGGGGAAAACTTTCCTTTGTTTCCCGTTACAAGATGCAAGCTGTCCTTTCTTACCTCTGTGTTTCTCAGAATTAACTTAGCTGCTTTCCAGTGTAAAGAAAATACCTATATTTGCAGTCCTGAGAATGCTAGCTTTTCAAACGTATTTCTTCTTAGACTTTCCCCAGTTAGGTGTTCTCATAGCACCAAGAAGCCATCATCCCTATCCTTTAGATCTTTTAGTGTTTGATTTGAGAAGCGTTTAAGCTAGGCTGCCTTCCTTCAAAGTCAAGTTCATAGTCTCTTTATAGAAAACTCTACTAAATGTTTGGTACTGTTTTCCTTTCTATTTGTTAAGTTGTACTTGTATTAACTGACATTTTAGTCATTTCAGGCTGTGTGTTTGTATGTGTTGGTAGTGGGGAGTTATTGTATAGAGAAAAATTGTCTAGGGCCAATTCTGACCCGGTCCATACGTAGGAAGAGTCTGGTCCAGGATTTCTCCCAACCCAGCTTTCTGTGAAGGCTATATTATGTCTTAAGATTGGCTTGCCATCTCTTCCTGACTTGCAGGACTAAACTCCTGTGATAACCAAGCAGTGACCCAGACATAGATGTATACAAGGGAACAAGGACATTAAAACATATGGTGTACATAAGTGAGCAAGGACATTAAAGCATACAGATGTACGTAAATGAACAAGGATATTAAACATTCTCTCATGGGAACCTAAGAGATAATTGCTTTACATTCATTGTATAAACCCTTCTCTGATCAATAAATTGGAATGGCTATGACAGAATCTGCCTGGCTCATGTCCAATTATTCCACACTCTTAGGTTCCGTCCTTGCCCATTTTAATGCAGGCATCAAAAAACTGCCTAGAAAAGTGTAGTTGGGTCAAGAAGACTTTTCATTTCAATATTCCTAAACTTTGACATTCTAAGAAGACATAATCTGCGGAATATTTGACTAAAACAAAAAAAACCGTGTTGTGGGGGGACAGAAGGAAAAGAGTGGGAGAAAGCCATATGCAAAATAGGAATGGAATCTGTTGAAGTAACTTGAAAATAAATGAGGAGAAAGACAATGCAATATATTAAATAAAGAGCAAACTTTGAATTCAGAAAGACCCAGTTCAAATTTTTCCGTACTACTGGCTTTGTTACCCTGGGTAAATCACTTAGTACCCCATCTAGCTTAAGACTATATATAAAGTATCAAGCAGTTGCCAATTGGTATTGACCAATAGAGTTTCCTCATCAGGAAATCTCTGAAATCACAAGTCTGGTCCCAGAAAAAGGGAATTTGATTTTTTTTTTTGCTATTTGTGTATTACATTTATTGAGGTGATAGAGAGGATATGAGAGAGTGATAGTTCCCAAAGGGGAGCTTCTAAATACCTACTTTGTTCCAGTTATTTTCTGGGTATTCTTTTGTGTCCTTTTTTTTCTTTATAGATATAACTAACTACAAGATATATCCCTATCTCCTTCTCTCTCGTACATTATGATGGTACCTTATGCAAATTTCTCTTCCCCTATTTCATATGTCACTAAGCTTGACACTACATTAATTAAATCATTTTCAGAGAGATTGGGGAGATAGATGAGAAAAGGAATAGCCTTCATTTCATAGAGGGTATAATAGGCCCATGCACTACACCTGGGGAATGAAAAATTACCTGCCTTCAAGGAGGTCATAAGCTCAGATGGTTCCAGCATTGTGTTCTTGTTAGGGAGGTTCTATGTAAATGTTTTATCATTTGATTTCTTTGTTTAAAGTAAAGAGTTGACTTTACACATATTCATTTATTGTTAGCTCTGAGGGTTAAAAAAAAAAACCCAACCAAACAAAACTTGCAGTAAGAAATATATATTTGCTCTTTAAATCTGCTTTTCTCCTATAAAATGGTGCATCTCATTGGATTTAGAAAATGAGAGGGCCTGAATTCAAGCCTTGGCTCTGCAACAGACTACCTGTGTAATTTTTGACAAATTCTATCACAACTTGGTTGCAGTTATCTGCAAAATTAGGGGGTTGGACTAAATGACCTTTAAGGTTTCTCTAGTCTTTGATCAACTGCCTTTATCCCTTGTGTTTCTAAGTTTGTACAAGCATTCTGAACGTAGTTATAGAATTATTTTTCTTAGTGACTTATTTTTCTCTCCATTGACATCTTACAGATGTAAACTTGAGGAAAATTGATCACAGTGTTATTGAGTCGTTTCAGCTGTATCTGTATCTCCATTTGGGGTTTTCCTGGCAAAGGCACTGGAGTGGTTTACCATTTCCCACTCCAGCTCATTTTATAGATGAGGATCTGGGGCAAATGGTTAATTAACTTTCCCAGGGCCATATAGTTACTGTCTGAGGTTGGATTTGAACTTGGGTCCTTCTGATTCCAAGACCAGTCCTCTGTCTAATGCACTACCTAGCTGCCATGATTAGTTTTGGCTTCTAACAAAGATGATACACTTCCTTTTTACCTCCTCAGTGATGTGACTGGTGAATGGGAGGAAAAAAAACAGGACAACAAGGGGAAAAATAGTAGGTATCCTTGCAAAAAAACCCAAAAAAACCGAGGCTAGGAAAATGAAGGATGTGGATGGACAATAACCCACTTCTGTGGAAGTTGTGGAGAACATATACCTGATGTTCAGTGGCATGAACCTTACAATGGGTGCCCCCAAGAGAAATTTAAAATCTCAGCTATAGTTGTCTCAAGATTGTCTAATGTTCTGACTTTTGTTCTGGGTGGCCCAAAGAAAGTGACCTGCTCCTCCAACAGTATTGAGTTCTGTGACCTTTAAATAAAATTGTGGGCCTTAGAGAGATTATTACAATATGGAGAAGGGAGGTAAATGCTTTGTGAGAACAAGCTGAGACAAGTAGCTGGTACTGTCATAACTCATGTAAAGGAGATAGCCTAAGGTGAGCCAAAACCACAATGACCTTGGCATTTATTACTATATCTACAGTGTTTGCCACTGCAACAGAAGCAATAGAGTCCACAATCATTTTGTCCAAATTACAAATGGGGAGGGGCGGCTAGGTGGCGCAGTGAATAGAGCGTCGGCCCTGGAGTCAGAAGGACCTGAATTCCGTTCCGGCCTCAGACACTTAACGCACACACAAACAAAAACCTAGCCGTGTGACCTTGGGCAAGTTACTTAACCCCAATTGCCCTCCAAAAACAAAACAAAACAAAACAAAACAAATTACAAATAGGGAAATAAATAAAACTTGTTTTTGGGAAACTGATAACTGAGTGACTGAAATCTGGCAAGGAAACCTATCTGGGCTAACAGCTAAATGTGGAATAGAAGCTACCCAACTTGCCATGTGCCTCCAGCTCTGAAGATTGGGCCCCTTGCTTGTGGCAATGATTATAGGATGAGGTAAAATTTAATGAGAAAGGAGCTAAAACACTGAGTAAGGAGACTAGGTGTGGACTAGCCAGAGAGTGAGCTGAGCCCTTCCAGCTTCATCATCCATCACAGCCACTACATTCTTAACCTTGTGGCTCAGGTTTTGCATTTTATTTAACTCCCTTTATGATGCATGAAAACAATGAGAGTTTCTTCTTCCCCTTCTTTCCTTTGGATGTATTTTTATATTGTCCCTTTCAGTTGCTCAAATATATTTAGCTTTCTAGGTTTTTCTTGATTTGGATATTTACTTTTCAAAGTATTGACTCAGCTACCTCAGGAATGCTAAGAAGTTCATGAAGGTCAATTTTTTCCATCAAAGAATGGATAGTTAGGTAGATAGAGATAGATAGATGATAGAAAAAGAAAGCATTTATTAAGGGCTTACTCTGTGCTAGACACAATGCCAAGTGCTGGGAATAGAAATACAGGCAAAAAGAAAGTCTCTGCCCTTATGAGCTTAAATTTTAATGGCTACAAAACAAGACACATAAAATGGAACTGAAAAGTGGCTGTAGAAAGGAAACAAGCATTTGTTAAACAACTGCTATGTATTCTAAAACATCTTATTTGATCTTTACCACAAATCATTTTATAGTTGAGGAAATTGAGGTAAAGAGGTTAAATAACTGGTGCTGGAAAAATATTCTTATTTCTTGATGATTACTGGTTCTCTCTCTCTCTCTCTCTCTCTCTCTCTCTGTCCCTTTTTCTCTCTCTCTCTCCCCCTCTCCCCCCTCTCTCTTTCTCTCTCTATCTCTCCTTGCTGGAATATTTGTTGTATATGGACTACTCTAGTTCCACTCATTTGACCATTCTGGCCAGAAGCCAGCAATTATTTTAAAGTTTTTCCATTCAAGGAGTTTTCTATAGCAAACTCATGAAGTAAATAGAAAATTTATTTTTGACAATTCTTAAAGCTCTCTGAAGAAAAAAGAGATTGGCTTAAAGCACCAGGGAGTTTTCCTTTTTACACATAAATATTTATGTGTGTAAAAGGGTGTGTGGTTAATTATAACCAACCAGGGGGAGAGTGACAGATGCTCTGATCCTCTGTCCCCACGGAGAAACAGACCTTGCCTATTGGAGTGTAGTGGCACATCTTGTGGTCTGTGTACTGAATAGCTGATTTAAATATTGCAGCAGCTGGAGTGAAAAAATATCAGCAAATACTAGGGAAGAAAAGAAACAAGTGTGGTGAATGCTAAGTAAGAACAAAAAGCCAATTGCTATATTGCTATGTTGGGCAAAAGAGTTGGGTAAGTGTGTGCGGTCCTTTTATGTTTATGCCTCATCATAGAGGAAGAAGATGAGTGGGGTGAGGTAAGATGGGGATGGGGATGGGGATGGGGATGGGGATGGGAATGGGATCTAGAACACCGAGATAGATGAATCACCATGGGAAACAACACTATATTCTCTTAGACCCTGAACAGATTAACAAGCCACAGTCCTGCCAAGATGAAAATACTCAGATGATTCTATCTCTGTGAGATAGGAAGTATTAAATCAAGCCAGCATACTCCCTAGTTTGTTCATTTATTCATTCATTCATTCAACATTCATTAAGCATATACTATGTACAAAGCACTGGGTTTGGTACTGGGGAAAATCAAATGATGAATAAGTCATAGCTTCTGCTCTCAGTATTTGGGGTGAACTGAGTGAAGTAATGTACCCATTCTTTTCTTACATATTTAATTCTATTCCTTCCACTTCTGAGCAGCTGCATTCACTCTAGTGTATCTCTTATCTTCCAGTTTCTTTTCTTTTTCTCCTCCCAAAGCCAGTTAGGAAATTGGAATCTGAGTTTCAGGCTGAGAGGTGGAAAAAATAGTAAGATCATAGACAAGAGTTTGTAGTATGGGATTATGATAACCTATGAGCAAAAGGCATCAGGTATCAAGCAAACTACTATCACTTCTATGTAAGGATCATCAGGGCAGCTGGTTATCAGCCACCCCTTAGGTCCTCTTCCCTGCTTTCCTTGTGTGGCCTACATTTGGATTCTGACATTTGTGTCTGTGGATATGTCTGTGTCCACCATTCAAATCCCTCGGCTCTACAACTTTCCTTCTTGGTTAAATCCCCTTTCATCCCTTCCAGCTGCATATCATTAAATTGCCTTTACTAAGGCCATTTTTAAAGAAAGTATTTAAAGCAGTATAAGAAAGCATCAAGAATGTTAGCAGCAGTGCATACAAAATGATTTTCAAACCTCCAACCTCCTAAGCAAAAAGGAAGATGAAATCCTAGAGATCAAGTTTTTGATGAATCCAAACCAGGAAATTAGCAAAGGCAAATGCACTCACTTTAGGTAAGGTGACTCTGATTGTGCTGATGAATGCAGGAACCATAGGATTCCCTAGTGACTCTGGTCAGTCTCACCTTCTCTTAGTTCTGTGTTTGAGATGAGTTTATATACTTCAGTCTATTATCCTATCCTTAGTACTAGAACAAATTCTGCTGAATTTGTCAAAGGTAAATAGCATTACTTGGTCATTAAAGTTCTTACAAAAGTGAATAACACAAAGTGCTTTAAGCAGACTGGCTGATGCCCAACTGACATTGCATCCCTACCTTCTTCTCAGCATTTCTTCTTTAAAATCTCTTGTCCCTGTGTCTCTTGTCCCTATAATGGTGTGCTCCAAACCTTGGTATGTTCGTTACCTGTACTAACATACCTGCTATATATGAAAACCTTCCCACAGTCCACCCTTCTCTAATCCCAAACCCTTTCCTTATAGCTATGGAGGAACAAGGATGAAATAAGGAAGATGACTTAATAGGGATTTGAAGTGATAAAAGATATTTTGAAGGAAAAATTAATATTATGATGAAACAACATGGGGGAATGGAAAAATGGGAATTGGAGGTTGAGGTTTTAGTCCTAGCTCTATTACTAAATAGCTGTGTGTGACCATGATCAAATAACTTCCCATCTTTTGGGCACAGTTTCCCACCTATAAAATAAAGGGACGGGATTAGATTATTATTATTATAAACTTAAGTTTGCTTATAATTTAAAAACCCTATTACTATAACTCTTTGATAATGCAATGAGGCTATAAGAGAGTCCAACTTTACTTGTTTGATACTCCTCAGCCTGCCACAAGATTTGTTATTGCATTTATTCTCATAATTTCAGGATAAAAGGTAATTCAGGATCGTGTTTCAACTTTTTCCACAAGTGGAATTAGATTTCTTGATAGTTAATGAGTTTCCCATCCTTGAAGATCATCAAACAGAGACTGGAGGGTCATTTGTCAAGTGTATTATAATTCCTTTTGTGTATCAGTTGTATTATTTGACCACTCTCAAAAACTGTAACTCTATGAGTTCCCCACTAATTACTAAAATTGCAACCTCTTTATCATTTATTCTTTTAAATAGTTTTGTCTTTATTAATTTGTTTACTTTTAGTTTACAATATTCAGTTCTACAACCCCTTGAGTTTCAAATTTTCTCCCCCTCTCTTTCCTCCCTCTCCCTCCTGCCCCCACCACCAATGACGGCATGCAATCAGGTATAGGATCTGCTAATACTTTCACATTAGACATTAGTCAGGTTATAAAGAAGGATTGTAACAGATGAAGTGAACAATGGGAAAGAGGAAATAAAACCAAACAAGAAAAAGAAAGAGAGCAGGTCATTTGCTTCAATCTACATTCAAACTCTGTTCTTTCTAGTTCTTTCTCTGAATGTAGACATCTCTCTCCATCATGAGTTTTTGGAGTTGTCTATGTTGCTGAGAAGAGTCCAGTCTATCAGAATTGGTTGTCACACATACATTGTGTCTGTAATTGTGTACAAATTTCTCCTGGTTCTGCTCTTCTCATTCAGCATCAGTTTGTATAAGCCTCTCCAGGTAAATATGAAGTCCGTATGCTCCTCATTTCTTATAAGACAACAGTATTCCATTACAGTCATATACCCCAACTTGTTCAGCCATTCCCCAATTGATGGGCTTCCCCTTAGTTTCCAATTCTTTGCCACCACAAAAAAGCTGCTATAAATATTTTTTGTATATAGGGGTACAAATATGTAAAAAAATTGTACATATGGTACCCACTTCTATGATCTTTTTGGGATACAACTCTAGAAGTGGTGTTGCCAGGTCAAAGGGTATGAAATTATTTATAGCCCTTTGTGCATAATTCCAGATTGCTCTCCAGAATGGCTGAACAAGTTCACAACTCCAGGAACAATGTGTTAGTGTTCCAATTTTTCCACATCCTCTCCAGCATTTGTCATTTTCCTGTTTTGTCATCTTAGCCAATCTGGTCAGTGAGATGTAGTACCTCAGAGTTGTTTTGATTTACATTTCTCTAATCAATAGTGATTTAGAGCATTTTTCATATCCTTATAGACATCTTTAATTTCTTCCTCTGAAAACTGCCTGTTCATATCCTTTGACCATTTATCAATTGGGGAATGACTTGTATTCTTATAGATTTGACTCAATTCTCTGTATATTTTAGAAATGAGGCCTTTAGCAGGGACACTAGTTGTAAAAATTCTTTCCCAATTTTCTACTTCCCTCTTAATCTTGGTTCCATTGGCTTTTTTTGTACAGAAACTTTTAAAGTTAATGTAATCAAAATTTTCCATTTTGCATTTTATAATGCTCTCTAATTCTTGTTTGGTCATAACATTTTTCTTTCTCCACAAATATGACAGTAAACTATTCCTTGCTTTCCCAGATAGCTTACAGTATCAGCTTTTATAAAAAGATTATGTACCCATTTAGACTTGATTTTGGTATGTGGTGTTAGATAATGGTCTATGCCTGGTTTCTACCACGCTATATTCCAGTTTTCCCGGCAGTTTTTGTCAAATAGTGAATTCTAATCCCCAAAACTGGGATATTTGGATTTATCAAACAGTAGAATAATATAGTCATTGACTGCTGAGTCTCGTTTACCCAATCTATTCCATTGATCCACTACTCTATTCCTCAGCCAGTACCAAGTAGTTTTGATGACTACTGCTTTATAATACAAACTAAAATCCGGTATGGCTAGGCCACCTTCCCTAGCATTTCTTTTCATTAATTCTCTTGATATTCTAGACCTTTTGTTCTTCCAAATGAATTTTGTTACTATTTTTTCTAGCTCTATAAAAGTAATTTTTTGGTATATTGATTGGTATGGCACTAAATGTGTAATTTAATTTAGGTAAAATTGTCATTTTTGTTAGCTCGACCCAGCCACAAGCAATTGATATTTTTCCAATTAGTTAGATCTGACATAATTTATGTGAAAAGTGTTTTGTAGTTGTGTTCATATACGTCCTGGGTTTGTTTTGGCAGGTAGATTCCCAAATATTTTATAATGTCTACAGTAACTTTAAATGGGATTTCTCTTTCTATCTCCTGCTGTTGGATTTCGTTAGAAATATATAGGAGTGCCAAGGATTTTTGTGAGTTTATTTTATACCCTGCAACTTTGCCAAATTTATTTATTGTCTCAAGTAACTTTTTACTTGATTCTCTAAGTGTATCATCATATCATCTGCAAAGAGTGATAGCTTGGTCTCTTCTTTGCCTAATTTGATTCCTTTGATTTCTTTTTCTTCTCTAATTGCTACTGTTAACATTTCTAGTACCAGATTGAATAAGAGGGGTGATAGTGGACACCCTTGTCTCACCCCGATCTTACTGGAAAGTCTTCTAGCTTTATTACTTATTTTTTTACCTAGGTTGGAACCCCATAAAATTTATTAAGTATCATTTAATAAAGTAGAGATACTCATTTCCCTAGGAGCAATTTCTCATAGCTCAATATATTAAAACCTCTAATCTCCAAGAGTTAACTCATTATTAAAGTCACCAAGCATGTAATTTATTAAGAATGTTACCAGCAATACCATAAAGAAACAGTTGTACAATAGTTTAGCTCTGAGAAAGATCAGAGCCAGTGTTATGTCTAACCATCACTGTAAGTGTGAATGACTTCTCCTTACTTCTGGAAATGCAATTTCCATCATTAAGTTCATTCAAGATACCAAGCAAAATATCTTCTCCAGAATTCTTTTAAATCTCTTTTCAAATAAAGGTGAAAACAATTCCATTAAGAAGAAAGAAGAAAGGTTTCTTCTTTGTTCTTTCTGTTTTTTCCAATTTCCCTCAAACCATCTCTGTCAAACCTCTCTTCTCAGATTTTCCAGGGCCATAATGATAATTTCTTATGATGACAGTTAAAACCATTACTGTGCAATCTTACTTACCTCTTAATGAAAAAGTAACAGTTTATATACCCTCCATAGGAGAATCTTTAGAAACATGTCACAATAACTACATAACTTAAAGAAAACTACTCCCCAAATGTTTTATGTCTATTGTTTCTTCCCTGAAATGTATAAACTTTTCAGGTTATGGAAAACATGAAATAAAGCACGTGACCTTTTTATGGTAACTTTTAAAATCTAAAATACAAAAAGAATTCCTGAGATCCTAAGAAAAGGCACCTCAGAATCATTATGAAAATTTAGTATTTAGGAATAGTCTCATATACCTGTAGTTCCCTATTGTCAGGGAGGCTGAGGTTGGTGGATTGTTTGGGTTTGGTCATTCTGAGCTTCAGCAGAGTTAAAGCCAATCAGGTGTCTTTATTAAGTATAGCACCAACATGGTGAGCACCAGAAATGAGGGGCCACTAGGCTTCCTAAGTAGGAAAAACCAGCCCAGATCAGAAAAACAGAGCATGTTAAGACTTCTATGCTGATCAGTGTTTTGACTAGGTCTATGACTTCCAGCCTAGCCTAGAGAGGAGACTTAGTCTAAAAAATAATGAAAGAAAGAAAGAAAGAAAGGAAGGAAGGAAGGAAGGAAGGAAGGAAGGAAGGAAGGAAGGAAGGAAGAGAAAAATTGTAATGATGGATATGAGACATTGGACTCTGTAAAAAGGTTTAGTGCTGCTCAATACATTAACCCCTTGTGTATCTGAATAATGACAGATGTTTACACTGATGTCAGCAAGTGGTGTGATTGTTCCTACTGAAATAGCAGGGAAGAATGACTTGTATTCCACACTGCTTCATGCATTAGCAACCAGATGGTTAGCTGTATCAAAGCCAGTAACTCTGATATCAAAGGCAAAAGAACACAACTGGAATTTCAGCCTTAAGTGGGATGGAGGAGAGGGATTGTGTGATGCTACAAGTTTGGGGGTAAATTGCCTTTGGACTGGTAAATTGAGCCAACTAGAACTTATGGAGGAGAATTAACTGCCACAGAAACATTTTCCCACAATTGCTTTTCTGACTATGGCTGGTTTTTACCCTGTGTCTTGCACCTGCCAGGATAGTGCTGCCAATCAATTGGTTATTTTGTACCAGAGACTGGAGCATAATTCAAACATGACATATCAAAACCTCCACTAATTCCTGGCTACTACTATGCTTTTCCCATCATTCCTGTGATTTCCAGAGAAGAGTCAATAACCAGTATTTGTAGGGATAGGGAATAGCATAAGAAGAATAATAGCAAGAAATTTATTGCTGATCGCTGTTTTGGGGTGGTGGGTAGGGGAAAAATGGGGAGAAAATTTGTAACTCAATGTCTTGTGGAAATGAATAATGTAAACTAAAAAATAAAAGAAATAAACTACCAAAAAAGAAATTTATTGCTAATTCCTTCCCAACTTCCCCACCCAAAGGATTACATACTAAAATTTTAGATCAGAGCACATTTACTGAGTGAAATTGAAAGTAAAAGATGCAATGTTAAAATTCCTGAGTAATTGGTACCCCACTACTTTTAGTGAGGTCTGAAAAATATATAACATACATAATAACATAAACAATATATGTATATATACAGAGACTAATGGAATAGGTCTAGAAAATGAACTTACAATGACCAAATTTGGTTCATACCAGGGATTCAAGAATAGTTAAAATTAGGTAAATGAATATTATATTTATTTTAATAAACAACAAAATTAAAACAATGTGAAAACACACACGCACACACACCCACATATACATATGTACTGCAACAACATTTATGTTAAAACTTAGAAAGCACAGACTTAGAAGGGCCCTTCTTTAGTATGATCATATATATGTACTCACATATATGTGAAAACCAAAAAATATTTCATTATTTATAATGGAGAAACACTAGAAATTTTCTCTGTATAAACGGTGATAAAGCAGGGATTTGTCATAATTCTCGGGATGCTAATCATAACAATAAGAAAAAGGAACAAAATTCAAGGTATAAATAGCAGTAAAAGGGAGAAAAAATTCATATTTATAGATAACATGATGGTATACTTAGAAAATCTCTCTGAATTTATCAAGAAACTAGCTAAATAATAGTTTCAAAAAAGTAGCAGAATACATATTAAAATTTTAAAAATTTAGCATCTTATGCAGCACTAACAAAAATAAAGGACAATAATAAAAGGTCCATTCAAAATAACTACAAAATGTATGAAATACATGAACGTTTATCCAACAAGCAATAAACAAGGTTCATATAAATAAACTATAAAACATTTTTTACAGAAAATGGAAACTTTAAATAACTAGAGAAAGATTTTCTGGTCACAATTGTGCCATATTATATCAGTTGTGATATAATAAGGATATTATCTACTACAATATTACCTAAATTAATTTAAATATTTACAAATAAGATATTTCATAGACCTAGATAAAATAATACCAAAAATGCAGTTGAAGAAATAAAAGAGCTAACATTTCAAGGAAGATATTGAAGAAAAGTAATAATGAATATGTTACTGAATTACCAAGACTCAAACCAATATAAAACTATAGTCATAAAAAATTTATTTCCTTCTGGAACCAAGATGGTTGAGGAGAGGCAGCAACCCAGTCAATCTCTCTTGACATTCCCCTCTAAACAACTTTAAAATAATACCTCAAATTGAATTCCAGAGAGGCAGAGTCAACAAAAGGTTTGGATGAGACATTTTCCCAGCATTAGACATCTTGGGAGCTTGCCAAGAGAGGTACATGATGTTGGGGTGAAGGCCAGTTGTCAGCTTCAGCAGTGACCCTTGGAGGTGGCTGCAGCTTCTGAAACTCTCAGTCCAGAAATTGTAAGGGGATCAAGCAACTGGCAGAAAGAGAAAAGGATAGGGGTCCCTTTTCTGACATTAGGTGCAGGTCCCTGTTGCATGGACTATGCATCATTCCAGGCTGCAGTTCCAAGGCAGAGAAGAGCACTAGCATTTGTAGTTGTAGGAAGGCAAGGAAGCAGGGGCATCATCTCTTTCCCTTTCTTGTTCAAAAGCTGATCATAAACATCTAGTGAGTCATAAAACAAAGAGATATGTGTTTACTAGGATTATTGATGTAGAGGAAATTCAGCATAGAGTCCAAGTTGAAGAGGGATTTCCTATGGATGGTGAAATCCTCCAGATTAGTGGTGTCAAACACAAATAGAAATGGGTTACTGTACCTAAAGATCCCTGTGGGCCACATACTAGAACATCACATATTTAACATTATGTTCTATTGCATTTTTATTTATTTTGCTAAACATTTCCAAATTATATTTTAATTGAGATTAGGACATACTTAGGAGTGTAATGATCTACAATGTGGCCCATGGGTCTCACATTTGACATCACTACTCCAGATGATGCTATTTTTGTGTAATAAAATGCTGGTTACATTAAAGTCCTAAGGGCCCAAATATCCTAAAACAGATTCAAAACAATTCAGAAGAATTTTGCCTGGGCACTTACATAAGAAAAATGAAGTAGATGAAAAATAATCATTGACTAGATTTCATTTAGATGGTCAATACGGCTTGTCCATTGGCATAATTATCTGGGAATGATGTTACAGACAAGCAGTGAATTGGTCTTAGAGTTAAATGAGAATGGTAGAGTAGGCTAAATTGCCTTCAGGGAAATTGCAAGAGTCAAAGGTCCACCATTTGAAAACCAATATTCCATCCTTTTTATTACATGACTGTAAGACATGCACTGCAACAGTCACTAAGGAATTGAAAATGAAGAGGTCAGTGGAGAGACTCATGGTAGGTATGAACAGATTGAAGCATAAAACAAATATGGAACTTCAAAAAAGAACAGGAGTAAAGACTTTCAAGGAAACATATTATTGAAAAAGAAGATGGATTCATCTTATGGTGAGGGTAAGAGATAACTGATAGATAATGAGAATACTCCACTGCTGTCTTGGCAATTTCAAGAGAAAGATAGGAAGGCCTCCAATGTGTAGGGTAGAAACTCTGAACCAGTGGGAGAACATGAATAGGAGAGGCACAGAATGTGCAAGAATAGGGTTGTGAGCCTAAGGTTAAGATGATGATATGAAAGATCTGAGATGAGTCAAGCTTTTCTGACAAACACTTTAGCAAAGATTTAAAACGGTATCTGATGAAGATGATTTATTAAGCCAAAAGTAAACACCACACTATATTTCAGGCTTGCACAAGAATATAACTAGAAGCCAGTAGACACTGAGGAAGGACATGCCAGGGGCAGCTACTCTTGTAAAATGGGGCACAAAGGTAGCAGAATCCTGATTTTTGGAGCCTCAGTAAGGGATAAAGCCAACTTCTGGAAGCGGATTGCTCATTGAAAAATAGAAACATAGGACCTGGACAATCCTCACTGATGGAATCCCCAAGGAGGCCTGAGAAATGTAAATAATCTCTGATATCAGTTGATGCTTGTCAGGGTCTCAGGAGACAAATATAACTCCCAGTTAAAGGGAAAAAGAAGAGGGGCAGCACCAAGACAGGAAGTCAGGGAATATAAGCAAAACAATTCTTGATATAATGAATAACTGGAATGTATTGAATTAGAAGCAGAGGGTGGGAGGTGGGGATTGGTTAGCATTGTCAGACCTGTGCTTTGTAACTTTGATAGATTAGTGAAGAATAACTTGGGGAGGGAGAGTCTTGAAGCAGTGACTTCAAATATAAGATAATTGTAATAAGTGTGAGGTAATGAGGATTTGAGTTAGGATAGTGGTCATATCAGAAGAGAGAAGGGATTATATATGAGAGTTATTGAGAAGATAGAATTGATAGGACTTGGGAACAGATTGGATGTGGGGGATGAGAGAGAATAAGGAGTTGCAGATAACACCTAAATTTAGAGTCTGGGTGACTGGGAAGATATAGTTCTTTCAATAGAAGTGGGAAAATTAAGAAGAATCTTCCAGTTGGGGATGGGGAGGAGACAAGTCCAGTTTCAGACTTGCTGAGTTTATGATGTGTATAGGGCATCCACTTTGAGATGTCTAATAGGTACCTGAAGATGGGAGACTGGAGGTGAGGAGGCTAGATATGAGAAGAAATAGATCTGAGAACAATCTGTGTAGAGATGAAAATTGAATCAATGGGAGCTGATGAGGTCATCAAGTGAATAGTATAGAGAGAGAATAGAAAAGGGTCCAGGACAGAGCTTGGGGGAAACCCCTGGTTAACAGCTTGATATGGATGAAGATTAAGGGCAGGAAACTGAGGAGAAGTCAGACAGGTAGGAGGAGAACCAGGAAAGATCAATATGAGAGAGAGAGAGAGAGAGAGAGAGAGAGAGAGAGAGAGAGAGAGAGAGAGAATAGAAAGAACAGAGTATAAATGAGAAAAGAGTGATTGACAGTGTTAAAGTCTACAGAGAAGTCAAGAAGTTTGGATTCCTCGGGGATATATATATATATGCTTATTTTTTTTTGGAAGGGGAAGGCAGGGCAATTGAGGTTAAGTGACTTGCCCAAGGTCACATGACTAGTAAGTGTTAAGAGTCTGAGGACAGATTTGAACTCATGTCCTCCTGACTCCAAGGGCAGTACTCTATTCACTGCCCCACTGAGCTGCCCCCAGAATAATATATATTTTTTAAATTGAAGGAAATGTTAAATTTCAGTTAGAGGTAAGTGAAAATAAATATACAGCTTTCCCCATCCAAGTCTATAGACCCTCTGAAAGCCATTTCCAGACCCTTTGGGGGAAGATCTATGGATCTTGAGTTAAGAACCTCTGACTTAAAGTACTTCTTTTTTTTGCTTTTTTGGTGGGCAATTGGGGTTAAGTAACTTGCCCGAGGTCACACGGCTAGGTTTTTGTTTGTGTGTGCATTAAGTGTCTGAGGCTGGAACCAAACTCAGGTCCTTCTGACTCCAGGGCCGATGCTCTACTCACTGTGCCACCTAGCCGCCCCCTAAAGTATTTCTTCGTTGCGTTTACTGTTTTCTTCTGTTTGCTCACGTCTCTAATAATAATTTTCTGGAATGGAACTTTGTGCTAAGGCTAGATTCTATTTCCACATTCTTGGAAAAGGAGTGGGGTACTGCTTGGTTATGTTACCTCAGAAGTATAGATGCCATTGTCTCTATGATAGTGGATTGCCAAACCTTGGTACCTAGCCATTCATCTGCATAAGACCCAATATGAATCTGAGAAATGTAATTAGGTTGATCATTACAAGTAAAGGTGAAGTTCCTTGTTGAGGGAGGTCTGCTCTAAAACAGAGAAGGATTGTCCAATCCAAACACCTTATTTCACAGATGGGGAAACTGAGACCCAAGGAAGCCAACTGACTTGCTTAAGGTCATACATGTAATAAATGTCAGAAGGAGGATTTGAACTGAGGTCCTCTAACTTCAGAGCCTTTTAATGTACCTTAGAGGAGTGTGTATTTAATCCTAGAGGCAAGGGGGAGGCACTGAAATGTAATGATTAGGACAATGACATAGTCAAATTTATGCTCTGGGAAAATTACTTTGACACCAGAATTAGACATGGATCCTTTGTAGCACGGTAGAAGCCATCACAATTTGTGCTTTTACTTGTATTTCCTTAGAGCACACACCGTTTCCTCTATTCCACAATGAAGCATTAGAATAGAACTTTGTGAAGAAAAGCAAGTTAAAGGGAAAATAGAATTTGATTTATACACAATTTTCCAGATACATCTCTATCCTATAAAGGACAGTATGAGGCCAATTTAAGCTGAAAAGGTATTCTTGCCTAAATATTTATGAGAGGTACTATTGTTCTAAGTGTAAGAGATAAAGAGAAACTGCTAAAGTACATTTAAAAAGTGACAGAGATAATATTTTCACCCTTTATTGGGATTCTTTATCCTTGAGGATTTCCCCTTCATTCTATGTTTTACCACCTAGAATCATTTACCTAGTTCTCCAAAGGCAAATGATTAGAAATCCCTAAAGCTATTTGGAAACACAGACTCATGCTTAGAATTTTTTAGAAGAATTTGCATTGCAAATCAACAATTAATATACTTTTTAGTGAACAAAAACTTTATTTTCTTGAGACATAATCTATCAGATATGATTAGAGCAAAAAGAAGATAAAAATTTATAGAGGAATTAAATAAAAACTTTGCTATCTAAATTATATGGGCTTACTAAAGTATGAAATATGTGTGATTAAACAGGACCAACGACTGGGACAGAATTTCTGATCGATCCTTTGAATATTCAATTTTTAATATTTTTTCCTAATTTTAACTCATCTTTAGCTTGTGCACTGTTACTTTTTGATATCAGCTTTTTCAGATCTAGGGATAGAGTAGGAAATGATTTCAAGGAAGTTTGAGATGAAGAGAATGGGAGAAGAGGGAGCTCACCTTGAAAGGCTTGTTTTTTCAGTAAAGAGGAAAGATCCTCACTGAGAGAGAGGAAGGAAAAGGAGCTGGGGGTGTGGTTGAGGAGAGACTTCTTATTCTTTTTATTTTAGGAATCCAGAGTGCTCACTTGATTCAATATCTTCATTTCATAATAGCTTTTGATGATGGGTTATTAGGCCTGTTCTTTGACAATAGTGGTACCACTGTCAATAAGGTTATTAGATCATATATCTCAAAAGGATTTTTCGGAAAGAAAATTAGGAAAGGCATAAGAAGAGAAAACTCCCCAATGATATTTTCCAGTCCTTTTAGGCAACTTCCAGAAATCCTGGATATCTCCATCAAATATCAATGGCCTTTCTCTTTTTTGACCCTAAATTGAGATTATCTTTTTTTTAAACAAATGCTTTATTATCTTCTGTTTTACATCATTCATTTCTGACAGATTTTGAGTTACAATTATTTTTCCCCCTGTTTTTCCCCTACCCACCCTCCCAGAATAGCAGTCCCACAAGATATCGCTTCCTCCAATCTGCTCTCTCCTGTATCTTCTCCCATATCCCCTTGGACTTTTCCATTGGAGGAAGGTGAATCTCTGTGTTCCAATAACTGCACATCTTATCTCCCAATTACAAGCAAAAGAGTATTAATAATAGTATTTATATCTATTTGAAACATTTAATTTTAAGACCTCGAATTTCAGATCCATTCTCTTCCTCCCTTGTCACCCATTCCCTCTGGGAGGATAAGTAATTCAGTATATGTTGTACATGTCTAGCTATGCAAAACATTACCATAGTATATATATTGTACAAGGCTGCTTAAAGTTCCCTCCCACTCATCCCACCCCCCCACCTGGTCCATTCCCTACATGATCCTGTCCCTCTTCTATAGTGGGTACTTCCAACCACCCCTCCCCCCAGGGATGCCCTCCCATCCATCATCCCTCCTCTCATCCCCCTTCCCCCTATTCTGCTGCAGGTTGAGATATCCCATTTAGTATGTATGTCATTCTCTCCCTGAACCAAATTCAATAAGAATGTGGTTTTGCCTTTTTGCCTTCCTATTCTTCCCCTCCCTTGCAGCCTCTTCCCCTTGCTTCTTCCACATAAGATAGTTTACCCTACCCTGTCTCTCCCCATCTCCTCTTGCCACTTTCCTCTCTCACCTCGTAATTTCACCCATTGAATATCATTCCTTCCCAACAAATTCAACCTATGCCCTCTATCCATATATAAGTGTAACCATATATCTTTGCCAAATAGAGAGGTATAGAAAAAAAGGCATTAGTCTGTTTGATGACGATAAGAGGAAAAGATCCAAAAGTGGTCTCTGGATCTCTGGAGTCTCTGATTTTAGGGGCAGCTGATAATTCTGACATCAGTTCTCTGATTCTCAACTGAAGGAAAGAAACCTATTCTTTTACCCTTTATCTTTCCTCCACTTTAGAAAGGTTGTGAAATCTTTAGTGCTTCATTGCCCCTCTTGAGAGCTTTACGGGGCAGGTGCACAATCCCTATAATTCTGTAAATTAGATGGAGAGGTTGAAACAGCAAGAAGTTAACAGATCTGTAGTGGAGAAAAGGAAGGAGGGAAACTTCCCTTGTAGCGTTGTACCACATAGGTTAGAGCAGAGCATCTTTGATGGTCTGGTAGCTCAGATTCAGGGTACAAATGAAGTGAAACTTTTGTAAGCTAACAGTCAGCAAAAGAACATTTACTTAGCAATAGAAGTAGAAAGCTATTTGGATATTGTTGATTCAGATGAATAGAGCTTTACAGTGTTGGTGCTGTTCATGTTTCTGGTGTGCTGATCAGGAAATGGAGGGAGGAGCAGGGTAAATATTTGTGATCTGGCTTTTTATACCTACGGTGTCAGAAAATTACACCAAGGGCCCAAGCATTTAGTTACTTGTGACAATTAGGTCTTAATTTCAGCACTTTTAAAAGGAACAGAACCAGGTGAGTCCTCATGGTGGGGACTCTTAGCCTCTTAGTTTCTAAGTCTGGTTTCTCTACAGTTATTCCATGTTCCAGACTGAGCTATGAGCTAAGTTATGTACGACTCCAGGGCCTGACTTTAGTGTACCTGGGATGAGGAGGAGGAGAAGGAGGAGAATGAAGAAGATGGTGAGAATGATGATGATGTTGTTGATGATGATGATTTTTCTTTGGCTTGGGACCTGTTATTTTATTAGTGTAAGAACTTCTACTACCATACTACTATGGTAACTCTATCATAACTTATCCTGAGGCAGTTACTGTAATCACTGAGAAGTTAAATGACTTGCTATTTGTCAGACCAGATAACATTTGTCAAATGCAAGAATAGAGCCCAGACCTTCCTGACTCCAAGGCCCCAGCTGCCTCTCAATAATTATGATAATAATAATATTGGATATTTAACTCTCATTTTATAATTTTCAAAGCAGTTTATACATGTGGTCATCTTAGCTGCTCTCATGAGCAGCAGTATATTTGTGTCCAGATTTCAATTATGGAAGAAAGAAGCAGCAAAATAAACAACTCATTAAGTTAAAGCTGGTTTTAATCCTCTTTTTAGGGGGTTGCTTTTTGCTAATAAAGCAACTGGCATGAGATTTTGGCAGATTTGTGATAGAAACCACATTATGTTTGATGAGATGCATGCTCCTATTTGAGCTGTGTCCAAAAAGGGGCAGATGGAAGGTTTTTACAAAAAATCCCAGTTAGCATGAGTCTGGAATTTCTAATTTTCTTTTCTTTTTTTCCTTTTAAGCAATAAATAGGTCTCAACAGATGGAATAACATCCTAGTTAGAGGCATGATTTCAAAAGTTACAAACTGTAAACAACTTATTCCAATCCATAGAGAGTCAAATACATGCAAATAAGAAGCAAAACCTATACCTGGAGAGTCTCAAATATCAGGAGTGGCACTGTGTGGTTGAAAGATACTGACAAATCCATAATCACGAAGTACTCTCTGCCACATTTCTGTTGCTGTTTGTTTTGATTATATGGTTCTTTAGCAGATTATTAATGTAATTTATCTTCAGCATTTCAATGCTGTGGAAAATACTGTGTCTTTCTAGGTGGAAAAACTCTGTGGTATAACTGAGTGTGCCAGATGGGGCAAAGGAAGACTCACATGCCTAGATACAAAGTTCACCAGGCATGACTTTGCAGATGTTTTATCTATAGTGTGATTGATTCCATCAGATGTGCCCAGTCAGGAAACACGAGTCAGAGATCCTCAAGTTGGCCATCTCCATCAGATACCAATGACCTTTTTCTTTTTTGTCCCTAAATTGAAATTGTCTTTTCCAAACAGAGAGGCATAGAAAAACAGGCATTAGCTTGTTTGATGACAGTAAGAGGAAAAAGATCCAAAAATGAAATGTGAGAAAAATACCCAAAATATGATATCCAAGAGATTTGTAGATAATCCATCATGAATATGTGAGCTCATTCATTTCTTGGGTGCAGTGGTGTTTGGTTCTACTAATGAAAACAACAAAAATGCAACATGATGAATTCCAGTAGGGTTTTGCTGAGGGCCAGATCCAGATAGATTCTTGCCTAGGCAAAATTATGAAGAAAATGAGGCTGTGATTTGCCTCTTTGCCCCCCCCGACCAACTGTTATTCTCTCAACCCCAATGCCATTGATCTGGACTTTAGGCTTATTATACCCAGAGATACTCCTGGGTCTGCCCTCTTCAGAAAATGCCAATTCTCTTCTTCAGGGTTTTCTGTTATAATATTTTTTAACTGTAATTTTCCCCATCAAAGTCAAGGTTCCTCTTCCATCCAAGCTGACAGCTTTTTGAGAAACTAATGCTTGCTAAAAGGTTAAAGCTAGAGGAGAAAATGATTGCCTTTCCTTCCTCCCTCAAAGGAGTGACTCTAACAATGATCATTTCAGACCACTAGTTAAGAGGCTAGGGTGGTATTTTGGGAGGCACTATGCCACGTACTGGTATAAGACAAGAGACAGGTAGGCTCTCAATGTGACAGCAAAAATCTGCTCAGTGTCATCTTGGAATAAGGCTAGAGCCTTAAACTACTGAAACTCAAAAGGCACAAAGGAATTATATCACTATATCCTGTTCCAGCACTCCATATCTTCCATACAGAATCTAGTTCCCAGCTTAAGTTTACACAATCCTTTAACTAAAAAGGCCAAATGTACATTGTGTGAGTTGACTTTATAATAGAATATGTTCTATGCTGCTAATTGTCACCACTTCAACAGCTGTAATGGCTAGGAAGTTATTGTTTAGAGTTATATTTCCTTGACTGAAGGCAACCCAGGTCTATGTTATCTTCCTCCTCCTCAGGATCTAGCACATGAAATAGGCCCTGAGGTTGCATGTAGATGAGGATATGGAAGGTTTTCTTTGAGTGGTTAATGTTTTTATTTTCTTTTGACACAAGTGCTAGTCTAACCACCTGGGTTCCAGCTAGTAACCTGGGTATTTATCTTGCCCTGGGATCTGGCTTATTGCGCCAGGCCAACAATAGAATTGTGATTGTTGAAAGGAACTTCAGAAGCCAGAGTGCCAGAGGGCTAGTGCTGGGGTTAGGAAATCTTGAGTCCAAGTCCCACTTCTGACACTTAACTAGCTGGGTGACATCAAGCAAATGATTTACCCTCATTGAATCAATGATTTCTCATCTAAGAAATACAGATAATAAAATCTCATAGGGTCGATGTGTGGCTCAAATGAGACAACATATATAAAATACCGTATAAACCTTATGTAAATTTATTCCATTTGTCATTGTTAGAATCACCTGCGGCAACACATTTTTTAAATTAGGAAAACCTTCTATATGAATCCTTGTGACGTTAATCATTCAATGTTTGCTTCAAGACAGAAATGGGAGATTCACTACCCCTTATGGTAGAATACTGGGGGCAGCAATAAGTGGAAGGAAGTTTTCCCTCATATATACATATATATGTCTCTGTAACTTTCATATATCCCCAAATAAACACATGCACACATATATGTGCATGCATATATACACATACACATACACATATTATATAATGTGTAGATATACATACATACACATAAATCCATCCATCCATTCATCTATCCATGTGTCTGTAACTTTCACCTATGGGAACTAGTTCTCTCTTCTACAACCAAGAAAACAAATCTAATCTCTCTTTCAAGTAACAGCCTATCAAAAATTGGAAAACAACTATCCCAACCCCCACAAAGGTCTTGCTTTAAGCATCCACAGTTCCATCAAATGAGCCTCCTTTGCCAGGGTTTTAAATTCTTTCATTATCCTGGTTGCCCTCCTCTTGGTCTGTTCCAGTTTTTCAATGTTCTTCATAAAATTCCTTACACAGAATGGCACACAATACTTCAGAAGTGATTTGACCAGGGCAGAGAATGGGGAGATTTTCACTTTGTTCTAGAAACAATGCTTCTATTGTATAGTTCAATATTATAGGAATTTTTTTTGACTGCCAAGTCACATTTTGGACTCATGTTGAACTTGCAGTCTTCTAAAATCCCAGGCCTTTTCTTTTCTTTTGTTTTTAGCATTTTATTGATGTTCCTTTTTCTTCCTTCCTTCCTTCCTTCCTTCCTTCCTTCCTTCCTTCCTTCCTTCCTTCCTTTCTTTCTTTCCTTCCTTCCTTCCTACCTTTCTTTTTCTTTCTTTCTTTCTTTCTTTCTTTCTTTCTTTCTTTCTTTCTTTCTTTCTTTCTTTCTTTCTTTCTTTCTTTCTTCTTCCTCTTCTTCTTCTCCTCCTTCTTCTTCTTCCTCTTCTCCTTCTCCTTCTTCTTCTTCTTCTTCTTCTTCTTCTTCTTCTTCTTCTTCTTCTTCTTCTTCTTCTTCTTCTTCTTCTTCTTCTTCTTCTTCTGTCTCATTTTCCAACAACCCACCTCACCCTCCAC